>VZSG01000601.1:404311-491202 GCA_013398315.1 Nothoprocta pentlandii | reverse complement strand
GAGCACTCTAACATAGCCAAGGAACTGCCCTCACAATGAGGGACTTTCCCAACATGGCCACCAAGCTCCTCTCACAATGAGGGAATGCTTCAACATGGCCATAAAGTTCCCCTCAGGGACAGAGTGCTCCAACATGGCTGTGAGGCACCCCTCACAATGAGGGAATGCTTCAACATGGCTTCCAGGCTCCTCTCAGGGAAGGAGCACTCTAGTATTGCCAGGGAGCAGCCCTCACAATGACGGAGTGCTTCAAAATGGCGAAGAGGCTTCCCTCAGGGAAGGAGCACGTAGTCAAGGAACTGCCCCCACAATGAGGGAGTGCTCCAACATGGCCTCCAAGCTCCCCTCACAATGAGGGAGTGCTCCACAATGGCCACAACCTTTCCCTGAGGAACAGAGCGCTCCAACATGGCTATGAAGCTCCCCTCACAATGAGGGAGTGCTCCAACATGGCCAAGAAGCTCCCCTCAGGGAAGGAGCACTCTAGTATTGCCAAAGAACTACCCTCACAATGAGGGAGTGCTCCAACACGGCTATGAAGCTCCCCTCACAATGAGGGAGTGCTCCAGCACGGAGATGAAGTTCCCCTCGGGGACAGAGCGTTGGAACATGGCTATAAGGCACCCCTCACAATGAGGGAGTGCTTCAGCATGGCTTCCAGGCTCCCCTCAGGGACAGAGAGCTCCAACATGGCCATGGAGCTCCCCTCTCAATGACGGAGTGCTCCACAACGGGCACCAAGCTCCCCTCAAGGCCGGAGCGCCCCAACACGGCCGCGCGTCTCCCCTCAGCGCAGCGAGAGCCCCGCGCCTGCCGCCCGCCCCAGCGCCTCAGTCACGTCTCTGCCGTGGCCCCGCCCCTAACGCTCCTTCCCGCCTCCCTCTCGCCCCGCCCCGGCGCGGCCCGCGCGGCGCCGCCGCCCCCCTGCAGGTGGCAGTGGCGGGCCGCGTGTGGCCTCGCCTGAGGGCCGGCTGCTGCCTGCCGCACTGAAGACATAGTCACATATAAATGTATAAAATTGCGAGCGCCGAGGCTCGGCAGTCGTGAGGGGCAGCTCCTGAGGGAGCCGTGGCTCCTGCACGAGCCGCATCCGCGCCGGCTGCAGCGAGCACTGACTGTCGCCGGTCTGAGGCGGGAGCCTGCACTGTCACGGCCGTGTGAGGAAGCTCCTTGGCTGGCGGCCTCCTTCAAGGCTCCATAAATTGTTATATTTATTTAGAAGACGAAGAATGCTGGCCTGTATTTTACAGAATCATACTTGGCGGGATTGGCTGTTCCCTGCCAGCACGCTGAAAGCCGTTGTCAGCAGCAGTGCTGCCTCTCTGACTGCCCCGATGTCCTTGCATCTCAGCCCAGAAAGCCTTTCCCCAAAACCCTCATACAAGATTGCACAGAGATGAAAAAAGAGGCAACAGAGGCACAATTTTAGACTTCTTTTCCCTCGGAAACGAAGCGCGCTGCTGCTCCCGGCCAGCTGTCCCCATCAGCCCCTGTTAGGCGCAGTAATGGATGGGCCGTGGCGGCACGGGAGGCCGCCCAGTGTGGAAGGCTTTACGGCGCCCTGTCCGCACCTGAGGCCCTCGCGCTGCTACCACAGGGCTCCTGTGGAAACAAACCACATCGCTCCCAACAACCTGCTTTAAAAGAGACATAAATAAGGTCGATGCCCAGGGGTCAGAATGACGTGCGTTATATCTTTGTATTACAGACAAACGTCTTTCTTTACTTCTTCAGACACATGCCAGTGTTCTGGGCCTGTTTTTGTTTCTCTCGTCACCATTTCAAAGACCTTCTGCTAAAGCCTCACGTGCTCACGCGTTTTCGGGCAGCTCAACAGGTTGCCCCTGCGCGGGGATATGTTTGCTATGACAGGAACTCTCAGCTGGCTCATTAGACCCTTCAGCAGGTGGGAGAGCCCACAGCAGTTCATCCATCTCGCTGCAGACGTTATTATGACTGACCTTAGTGTGCAGTGCGAGCGACCTTCTGAAGGCTTTTAATAAATGTATCAGATGATCCCCAAAAGCTGGCTCATGCTGGGCAGCGAGATAAGAGCACTGTCAGATGGAGCATTCCACAGGAGCTTGGCTGATGACATCTGATGAAATCAAACCTCAGAAAAATAGCTCGTTTATTAATCCCGGCCAAGTGTTCATAATAGCACAGTTCTGAGTAGAATCAGCTTTAAGAACTGGAACTAGCACAAGTTTCAAGTATTCAATTCCAATGTTAGCTTCAGTGGAATGTTCTGCTTCAAAATGCTGGTCAGAGTCAACCTTGTGCCACACTGTGTGTGTGTATCCATAATTGCAGTGCGCACAGCATGTCCATTAGCCTTCAGAGTGTGCATAATACATAAGCACATGCAGAAAGAAAGAAAATTCGTATCCAACGGCACTTGGTGACTTTCTTCCATGGGCATTATTCACAAGCCTATGTACAAGGAGCTTGTGAAATTTCATAATTAAAAAAAAAAAGTTCATATTTCCCTTTTGTTTTCAGGTAGCTAGAAGCTTAACTGAAGTTTCAAGATACTGAAATGGAAGTTAAGTTTCATAGCACGTACCCTACATTGTTTTCAAAGCTGCTCTGCTGTGCTTACAAGCACCAAAGCAATAAAGAAATCATCCTGCTCAACAAAAAAAGGAAGCATTTCTACATTTGACAAAAATGAAAATGTTCTATGCTTTAAAAAAATGTTTTTAAGCCTTATGTACTTCATATCCCTTTGGTCTGCATGGAGCACCATTAAGGGAATTACGATTTTTACCCATGAAATAATTAGATCAGCTTTGAAACAGTAGACAGTAACTTCAGGTATTTCATTTTAAATCAACGGGGAAAGGTAGCCACCTCCAGAAAAGATTTCTGAATTCTTTGCTTCTTTCTCTCATGGTAACTGTGCTTATCCACAGCCTATATGGCAAGTTCAGAAGGATTGCATCTAACTGTGTTTTGTATGAAAATTCTAAGTAATGATATTGTACCATGTAACTAAAGATTGTAAGAGCAATTACTTCTTTTCTTGTTTATTGCTGAGATCTGTGACATGGCCTTCTTTCAAGACAGAAGTCTTCTAAGATTAAAATTCTGTGCCACTGAAATCCGTTGCAAACTCATTGTTCTTGCCAGCAGCAAGTGTGATTGTTAATAGGTGATTCATGAAGAGCTGGAAGTCAGCAAGAACGAAATTCCAGCCAGGGTATATGTGGAAAATCTCATGTAACAAGTCAATGATAACTGCAAGACACTTCAGGAAATATAGTCCTGTTTCTTGGAAGTATCTGGTTGCGCAAAGACTTTGGTGGGATTAGTAATATGTCTGTCTTGTTACATTCACATGCATTAGGTTTGTCTGAAGCTGTGATGATGTACAGTATAATTATTAGGTGTGCGTCTGGGGCTTAGCTATTGCATGTATATGATTTTTTTACTTGCCAATCACAACCACAAAACAAGGCAGCGAGACAAATTATGTTCTCGTATAGCTCTTCTGGTGGAACCTTTTTACTTCATCACTGCAGTAGCGAACAGAAGTCAGTGCAATTTAATCACGCTGGAGAAGGGAGGTCTCTTTCCTTGGTTTTTCTCCATTTTTCTTTAACGAAGCTGCTCTCTCCAGCAATCTGCACATGAGCAGCAGTCATCAAGCAGTGAGAACTGCTCTGGACATCGTTCCCCTCTTCTGCTCCTGGCAGCTCGATGTTTCCAATGGGGCAGGGTTTGTCTCTCAGACGCCTGTAGTGGACCATGACGTTGTGCACAGCACTGTAATACAACGGAGTAGCAAGAGGGACTCAGAGCTTCGCAGCCAGAAACACTGTAGTAGTCGCAGACACAAAGAATAACAAAAAGTGCTTTATAACTTGCACAGCCAGACTTCGCTGTCAAGCAAGAAAAGTGGCCACCAAATAGAGTGGATTTCTTATCACAAAAAAAAAAAAAAAACTTTGTCTTTTTGAGGGGAGAGGTTGCTTTCCATTTCTTAATCTTCTTAGCCTCACACATGGTAAAAAATGACACACAGCCGCAACCGTCAATGCATAAAATACAGGAACAGGGAGGACGCTGAGCCAGCTGCTCTCAGCTTCGTTACTCTTTTTCCTTTCAACAGCTCCATTAAGCGTTGGTGTTGTAGCCAAATAGCCACCTAGGAGCTTTAAGTTCAGGAAAAGCAGAGTAGAAGCCACGCTGGTATCAAGCCTTGTGGCTCAGACAGCATCACGGTTGTCTGCAAATGAAGCAGGGAGAGCAGCGCATCCATCTCTGCTGCCTGTGTGGATGGATACACCAACCTCTACCACGAAAGGACCTACCATAGCAGTTGTGGCAATGTGCAGGTCTCGGTCTCCCTTGCACTTGTCTGTAAATACTGTCTTGGCTAGATGAACGGATAAGTAGGCAGACAAGGTAGTAAAAACAACACCTTGTGTAGATAAAGTTGGCCTAGAAAGCAAATATTTTCTTCTAGATTTTTTTCTGCAGAAAATCATACAACTGGATGAAGAAGCTTTGTGATTTTGGTGGGGAAAAAAGAAAATGCAGGTTTAGAGATTCCTTGCTTTTGCAGAATTTGAGTAATATGGATGTATAAATGTGCATGGAGGTGAAATTCAGAAAAAGTTTTGATCTTTGACAGTAAAGTGCTCTACTTTCTCTCTGAAATGACCTTTGCATTTCAAAATTGCCTGTAATTCTATTTAAAACATGTCCAAGCAAGCCTGAATTGAGAATGAAATGCTGAGCATTGTTTTACCTCCAAGCAACAGCTTTTGAGGTATCAATTTGAGTTAAAATATTTCTTCAATGATTTGATCCAAAAAATCTCTACTTCACTTGGCAGTTAAGGGAGAAGCCAGTTACTTATATAGCAGTATTAAGTGCTACTAATTACAGCTTCTTCTGGTCCTGGTGCACAGTGTGCGGATATATGACTCATGTATCTACCACCCCTTGTTCTTTTGAAGAAGTGCAGTAGGAATTTTAACTGCAGAGATGAACATAAAGGACCCAGAAGTTAATGGTTCACTTAGGAATAAATAGTTCCTCTTCTTGACACTCACACATAGAGTGCCAGACCTCAGCTGGACTAAATCAGTAAATCATTAACTTTAATAGGGATTTGCCAGTTGACACCTACAGAGGACCTGGCTCCCATATTTCAGCGAGGATTCTCCTCAGACGCGGCCAACACCTCAGACATGGGGTGCTCCCCACGGAAGCCAAGGGCTACAAATCTACTGTTCCACTTGGGAAGCTGAGAACAGAGGCCTCTCCTCGAGACAGCACATAACCCAGCTTTCCAATCATATATCAGATATACCAGACTTTTGTACCCCTATAGCTACTGTATTTTTTTAATGAATCAGACAGGAATAGTGCTTAAGCTGCCTACCACTAACTTTAATTTACAGCGTGTAGTAATATAGTGACAGTAATGTTGTCATCATTCTCCCTCTTCCTCTGTGGCTTCAAGCCCAGAATTTCACATTCTCATTTTTAGGATGGTGTCAAACTGAGTTTTACCCCCACCCACTCAACCCCCTGATGAAATGATATGTTATTTAAAAAAAAAAAAAAAAAAAAAAAAAAAAAAAAAAAAAAGAAAAGAAAGAAAAATAAGAGAGACCTCACTGATAGCTCCATAATCTGCTGTTTTTTTCTCTTCTGTCTTAATGTGCTTTTCATCCAAGAAACAGAATGAAAATGCATTTTCTACGGTAGTAACTGGCATGTTCTAAATGGTGTCAGAATTCAAGAACATGACAAGGAAAATACAGCTGGACTGGAGGGCTCCACCACACATATAGTAGGAAATATTGCATTCCCATGCTGTTTTCATGCATGCAAACGATCAGCCACATTACAAACCCTTAAAAACATTGTGAGAAAACTTGACATTTCCCAGATGGGCGGCTTATTTGAGACTAGCCCATCTGACTTTCCTTTCTCCTAGGGAATTTAACCCCTTGGAGCTCCTATAGGGAAGCTGCGTTTCCCTGTCCCTTTGCTGAAAGCCTAATAAGATGGCCCTAGTTTGGCGCCTTTTTGTAGTTCAGGTTGACACCCAAGTCTTTGTGCAAGGCTTGGTCAAAGATGCACCAGTGGCTCTAGCTCCTTGAGTTTCTGGAGAGCAGCTCGTGCCAAGCAGCGATCTGCACAAACCCCATTCCGGCCTGTAATGAGACCAAAATCAGCAACTGCTAGTGGCTCTGCACTGTCTGCAGGCTAACAGGCATCGTGGCCTTGCAGGTTTTAAACTGTTCTGCATATGTCAAGACCTCATGGGCTTAAACTCAATATGTTTTCAATAACTCCATGAAAAAGGCATAAGCTTGCCTTACCTTCAGGGAAGATCACTGGGGGAACAAACCATCTAGATTTTTTCGCTGTAAGCAGTGGAGTTAGATCTTTCCCTTTTCAAATATATCACCCGGAGCAAATAACCAGCGTTGAACACAGTACAGAAGGTTTCATATTTGGTAGAGCTCTCAAAGCCCTTGGACATACTCAGAATACGTACCTCAGTTTTGTAGTAAACTTGCCCTAATTAAGCCATCCTGGAGGCTCACTGACAGTATTTTCAGACAGACAAAATTTTACTCAGTGTTAAGCAGCTCAAAAATAGCTTTTAATCTTCAGTGCCAGATTATTTGTATTCAACAGGACAGCTAAATCAAAAGCATAAAGGCCTTTTAAAGTCAGAAAAACAGCACAAGGGCATCCCACTGTTAAACAACTGAATAATGTCTGACTCGGAGGCTCAAATGCAAACGGCAGTGTCTACTTTCAGCATAATGATAGTCTACCTTCTAATAACCCATATTTCGGAAATCATATTTAACTGCATCTACTCTCTTTTTCTCTCTTTCTTCCCTCTTGACCCCCTCCCTTTTGCTCCTCCAAACCCTTTATCAAAAATAACTTGTGGTAGGAAAAATAAACGCTGGAAGACGCTCAGCTGTTTTGGCAACCGCGTGTGCAAGAAAGGCCCTTTCCCCCTGCTCTGTCCCTGCACATTGAAAGGAGCTGGAGCTCCGGTTCGGAGGCAGACAAGCAGCCTGTGAAACTTCAGCCAGTTTTCATCACAGCTGGCCATGCCTGTGTGGTTCCAGACAAAGGACTTCCGTCTTTATCTGGCGCTTATTGAGACATCGCATTCAGCTAGAGATAAAAGAGGAGCGATGTGCTTTGAAATCGAACCATTAGGGCGTCAAAGAAATCAGCATGCAAATGCCACACGCAAATGAATTCAAGATGAAGCCCGAGGATCAAATCGCAGTGCCCGTGGGGGTCTGCCTGCCCAGGGACCCAGCAAGGACCTCAGAGGAGCTTGGCGCTGTGTTTGCTAAGGGAAGGAGCTGAGGGCTGGATGTGGAAGCGATCCTAGAAGTAAACAATGATGGACTAGATTGTTTCAGAGAAGGCTCCCTTGCTGGCTTGCCAAAGGTTGAGAAGGGTTGAGAAGGTTATCCACCAAAATGACCTTTCTATAAACCATGGAGAATTTGCACCTGATTGCCCAGTTGGCAAATTCAACGTAGAGCTCCGTGTACCACCCTGCTGCATGTGGCCGGTCTATTCCTACTGTTTCTTTGGGTTGCTAGCCTGCCAGTCCTGCTTTGTTGGAATAGAGAGTGACTGCATATACCTAAAAAAAAAAAAAAAAAAAAAAAAAAAAACCAAACTTCCTCTGGAATCCTATTTTAAGATTTAATTTTAAAAAAATAGTATTGGCCAAAAGTCAAAAGATCCCTGACATATCAAGCTTACTATGTTTTAGAATCTGTGTGTGTAACATTTCTCAGCCGAGATTACTTCCAAGGAGAGGTTTTGTGGAGGATGCTGGAGGCAGACGGGCCTTGAAGCTCGCTAGCTCCTTCAGCCATTTATCCCAGGTCATTCTACCTTCTGGTTTCCCCTGCACAATCTAGGCTGTGGTTGCGTGCTGCTCACAGCAGTGAGCTTTGCAAGGCCTGCAATTACTTGTAGAGATTAATTAATGGTTAGCAAAGAAGTTGGGGCTGAATTCAAGAATTTTTTCTTTGGCCACAGACCCTGGATCGTTGTGGTGAATAGAAGTATTTCAGGAGGGATTTTATTCTGATTTCATGTGCCATTTTTTGTCCTTCATCGAGACACACAGCAGTGGCCTCCTGAGTGAAGAATGGGGCATTTGAGCATCTATAAGGAGAATGTTGCACACCCTGATAGTATTCCTCCTATGGAGAAAACCAGTGCTTAATAATGTGTAAATCTCTAGTTAAAGAGTTACAGAGATTAGCCTGGAGCCTGGCCCTCGTCCTGCAGGAGGGAACCTCACCAAAATGCTGTGACAAAGAGGACCCTGTTACGCGTGTTTAGTTCAGCCCTGCTATCGCAGTGACCCCTGAGCTGCTTTGTTTTATGAGACGTAGGGCAGAGGATTTTCTGAATGGTGAAGGGTGAAGAATATGCTTTAAAAAAGTATTGCCTTTTTAAGGGTGCATAATCTCATGGGATCTAGGGATTGGTGTTCATTTCCTATACAGAAGCTTCATAATTGCCTAAAGGATGTCAGGATAGTAACCCATCTCCAAGTAAAATACCGAGTGCAATGCCTGAAAAGAAAGACTCGGTCATTCCCTTCTGCACAGTCACCCATCTCCAACATTTCCCAGGGGGTAACCGGAGATTGGTGATTCCCAGGATTATCTACATACATGGATACAGATTATGTTGTATCATGGGAAGTGTAGGCCGGGAGTCGGGAGCACCACAAACAAATACATGGATAGTTGTTTGGGATTGACATCTCTGAAACAATAACTCTTGCAAGGCACCATAAGAAGATGAAGTTTCATGCTGAACTAATTTGAAATGAAATGTATTTGGCTAGCAGAATAGGCAAGAATTTCAGGGAGTTATTTACATAAAGCGGGATGTTTTCCATGCTGAAAGCCTGAACTAGATTATCAGCTGCCCTTTGAAATGGCTCCAGTGCGTTGATGAAGCAAAAAAAGTATGAGGCAGAATTGAAATGATCCATAATGTGTTGCTGGAGTAGATTTTTTTTCAGTCTCCACATGACAGTTTAATCTGGTGGTATCCATTAACACATCAAAACTGCTGAAACATTTTGTGCCTGTTCCTGCAAGGAGCTTGAGGATGATTTTGAACCACCTACAAATTAAATTAAATCTCTTCAAGGACCAAAAGTTGTTACCTAAAATCTTCATCTTGCATTTTACAGTTGTAGCTGGTGGTGATGAAGATCATTCCGCCAGCTCATCCCCCAACATTTTCCTTCAGTGATACTCGATAGGTCAGCATGAGGCTTGCCTGCCAGAAGCATTCCTGATTTATGCAGCCAAAGTTGTATGCAATCATATCTGCGTCCGGGAACACGTTAGCTTAGCAGAGCAGCAGCTGTTCTGCATTTATTGCCTTCTGAGGATGCTTTCCCAAGGCAAGCGCTAGCTCTTTTACTAAGGTGTTTCACGGGGAATGCAACCCTGCATGAGACACCTTTGGAGCCTCCCTTAACTCACACTCCTCTGGTCTGGTTTTCTGTTAGTTCTCCTTGCCAGTTGCTCCTAAATGAAGTCTTTCTTTCTGGAGTAAAAAAAGAGTTTGGACTGAACCATTGAGATGGCAAAAACTCTTACAAAGATCCCTTAAAAAAAAAAAAAAAGGTATTGTTGTATAATTTACTGGTTTCAGCTTCTGTGCAGAAAAAAAGATTTGCGCTACCTGTTTGTATTTACGTTACTGCATTAGTTACTATAATGATGAGCATTGATATGATGTGATATACTGATAAACACAGTATCCTTATTACAACTGTAAAAATATAATAATTCCATTATTTTACTGTAGCAATTGTTCCCATTAGCCTCTGACCAAAACAATTCAGACTTTCGAAACTAGTCTTGTATCCTCATAAAAAAAAAAAAAGGAAAAAAAAAAGGAAAAAAGGAAAACTTCTGTCTCTTTTTTCCTAACAAACCTTTCACGGGGATTGCCTCTTTGTAAAGTGTATAGTCTGAAGTTAGTTTTGGGTGGCTACTCCCTCTGTGCGGGAGATCCTCGTGACCATATGTAGCGTCTGTGCTTGACTGCACTTACATACACACCGGGCTATGGGAGGGGGCTTGTTGCTGATGATTGATGCTGTAGAAGAGGCTACATAGCTGTTTTTTACAGTATTCCCTGGAGCTTTTATAGTGTTCTTCTACCAGTATTACTCTATAAGATGGGATAAACTACAGGATTAAGTTTGATGTCATGTCTTACGCTATACGAAAGACTTAATTTCCTGGGGGGGGATTTTTGCAGAGGGGTACAGAATAAAAATGGGTTGTTTCAGGCTTCCTTCCATGAGATGTGCAGTTCTCTAAAGCAGTAACTGACTTCAGCTCAGCCTGCAGACTCAGCCCCTCACTTATTTCCTGGTGTGATTACTGATTATAATTATTAAAGGCAAAAAATAATGCATCTGTTTTTGCTCCTAATGCTGATGTCACTAAGTTCTGTGAGCTAAATCCCTGTTACTGAAATCAGAATTGGGCTGCAATCACTTGCAGACTAATTGCAGCCCAAATGGGAAGCAAATAACATTTGAGCTTTGGTGGCTGTGGATTTATATGGTACAGCTTACGTAGAAGATGAACAGACTTTGCTTGACTGCCTTATTGTTGGTGTTGAACGATATTGGTGCAGTTGACCAAAAAGATGCAGAGACAAGATACCGAGGTCCGCTTTAGGAAGCATCTTGGAAATCCGCCTTGATTGTGCGGAGGCTCCATGGCAATGAGCTTCGAGACAGTCCCTGGGAACCGCCTGGGTTGCCTCGCAGAGCTTTCTGCCTTTCATTACCGCGGATCCACTGATTAAGCCCAGGAGCTCTCCTCCTAATCCCGAACTACTCCTTTTGACCCTGGCCGGGGTTCTGTGCCTGAGCAGTGCCGCTGTCGCCGCGACGTTCGCAGGGCAGCAGGAACCAGCAGCGACTTGAGGCGGGCGACCCGGGCGGACGCGCCAGCCTCCGTCCCGCAGCCTCCCCTTAATGGAGTTGCTTACATTCCACGCTCCGTTACTGTCTGCTGACTTGCAAAAGAACAAAGGAACAGCTCCTTCCTATTAAGGAAGGTAATAACTTAATTAAAACCAAGTTCTACGCGCTGCAGGATCTAGTTTGTCATCAAGAGGCCTCCATTGCCTTTCCCTATAGTTTTTGATAATCTATGCCAGATACTTAATCACTGGATAGCCCGGTATAAAGCTTCTAGCCTCCATAACCAGCAGAAAGCTTGTCAAAATAAATTTTAACTTCTGACCGTAGTAGAAGACCAACTAGAAGGTATTAACAGAATCAGAGCTGTCAATCAGAGCTTGGGCTTACCGTTTATATTATTAATTCCAACTCTGGTGGCATGGTCTTGGGATAACAACCATCCTAAGCTGCATTGGTCCAAAAAACACAAACCAAGAGTGGAATATATTTCGTGCTGAGGTGACGTTACCGAATGTCCAGAGAAACTCCCTTTTTTTTTCTTTTTTTTCTTTGAAAGGTGATGTTTTATTAGATTATTCCCATTGCCAAAAGACACAGCTACTGTCTGGCTTCATTTGCTGAAGATTTATTCCATGCACAAAAGCAACCTATTAAGAGGGGGGGGAAAAAAAAAGTTGTTTGTTTATTTGTTTCTGCTAATTTCCTCCTAATTAATGCAGCATGTTAGGATGGAGGCTGTGACTAGTCTTCGGTGGGTTATGAATTGAAACTGGCCTCACAAATTGAAATCTCTCTTGGAGTCTCTGAGATGGAGGTATTATTACAATGCAAACCAGCAGGAAAGATTCCAGAGAGAAAGAGGAGAAGTGTGTTAATTGAGAACAATAACATGCCGAAGACCTCCAGAAGCTGGTGGCCTTAATAAAACGAGACAATGCTGTGTTTTTGCATAACCTGAACTTCAAATTCAATTTCAGTTATAGTGGAACAGAAGTGATGCAGAGCTAGGTTTCCTTTTCTCTTCTCATTTGCAAGGCCATCTGAATAGAAGAGGTTTCACAGGTCATGATGAACTGCGCTTGAACTGTATTTCTCTCTACCGTATTAATTACTTACATTTCAGGAACATTGAGCACACAGAAAGTGACATTTGCAATTAAAGTAACTTACGGGTGGCACTCGTTTCCATCCTTGGTTTGCTTTCTTGCCCTGTGCAACTCTCCCATCATTGCGAATTAAACTACTGGTAAAAGGATAATAAGAGAATGAGCTGATGGCGTTAAGTTTGGTTTGGAACGCCAAGATTTTGGAGCTTGTTTCAATCCCTTGTTTGTCTTCCTCACCTTGCACCAAACTGATGTAAACTTCCCTGGAATGATTCCAGAATTCCCCACATTGAGTATGTCCTCGTTCTTTTTGAGTAAGGCTCAAAAGCTGATATGTTGATATATTCTGATGTATTCTGATATATAGGTGATTTTCTACCGGCTTCACAGACTTTGGGCACTCATGAAATCTCCCTGCTGAATTGCACCGTTTTCCACCCTCTGCTTTTCATCTTCCATGAAAAAAGTAAAGTTAAGAGCAAGAAGGTGCATTGAAATCCATGAGCAAATTCATGAGTAAATCTGCACAACCCGGCTCTAATAGCAGTGACAGCTCCGTGGGCATCTGCTGCTGGCACTGCCCGCCGACGATTTATAGCAGCAGTTCCTCATATGCCCAGGACGGTTTGGGATGTGCTGCTGGTATTATTTCTGTAACAGTCTGTCTGGGTGAATCACTTCCCCACTGATTTCCCTCTGTTTATTTTGATGCAGTGTGCAGAAAAACATTTGATTTCTTTTTGCTGGATAAAAATGCTTCTTTTTGTAAAGGGCGAGTGCAATATACTAGTAAAAGTCCTGAATATGCTAAATTAAAGCGTACGTTTAAAACCATCATTAATCCCTGTGTCTAGCCAGTATTAACAGCCCCTTTAACCTCCTTGGAGAGCAGCAATCCATAGCACCTACAAATAAGTTCTTAATTTTTACTAAACCTGGCACGAATAAGATGACAACATAAAAACGGTCATTTTCGTCTCCTCTTATTTAAGCAAATAAACAGAGGGTAGAAAGTAAATAAAAGCTTTAGGGTATAGCATGTGAAATTCTACAGCAGCCTATATGTGAGAGCATCCTGGAACATTTTATTAACTACCAAAGAGCAGTGCTGCTTTCCCGTCCTTTTTTGTTTGGACAATAAGAATTTAATTTCATTATTTGTATACAACTTGTACAACCTTTATAAGTTTATATGTTGTATGTGTATTTCAAAGCCACTCTGGGGTACAAATCTTAATTATTACAATACCTATAATAATTTTCCTCTTCTACCACTCTGCAAAATGCAGCAGTTTATTGTCTGCCTACATAAAGTATGCATTACTGTGATGTATTTGCACATATCAAAAGCAGCTCGTCTTTCAGTCACTCATTGAAGGTTCCAGTTGGCTTAGAGTCTTCCTGAAGAATATGTTTATTTTGTCTTCTTGACTTACCTTTCCTCGTGTCTACGCATTGTGCCTCCAGGAAGAACAGCTTAAATTGCTGAAGTGGGGCCTTTTTACAAAGGCTGCCAAGAATAAAGTAGCTTAATAAGAAAGCACAGAGATTTCACATGCTTGGAGGTAAAAAAAAAAAAAAAAAAAAAAAAAAAGTCATTCAAACTGAGACTGAAAACTTCTTTAGGAGCTGTGGATATGTTCTAGAAGCATATGTATGAGTATTTTGGGGATACAATATAGAGCTAACTGGGCATGAAACTTGGAAAGAAGTAGGATGCTGCCAACCAAGTTTGATCTCTAAACAGGCACTGATTTATGCCCCTGGAAATTAATTAATTGCAAGTCAGTGACAGTAGGTTCATAGCATCACTGGCTTCTCAGGGGACATCTCTGTCACAGCAGAGGTGTTTTCCTTGGGCCACACCAGTGCTGTTTTGCAATAGCAGGAGAGTCCGTGTGTCTGATGTATCAGTTTGGGCAAGAGAAGCACCTGGGAATGTGTTTCATTGAGGTTCAGATGTAAAGGCCAGAGCTGCTCTCCAGGCGTGTATTGCAATCTAGTTTCCTTTAGGGTTGGGACAGGAGGTCGGGGTCAGCCTGACCCTCCAACATGTTTGTTTCTGGCTGCCATCCTCTGTGCTGCCACTGTCATCCCCAAGGGTGAGGCTGAGATCACATCTGCCCATTTGCAACTTGGCCACCAAATGAGAAGACACTTCCATTTCTGCAGTGGCCAAGGGAGAGTGCCAACCAGTGATTATTCTGTTTATTTTTGTCTGAGCAGTATTTGTACAATAAACAGAATAGGCAGCCGTCTTGACTCATATTGCTTGGTGCAGAACATATCCAGTTTCTGTTCCCCTCACCAGCAAGGGCTGTAACACTGGGAGGGAAATGCATTGTACGGGGAAAGACAGAGCAAATTCTTGCCAATTTTCTTCATCAGAGAAAAGGGAGCCCAGGCTTCAAAGTCCCATCAAGCCCTCAAATTTTAGGTCTGTCTGCAAGGAGCTAAGACCCATGTTGAGCTCTTCTAGCTCTGCCATCTCCTTGGGTGCCCTGGCAAGATGTCGAGGAGCTCTGGGCTGAGGACAGCTCCTTTTTCCTTCTTCCCAAGGTTCATTTGCACAAGTGCAGGTTTACAGAGTGGAACCTAACAAAGAGAAAAGAAAACAATATGTGGTGTTCCATACAAACAAGTTGAGGTTTCATGCCTCGGCTAGCACATGGCACCAGCGAGGGCACATTGTGTCCTCGCTCAGGGCCAGATCATCGCTGCAGTGTTGACTCAATGGGCTGGCTGCCACTTCTTGAGTCACTTAGCATCACTTCTCGATACACCTGGCTTTTAATTTATTTTTGGAGGTTTCCAGTCTAAGTCCAAATAAACATGCCCAGCCCATGTTAGATCACTGCCTTAGGTGATCACAACCTAATGCTCTTCTACGTGGCGTGCTGGAATTAGCTGATTTGAGTAAGGGTGTTAGGAGCTGCAGCTCTGAACGGACGAAGGCATTCAAACCTCTCATGCTCTGTTCACCTTCAACTCAGCAACTAAGCAGATTTGTAAATCCTCTCATTCCACACCAGCAAAGTCACCTGTTTGCAGAAAGAAACTCGCTGGAAAAATTATGTGGGCACTCAGATTTCTTTGTGGTTCAGCCACTCCTTTGAAACACTGCGCTAAAAAAAAAAAAAATCAGGCTGCCGAGCCCTGGAAAGTGCAATTTGTCAAAATCTCACTCATTTCTGAATAACTACCATCATTTGTACTGTCCTGTTGCATCTATACCATGCATAAAATCTCTTTCCCCATGTCTTTCACTTGGCCACTTCCTGCATCCAGGCTCTTTCACAGAGTTCTTCATTTTAAAAATTGAGCTGATTCACGTAAAAAGTTACAGCATGGGATGGGGCAAAGAATCTGGCTGGTATTTCAAAAAAGCCTTGCAGTTAATAAGTTCTGCTTGAGCTAAGTAATTGCTTCCTGGCAACTCTCTTCACTTTTCATGTGGAAATTTCTGCCTTGCTTTGCAAAGGAGATACGTGTTTGCTGTTACTCAGACACAAGGTCTGCATTCTGAGAACTTCAATAATAAGAAACTTTGAAAAGTAAAATGAAATAAAATGCAGAGGCATATTGTTTTCTGCAACATTAGCTGCTCCCGTGACCCGCCAGGCAGTGGCCATATCTAGCCTTTTCTTATACTATGAAAAATAAATTTCTTGAGATAGATAGCGCCAAGTTCAAGCCCCAGACAGGCCAGTCAGGTCAATCTCCTTTCTTCTGATCCTATTATTTAATAGCAAATGCAGTCAATTCTATGGCTACATGCTGGAACATGACAAGTTTTCAACTGATTAAAAAAAAAAAAAAAAAACTACTATAAAAATGGATTCCTGGAACGCAAAGAGCAAGCAGAGACCCAAGCGAAAACCCCAACCTACGTCAGGCCTAATATGTATCAGGAACCTGACACTCCTGTGGTCATTTTTGTTTGTTTGCTGTTGAAATGAAGTTTATTCAGATTTGTAATCTACAGACTTTCCTTTAGGCTCCTGGGCTGAAAAGGCAAAGTTGGGTTTGGATGAAGCAGATTGAAGGAGGAGGAGAAAAGATGACAGGAAAGGGAGGAGGCAAGGAATAAACCCCGGCTTGCCAAAAATGGAGGGTACATAAACTGCAGTTTTTTGCTGGTCATGTCTCTGTTTCACAAATACTGTGATGTGAATACTGTTCATTTTAAAATGACAAGCAAATTCGATTAGATAGATTTTGTCCTTTATCAATAAAGGAATAATTTTAAATGCTAAGGAAAACTTTTCAGGGAATTATTATTTGTAAAAATAGGCCGATCCAAACAAAAAGAATACTTATACAATACAAACTTGTACTGGAAAAAGCTGTTCCCTTTGAAGAAACTGGAAAACAGAGAATGTTCTCCAATCCATTAGCTGCTTGCCCAACGTATACCCAAATGCAAAGAGGAACGGTAATGTGATACGTTCAAAAATTCTGCTCTTTGGCTTCAGCTGTCTTTAGAAAATGATTGATCTACTTTCTTATGTGAATTAATTTTGAGGTCATCTAACCTGAATAGGTGTACTGGAGTAAGTCATTGAAAAAAAAAAAAAGAAATAATAAAAAAGAAGCTCTATGAGAGGCTAAGCTTCCTAGTTCCTAGTCTAAAAAGTGTCTATCGTGCACAGTCAAATAATGAAAAGGAAATTGCCCAAAAAGGTGAGATGCTTGGGAACACATCACAATTTTTTTTCCAACTTGGAAATAAATATATTTTTCACTCTTAACCTTTAGACTGTATGGCTTTGCTGGAATGCTGGCCACTGAATTGCTTAAATTATTTATACCAAGTATATCCATGTCCTATCCTGCGACATAAAATGATTATATACAGATAACAGGGAAAATACTATAATACAGTCTTTGTGGCCATTCATTTGGGTAGGAACCAGGAATTCTCTCTAGCATTATTCTATGCACCTTGTTCACTTTTTGGGAACATTGGCATGAGCGAGAGGAACATGTTGTGAAACTAAGCAAATACTTACGCAGGAATATTCCTGTACTGTGTGTATTTACATAAATATTCACTTGAGAAGCTTTTAATGGCTGCTTTGACAGGCGATGTGCCGAAATGAGCTGAAATAATACCCTGTAACTTGGTAACCGTTTGCACGGAGTAAATTGGGATCGGATTTGTGTAGCAAAAATGAAGCCTAGGGATGCAGAGAACACCAAGATAGGGGGATCCTCTGATTATGATCCAGTAAGGTGAAGGAAAAGAGGAATTCTTCTTCCTTAGGGGGCCGTGGAGACCCCGAGCACATCTGGCGAGCAGGGAAATGCCAGGCGGACAGAAGCTCTCAGGGCTCCGTGTGGATGTTGAGGCTGTGCACTTGGGGCAAGGCTCGCCCCCAAAGTGCATGCAGTACACATGCCCGGCACGCAGGGCGAATGTGTGTGAAATGTTTCAATTACCTCTAAAATAATGTTTAACATGTTCCAGACATACTGCATTAAGCAAATACCCAAGCAGTATTTGAAGCATATTCTGTTTTTCATTTTAATAGATTGTAAATGTATTAAACACATGTTAAGAATATATTTCATATACTGCATTTGTAAAATATTATCAAATTTATATAGGCGGAAACCACAGAGCCACCACAGCATCAGCCCGAGAGCAATACCATTTTGCAAGTTAACCTTTTAGCACCATTCTATCAGAAGGTGCATTTTATTTGATTTTATTTCATTTCATCATTTCATTTCATTAAAAAGAAAGAGAAATGTAGGTGAAAACCTACTGTATCATTAATGCTTTAGCTGTGCACTTTGCGGTGAATACGAAGCTTTGAGCTCAGTAGCCTGAGTTACAGGTTTGCATGCAAAGGCCGAGGTGCTGAACATCAGGGCTGACTTTCCCCACTGCTTGTAATGTGTCTGCTTTACATTTTAGGTGCCCATTCAAATCATTTGATAATGTTAAACGTCTCTAGATGTTTAACACCGCTAGATGTTTCAAACTGTGCAAAAGATTACCGAGCATCCAGGATTCACCTCAGCTACCGTCTGCAAGCCTTGCAAGCCCTGAGAAAAGTGGAGATGATTTTTGGCCCAAGCCATGGGAAATGGATTGGGTTTGAAGAAATAGTCAGCATCAGGACACCCTCAGATTTCCCTGAAATGAGAATCTTGAGCTTGGTCTGATCACTGGAAATCTCACTGAGCTCAGGCAAAATCCTGAGTGCAAAACTTAATCCAAAGCAGAGCTTAGGGGTTGTGAGACCATTCGCTTTAAAACTGTAAGAATTAATCACTGGTACCGAAAAAGTGCCCCTCATTCTTCAAGTGCATTGGAATCCATCACATTTCAAGAATCAGCCTTCACTGCTTGTAATAGAGGAATAATTCCAGTAGCTGGCTGTTACATTAGATTTTTCTCCTTTTATGTGGATGCAAAAGCAAAGCCAACCCAGACCCACAGCTTGTGAGTGAGAATTGCGACTTCCAAATTTCACACTCCGCAGAAAGTTGAATGGGAATCCCATAACTTCAGGTGCCGGGGGCCCAGCTCTTCCAGAGCTGCTGCTCACCCACAGCTCTCGCTTGGCCTCTCGTCTCCTCTTAGTTTGGGAGCTCAGGTAGGAGCTTCACAAACAGAAGTGTCACTTCCCAAACGGGACTGACATTCCTGCTTTGCTGAACGCCAGAAAAAGCCACTAATTGGTGATGCAGAGGAATATGAGCATTCATATTGTCATACCACCCCTTGGATTTGTCATCCCAGGAACTCAGTACAGAAAGCAACTTTCTTTAAAAAAAATGGAGTAAATAAAAGTCTGTGATTGATGCAAGGCCCTTTCACAGCCCCAGCTGCAGTGCCAGAAGCACCTTTTGCTCATTAGCAACTATTCTATATTGCTTTTCTTAACAAAAAGAAATGATTAGAAGGTTATAAGAACCATACTGACATGGAGTGCCCATGTAGGAAGATTGTCTTCCTACATGTGTCATTAAGACACATGCAGTTAGAAAAGAAATAAAATGGATCAATGAGGTAGTTTCTTTTAAAATGTTATTTATGTTAGGCTCTACAGCCCCTCATAGAGGACCTAAATGAAGAATCTGGTTTTCCCCCTGCTTTGAGTGGACAGCGACTCCTTTTTCGTGTTTCGCTTTGGGGAGAAGCTGCTCCTTGGCTGAGGTTGCGATGCTGAGTTGATGGAAGGAGAGGAGCTGGGTAAGAATTGGCTGTAGGAGACCAGTATTACATGAAATCCGTGTCCATCGCTCTGCAGGGAGCAAGCAGGGCCCTGTCCAACGCTTTCCATCTCCGAGTCCATGTGCAAGGAGAGGAGGTTCTCCCAGCTGCGGTGCAGCGCAGCCTGCCTTGCTGCTCCTCTTCCTCAGCCTGCTGGGATGCTAAGTCTTCGCTAAGACTTTCAGCAGCATCACAACAAGTTATTTTTTTTCTTTTTTCCTTTTCAGCTGTGGAAAATGAGACGCTGATACTATTTTTTCACCTTCAGCTTGAGCATTTTCAGTGAAAATGTAATGGCAGAGCTGTCTTGCAGACTGGAAATTCTTACCTCATTGTCCAGCCCGGCCATGGGAGCATTCGTGAGCTCCACACAGCTCAGCAGCACTGTCCTGTCCTTGGCTAGGAGCTTTCAGAGTTTCTTGCAGGTTTGATGCATGCAGAAATGGGGATTTTATGAGTCCAGAATCGAACCTTGGGACTGGTCTCCCACTTTCCTTCATCCAAGGGAATGAGTTGAGGAGCTTTCTGCAGTGCACAGGTGGAAAAGAGGGATCTTTCAGTAGCAGATGATGAGACCTTAACACACCACCATGGAAATGATATACTCTATTGACACTATAAAATATATTACCATTGACCTGTGGATATTCAGTTTCCACAGGTCTGCTGCCGTTCAAGAGATACATTACAGCGCTAAGTGCATAACATCAGACACGTTATGGAGCTTCTCATAAGAGTTATGACATTCGTGTCAGAGTAACTTAACTATATGGTGAAAAAATATTAACTGTGAAGTTTGTTGCTTTTTGTAGGCTTATTCCGTGCCATTACCCACTTAACTATTCAATAATGTTCCAGGTATGTCCTACAAGCAGCAGGAGATAGCTGCTCTGTTTCGACTTCCCAGTGATTTTGAATGGGTGATGAAAATGAAACAGCAGTTGGGGATTCAGAGGAAGAAAAATATTTACCAGTTCCTCAAAAGAATTCTCTTTATCTCGCTTTTAATATTATAGGATTTGTTTATCACATTTGATAAGACTTCTGCTGCATTGATTATTTGCTTTGCAACTTTAGGGACAGTTGAAAGGAATAAACTTACCTGGCTTTTACATACACGTACGAGGGAGCTGCTTTAAAATGTTTGTTTTTCAGGCAGAAAAATAAACACTTTCGCAAGCAATGCATTTCAATGCATGAAGCAGCAAAGCAGGCACCTTGCGTTGTGCTGACTTGGATTCATCCTTCCAGGCAGCTACTGTATGACCCAGCAAAGAGGCGGCTTCTGGAAGTCATTTTTCCCCACATGATAACATTTTTCCTTTTCATTAAGTCTGCAGAATAACTCAGAGAAAGACAGACATCCAAGGCTGCCTTCTCCAAGTGAGAATCAGAGTTTTCTCAACCTTACAAGTAATCCATAGCATGCGGCTGCTGAGATGTGCCTTCAATACGTTAACTCCTTCCAAGCAGCAGTCCCCACCAATGCCAGCTGGGCCTCTCCTCACATTTGTGAGCTAAATAGGTGTCGATTTGTCTCGATTTTTCACCTTCCTGTGCAGCAGTCACTGAACATATAAGAGGGGGATTGATTTTCTCTTTTGGAGTGAGTTTTTCTGCAGCTAACTAGACAAATGGGGTAGATGATAGTATTTTGTTGTGCTCAAAAGCCACTGCCATGAATTCAGTGAAATCCCATCAATGGGTTTGTGCGGCAGGAACACATACAAGGAGCACTTGCACCCTGGCTTCCTCACTTGTATTGAATGTGTGCATATAAATATTACTGTGTTAAAAGGTTTTTGAAGCCACAAAACCAGGTTTGCATTGGTTGCCTTTGAATTCAGTGGGAATTAGATGTCAGAATAGCTTTTAAAATATCACCTGTAATGTGTAAAACCAAAACTAAGGGTTTGGGGGTTGTTTTTTCACTGATAGCAGATACTGATAACGTCGTTGATAGCAGAAGCATTGCTGCATGTCCTTTTTTTCCCCCCTTTATCAGATAACAGCTCTTCCTGCAAGGTTCACACTGTCACACAGGTTTCAAGAGCAGCACACCTGGCTTCGACAGAGCCACACCAGTAATGAATTGAACCTAAGAGCCATTCTGTGCAGCTGTGAAATATATGCTAAGACACAAGGATTGAGAGCAGCCACCTCAAACAGGCTGCAACATGGATCCACTGAAGTTTTCCAGCTCTGGTAGAAGTCACCGTGAGTTCTGCTAAATGACATTTGCTGCAGCAACGCGTTGTGCTTTTGTGACATGGAAAGATAAAGCTGAATTGGGAATTAATATGCCCTGTCCACATCTGTCTTGTACGGCTGCTGCTTGGCTCCATGCATTCGGGACAAATTCTAGGCAAGAGGCCACCGGGAAATTGTCCAGTTCTCCGTACCCCATGCCCAGCGCTGTCACACTGACTGCAGAATAATTTATTTCATACACTTCCCCCGGCCAAGGAAAACATATTTGTGCCTTGTGGCAGGGAAGCTCTGCAATGAAGGCCCTGTGTTGCAAATTATACACCCTGGGGGTTGCCCTGGGCTCGTGTGCCTCCTGACCTGGAGGAAACGCCGCGCACGGAGACGGCGCAAGCCAGAAACGCCCTTTATGGGTCCGGGCGCCCTCCGAAATCAATTTATAACCAATGGGGTGCGATAACTTTCTCTGCACTTCATAAAAGTCCGTGATGAATTGATTTTGTTGCTTTTTTTTTTTTTATTTACAGCTGTACACAAGGTAAAATTTGTTTCTAACAGGCTGAAGAAAGGACCCCTCCAAATGAAATATCAAAATGTTGTTTTATGTCTAAGTAAATCTGGGCTCGGGGAGGGGGGAAATGGCTGTGCAGCCGTACTCAAACTTAATTTCCTTATGTTTTTTCAGGAACATATTTTTATAAAGGTATGTTGGAATACCTTTCATTGAAAATAACCCCCCCCCCGACCAAAAACACATTTCTCGCTCTGCACCCCAGAAATACTTTAATTTGAAGCAGCTGGATGCAGTGCTTTACATCAATCATATCAATTTTGCCACTCGAACCTAATGTGGGGCAAAATCCTACCAATTTTGGAGTCAGCGAGAGTTTTGCTGTTGAATTCATGCATTTCGCTTTATCCTTTAAGCAGATCCTTTTCTGCCCATGCATCCTCAGGACCTCTGGAGCCAGCAGGATGAAACACACGGTCTGGGCTGGATATAACATCTTTTATGCTTTTGGGATACAAATGCAGTGATAAATAATCGTTATCCTGGTGTCACATGACAGGGAAGATTTTTCTGCTCTCTTGTAGCAACAGCAATTTCTGAATTCAATCTTCCAAATTTTTATATTTCTTTAATGTCAGATATTTGGAAGAAAGAGTCAAAATTTTGTTTTTTGTCCCACCCAACCCTGAGATGGTCACACAGTCTTTGAGGGACAGGCAAGGCCAGTGCAAATCTGTCAGCATGATCTGAGGTTCATCTGCCTCCAACAGTTGCAATACTTAAGGCTGGCAGAACACTTCAGAGGAAAGAATAAACATGCAATTTCTTTTATTTTTCAAAACATTATCTTCATTTTATCAAGTATAGTCTTTCAATCTTGATATTATCCTAATGTGAATGTTAAAAGCCACTCCTCCTGTTTCTAAATCTTAAAAAAAAAAAACCTCAAACTTTCTCCCTTTCCAATTTATAGCATTCTCCAGAAAGCTCTTTCAAGGCTTAGCTATTGTTTTTATCCGTTCCTTTGGGCATTACCATAAGGGCCCAAACCTGCAGACGGTTTTCTGTATGAGCTCAGTAAACCAGAGTTTCATCTGGAGCAAGTCAGGATGGTTCCTGCTGAACTCCAACATCTGGTGCATTCTCATTCCTCACAAAGATGGGCAGCACGGGGCTGCCCACATGAAGGATGTTCCGCACGTGTGTAAGCGTTTGCAGGACTTCATTCTTAATGAGCTCAGACACTGTATTATTAAAAAACAGTGCAAATTAAGCTTTCAGCTGCACTGATGCAAATGCGACCTAACTCCTCTGACAACCCTTTTATTTTTTTTGGCTTTCCAGAAGCCCAAGTTCGCTGCAATCACTGGAGTTTCTCTGGATTTACAGGCACATAACAAAACTCGGGAGATGGGAGACGAGCAGCCTGTGGTCTGCTATGGACGTGGCACTTCTCTGCCAGCTTGTGTGCATGGCGGCTCCAGGGCATGGAGATTCGGATTGGAATGAAAATGTTATATTGCAGTGAAATAGCCTAGTTCAGGTGTTATAGCTGCAAATTTTTTCAGCGTTTGGCTGAGTTCTGGGCGCTAGATTGTGCTGTTGGGTGGGAGTCTGGAGGGTTTTTCTTGATGCAACGAAGTTAATGTCAAGCTTTACACTAAATGGGTGAAAATAGGGTCCCGAGAGGCTCCCATGTCCTACAGGCAACGACGGGAGCATCCAGCACATGGGACTCTGAATCCACAGTCCTGGGAGTCACTAAAAAGCTCTTTTAAGCCAAATGGGAGGGCTGAGCTTTTGCAATGCTGCACAGCGGTTTCCTACCTGAGCAAACGTGTGAAAGACTCAGCTCAGCTCCCAGGGATTTAGCCCTGTATCAAGTATATTTGGTTTCAGACAGCTTGCAAGAAAACATTTAAATTCTGCGCTTTATCTAGTGGCTTCTGCTCAACTCCAGCCATGTGCAGCTCAGCAGAAAGGTTGAAGAGGGAAGAAACTTGTTTATTCTCTTGAATCTCTCTTTCTCGGCAACGTTTTAGTGCATCTTGAGCTAAATCTTCCTGAATCCTGTACTTGCAGGGCAAGTACCAGGGATACAAGCCCACCCTCAGTGAAATGTGTGGTTTGATGTGGAGGAGCTCCACTTCTGCAGACCTTGTGTGCAGGAGCTTCTTGCTGTGTCCCAAACTGTATCACCCGGGACTGAAATTTCATACGATCTTATGAGAAAGATTCCTCCCTCTGCTGTTCTTTGTCTGTGATTTTTTCTGATGGCTGGTTAAACACAACCATCATGAAGGAATTGGCTGAAATTGGGGCTCAGAAGAAAGGAAGGTTTTGTGCATAGGTGTGGGTATGTGGAAGGAGGTAGCAAGGGTAGCCTACCTACATTTTTAATAGTTTCTTTATAAGTGTGATACAGGTATTTTCCTATAATAAAACTGTAATGTTCCCAACCAGCAAGTGCTGTTCTTGGCATCTTGTTTTATTCCAATTTGCTTTTCTTGCAACTGTGGGCAAGATTCATGAAAGGGCCATACCTAACAGGTAGGTAAGGGAAGGCACTATTTTTTATACAAATAAATGTCATTCTTAAATTATCTGCTTGCAGACTGCACCATATGGTTCTGGCCTATGCATACCTCTCTCCCACCTCCTAATTGGCAGCTACCATGAAATACAAAAAGGTGAGCAAATAGTGACTTGTTCCACTGAATCTGCAGCTAATCCTACTGCCAAAATTAAAGACAAATGAGTGAACTGCTTGCGAATATCAGTAGCGAGTTCCATCAAAATGAATGAAACCCTGGATATTAAAAAAAAAGATTTTTTCAGTAGTATATAATGAGATCTTAATGTTTCCTAATAATTTATCCATAAGTGACTTAAGAATTCCTACATTTTTAAAGAATATTCTCTCAACTTGTTTCAGAAAATTTCTTAGAGAAAATGGACCATGAGTCAAGGAAGACCCGACGTTCTGGAAGTCAGGGAGCAGAAATCTGACATATTCTGCCCTTTGCTTGCAGCTGACCTTGGTAACCTAGTGTCACTTTGCTGTGCCCGTGCTTGTCTGTGTGAGTCTTGATCGTCCTACTCGCTTCCACAAACCATGTAGGGAAACATCTGCAAAGGAAATCCAGCTGTGTCTGCACAGAGCCATGCAGCGTCCTGGAGAGATACTCAGGTTAGCTCTGTGCTACATATATCTATCTTTAGGTTTATTTTATATTTAATCAGCACCTTTGTGTTCATTAATTTCAGTCTTCATTTACCTACACATATCATCTAGTTGAGCCTTCTAATATTCTCACTGGGACCAGGGCGCAGAATTTGGATACAAGCTTAGGCTCTAAAGCTTATTTTGATAAGAGTAATTCCAGATTGGTTATTTCTAATTACAGAAATGGAGCTAGACCACTCCGTGTAAAGTCTCTAAGTGAATTATAACTCTTATATTCAGAGCAAAACAGGACATCCTTCAACAAAAAAGTGTGTTTTGTTTTGACAATAATTAGTAGGGCAGCAATAAAATTGCATGAGAGAAATAATAGATAAATGAGATAATTCAAGGGCCAATGTAAAACTTTGCTTCAAAGACTCATCCTTTTCTGAAATGTTATTTATAATAACTTTAATTTTGCAGGGTTGGTGAGCCTGTTTTCAAATAATTGATGACGAGCCAGTTTTTGCTGCTCTCCAGGATCTATGGTAATTATTTTTTCTGGGCAAAACTCTGCATTTGCTTCTCTCTCCCTGTTTGCATCTGAACCACTGCTGCATTCTACCTTTGAAAGGAATTTGGAGGGACTATTCCTAGCTCATCTGGAGCTGGAAATCCCATGTATCAGTGCTGGATAACACTTCAACCTTCTGTTTTTTCTGCCACGGGCTCCAAACCACTTTACAAATTAAAATCATATTGTGAACGAAGGGATCGGATCTCACATTTCAGAATGCAGGAAAAGGGCCTCTGGCTGCAAGTCAAAGGTTGAGGAACATCCCGGCTCCCCTTACTGTGGAGGAAGCCTAGTTCTCCAGGGAGGCATTTTCAGGTGTGCACTTTTGCTGCAGCAGGTATGTCATTAAAATACCTGCTGCAAAACTGTCTGTGTTGATCTGCACACCTCAGCACTAATTCATAATACTGAACACTGCAGGTTTATTGGCTATCTTGACCAAAGGTGTGAGATTTTGGGGATGTTTCTTTATTCTTCTGAACCAATCACAAGCTCTGCTAAAAAACCTGAAAACCCTTCCTTAAACTAATGGTTACAGTAAACTTCCCACCTTACAGTTCCAGGAATATAGCAGCTGAGGTTTTCCTGTACTAGCTCCAAAGGGCCAAGACAAACCCTAGTGTTGGTGGTTCCTCCAAAATCCTTCGGTAAGAATAGGATGTTTCCATCCACCACTGTATATTGACTCTCGCTATGCTTCTGACCTTAAATCATTTGATGACATCACATTGTTACTTTGAATCCATGTACAAATAAGCTGTATTTCCATTAGGGAACATAAAATGGTCCGTTTTGACTCACTCTGCAAACTGTTTATGGGTTACTTGCAGCTTTCAGGGTTTTTACAAGAGAACATCCAGTGTTCGTTTCCTGGCTCGGCTCCAACTGGACATGTTAACTTTGCCTAATTTCCAAGACATTTGGTGGGGAGGCTTCATAATAGAAGCATGTTTTTCCACCAGGGAACTTATACCACTTTTTTTTTTTTTTTTTTAAAGTCTATTTTTCCCAGACAAATTAAACCTACTTTTTATGAGCTTCTTTTAAAGGGTAGAACAGTAGCTCGCCTTGTTAGATATTAGTGCTTCTGTTCGGAAGGGTGATCGTGTAACTGCAGGGCCTCAGTATTTTACACTTTCTGGAGTTCATTAACCAGAGGCTTCTGTATTTGAACCTGTAACGTTTTAGCTGGACGAGACCCAGAAAGCGAAATCAATCCAGTCCCGTAGCACAGAACTAATTGTCATCATAGCCAAATGTGCAAATATACAAGAGGTATAGAGGAAAAGAGAAGGGGGAAAATTGAAGGTTTTACTTTTTGGGGTATTATGTTGCTGAAAAGTTTTTACATGCTTCCTAACTGACATAAAATACAAAATTGAAAATATGTTTCCTATATCAAAATATCTGTACCAAATTGAATGGTTTTATATACCTACATTCATCTAATCAACTGCTTTCCACTTAAGTCATCTATTTGACCGCTTGTTGGGTTGTGTGGGAGGTGGAGGAGATTTTTCTTCTTGTCAAGGCATATAATGTCACCAGCTAATTCAAGGAGAGAGGCAATGTTTTTGAGCTCAAGGGCTTGTAGAGCAGAAGTCTCTGCAAGCCTCTGTTCTCATGGGCTTAGAGAAATTAGGGACCTTCTCAATACGGGTTTTACAAGGTCCTGGAACCCCATGAACTGAAAGAATAAGTTTGTATCTGGCCGGGAAATACCTGCAAGCCTAGCAAAATTTTCAGGTGCAGCAGATGACACAGAAGGTCTTGATGTCAAGCCTACAAACATCTTGCAAGTGACTTAGTGAAATCTGGCTTCTCCTTCCAATGACAATGTTTTTGCAGCAGCTCTTGGGCTTACGAAGCTCCCATCCTCTAGTCAGTGTCCTAACTTCCATAGTTATCACAAAAGCTGAAAGCTGCCAAAATTAAGTGCATTTCTTTTTCAATTTAGAAGCAAAGAGGTTATTAATAGAAACACAGGCACTTGGTTATCTCCCGTTGTGACTTACAGCATCAGCACATTGGCAGCTTTAGTCCTTGGAACAGGAGTGGGGGGCTATGGCTAATTCGAACTAAATCCTTTCTAAATAAATGCAGCTATATTTAATTCATGCACGTTTCAAAAACTCCAAGGATGCTTCCAGAGAAGGGCTTTTTTTTTTAAAGGTGTTACCATATGGTTTTAATTTCTCAGAAATATATAGACTAGCTTGTTCATGGAGAAAACCGTGCCAAATACGGCATGTCGAGATAGCGGAAGGTGTGATTTCACATCTAGTCTTTTCCTACAGTGATTCTTTACTAATACAGAGGCAATGTTCCCAGCAGGAAAACTGAATGAACAGTTAAAGGAGGAAATCTAAAATATTTATTATTTACTGCAAATGGAAAAGAAAATATGTTTTATTTCCAGTATTTATTACCATCACCAATATCTTAATTTCTGACACTGTTTTCAGAAAAGGTAGGCCGTATTTGCTGTTGAACTAAGAAATTTAGCAGGGTTAAACTAATAATCTACACAATCTACATGAAAATTCCACTGAAAAGATAAAAGCTTAAATCTGAAATTACCTCACTGGCAAAGAAAAGCTACGGCTACTCAGCTTTAGTTAAATTAACAAAATACAACGTTTAGGTGGTCCGGTCAATTATTTAGTGACCACTGAAATTCATACCCTTCTCTCTATCCTTGTCATCTATTTATTTTTTTTTATGAAAATATGAGTGTACTGGGTAATTAAAAGGGAATCCTCCATTAGGGACCACCCCTTCCACAAAAGGCCGTATTTTCTCCTGGCCCCAAACATTTTCCATGTAACTATAAACTAAAATGTCTATCAGTGTATTTGCCATCACTGCGGTTGGTCCATTTTCACACTATTATTATTTTGTCTCAGAATTCCTGTGTTTATAAAATAGGCACAGAAACTCAGACTAAATATATATCCGTTCTCCTTCACACCGGACAAGCTAAAAAAAGAAGCCAGAATTCACAAGATTTCCAAATATTAATTAGGGAAGGTGCCTGAAGCTTGCTCCAGCGTAAATTTAAAGCAGTCTAGAGGAGAATCGCACCTATTACAGGACAATAGAACTATTTATGGACCAGTACAATGAGCAGAAAGCCAGTTATCACCCTGAGCATCTTAGAAGTGGGCATCATCAGTTAGGGCTTTTTAGAAGAAAAAGCCTCACTGGTCCATGCCGTGGTCCTGCTCCGGTTTCCTGCCAAGCTCTGCAGTCCATATCAGAATAGATCTGCCAATTGGCAGATATGAAATAGAAAGAGGACATTTAGACCAGGGTGTCCCGCAGTGCTTACCAGTATTCCTTCCAAAAATCATGAGTGAAAGAACGAGCCTCCATTCAGTCCCATCCTGGAATGCATTTTTTGGTGACGTTCAGACATGAACACAGTGTAAAAGAACTATATTTAAATAGAAACTTTGCAGAAAAAAAAAAGATCTTTAGCAAGTCGCATTAAAGCTCAACAGAAAATTTAAAATTTGCTTTTTCATTTTTAACATTTTTTTTAATAAATAGATTTATACAAAGCATAAATTAAAACATGTTTCCTTCTTGGCGGTTCCACAGCTACCCCAGCAACCCACCCCAAAGCGCGGGTGATCATTACGAGCTGTGATAATGGTGCTCACAAAGATTGCTTGTTCATAAGCAATATTTGCCCACCAGCACTGCCTCGCAAAACGTCGTGCTGAAAAGGAGAAGGAGGAAAAGGAGGAAAAAAAGCGTGCGTGCGGGCACGTATAGCGGCGCTGCAGAATTGCCGGGGCTGTTTTCCATTTAGAGGCTGGAGCATTACGGACTCCACAATGCTCCTGGGAGCAATGAGGAAGACTGCGGGAACTTGCTGCCTCTGCTGCCCCGCGCCGGCGGGGACCAGCCTCAGAAATACACGACATGCCAAGGGGGCTTCATATATTCTGGTGTGCACCGTCGTGTTGCGAGGGCAGGATTACATCTGCAAGGGCAAGCTGGAGCACGCTGAAAATACCGCCCCGGCTTTGGTTGGCTTGTTGGAAAGGAGAAGGCCAACTTTTGTTTTGAAGGCAAATAAATAAGTGAATGTGACGAGGTATTTTCACCAGCCTTCTGTTGACTTTGAATGCTCCTGTGTAGAGTATGGAGTCAACAAGTTAATTCTTCTTCCCGCTTTTGCAAAAACACCCATCTATTCTGGGCCTGTGGGTACAATCTGAGTACAATACTCTTCCCTTTCCCAAACGGTTTCATTCTAGCTAAATATATATATATGTACAAGACTTTTTGTACTTTCAGCAGCTCGGGGGTGATGCTCCCGTGGCCAGGACCTGGGCCTCGAGCACAGCTTCCACCCTGGCGTTTTTCCATATCTCATGATGTATCTGCAGTGCGGCAGGCTGTGAAAGAAAAGTGACAAAACACATCAAAGGACCGGGCAAACGTTCAAGTAATGACAGAGCCATTCCGTGGAGTAAACATGCAATTAATCTTGAGCAAGTATTAATCATCCTTATATGTTTGCAAGCTCGTGTAGATGTATATGTATATATATATATTGTGTGATCTTGTAGTGAGCATAGGAAAATGCAGCGGGCATTTTCAACAAACCTCAGCTGCTTCGAAACCCACTTTCTCTCCTCGTTTGCAGCATCACTGATGGTTCTCCTAATGTGATTGCTGCTGGGTTGTGAGCACCATGCTAGTTGCTCAGGTAAATAGGAGCTAAAAGGGTTTTTTTATTATTATTTCTGCTCAACAGAAGCTCAGTTTGGCCCCTGAGCGCATGGCATTCTTTTTATTCCTTTGCATCTCTTCTAGGGATGGGTGAAGTGCGATGGAAAAATAAGAGCTGGCCAAACCAAACCTCAGCCCAAACACTGACATCAAACCAAACATTTTTGAAGGTCAGTGTTAGTTTGGATAAGCAACCCATCTGCCCAGCCGTAAGTAGGGCTGGTTAGAAAATGGATTTTCCATGTTATAAAAAAGTTAGAGATTGGATCTTTGTTTGCAATCACAGGTTTTGAAAAGCTAAAATTTTGAACTTGCTCTTTATAACCCCATGTATTTTCATGACTGCAGAGGCTGTCTTCCTAAAACACAGGACATGCTACAGAAGGCTATCTCTGGGCAAAAGTAAATTACAGAAAACCTGGTAAGAGAAATATTGCCGTTGTGTTAGCATGTTTAAAATAATAATATAAAACAGTGTTCTTCAGAGGATCTATTTTCATTTCAATATGAGACCAAAATAATCATGATAATCATGAAGGCAAAATCAGAAACTTCCCCATCTTTTTGCAAGATTTTTTTTCCATGAGCATTTAATTAGATACTGGGGAAAAAAAAAAAAGAAAGAAGAAATTAAAAAAAAAGGCAAACAAACTAGACCCCAGTAACTCAATACTGAGCTTTGTGTATAAAGGAAACTTCACGAAATGTGAATCAAGTTAAATAGTTCAATTATTGCCGTTGCTTACATGTTTGAGAAGGAGTGCAACTGTTTGAAATTGTTTAAGTAGTTAGTAAGGTGATCGTAACATTTGCCAGCAAATGACATAAATCCAGAATTAATTATAATGGCTTAAATGGTTAAAAGGAAAAGGGATCATTGGTCCCGTGGTTTATTGTGAATTGTCAGGATAATGGAATTTTAATCAGCCTGTTTATTTTAGGAAGGATTAATTGCATGGCGTGATGCAGAAAATACAGCGACCAACTTTGGAAATGGAGCTGGCCGCGTAATTTTATTAAAGCAGATCAGCTGTAGCATCTTAATTTCCTTGGACATGTTTATGGGGAGCCATTTGTTTGCTCGGGGCTCCTTCCCGCCCATCCCTGCTGCAAGCTGGGGCCAGACCTTCACCAAAATGGGGCGTTTTGGAGATTTCCAATGGTCTTTACCTATAAATGCCCCATTTGGGTTGAGGTTGCCCACGTTGGGGATGCACGAGTCGCGGTGTGATGAGGAGAGCATCCCATGTGCAGAGGTGACATCTCCACGGCCACCCTGCGAGCCCGGCTAACCTGGGGTTTGCTCTCAGACGCTTTTATTTTCATAAGCAGAGGTATTTAAAATAGCTTAATATCAATACAGACTGTGCTTTCCGGAGCTGTTTGTTGTCAAGCTATTATTAGGCTGCATTCGTCAGCGAGTCTAAATTCAATGTGGGTTATGTGGCTGGGTTTTACTGCTGGGCTAAAATAAAGTGACATCAAGTGAGGAAGATGGAAACGGAGTTTACGGCATCGCTTCCCTTCCGTCTCCCTTCACAGCAAATGGAACGTGGGATGTTTGCCTGGCCAGGGGACTGCACAAATAGGGTAAAACAAAAAATAGAGCAAAGCAAACGGTGCTGTTGTGTCTGAGCTTCGGGGAGGACTATTTCTCCTGAGATTCAGGAGCAGACTATATTGTACAGAAGATCCAAACTCCATGCGTTTTCACCTCCAAATGTTGTACTCAGATACACACTGGAAATTAATGTTGTTCCTCGTCATTTGCTAGACATGACAGTTGTTGCACTATTTGCAACTGCTCCCTTTGACATGATTTTTGCAGAAATTTTGTGTTTTCTGGAATTGATTATTGAAGAGACCCAAACAGAAGAGAGCTGCACAGTGTGGATGGAAGCACTGAGCGCTGAGCGAGCCGCATTGATGGAAAATCCTGGGCAATGTGAAAAGCCTTGGGCTGTTTTTAAGACGTGGATTGGGTTGTTGGTGTGTTACCCATGCTTCCCATTGGGAAAGACTGGGAAACAAGGAGGTCTAGATCTTGATGGAGAAGCAGAGAACATGGTGGGAACCTGACCCCATGGATCCTCATCCTTCGGGAGACACGCGGGTCCTGCTGCATCGTGAGCCGCAATCGAGGACGCTGCTGGGGACATGAATGGAGCTTTGTCCCGGGCATTGGGAGTTTCCTTCTTGCCACAAATGTTTTGAGAAGCAATTAACTTATTTAAAAAAGCAGCCAGCATGCCTACCAGTTAACAGCAGTTAACATTTAAAGCCAGTCACTATTACGTCTTATTTTTTGAAAGAATCAGGCCTTAATGGATGGTGATACTTGCGTAACATTAGACTATGTGTTTATTTTAATATTACTTTTCAGAGAATCTGAAAATTCTCTATCCCATCTCAGATTGCTTTTTTGCAGTTCGGAGAGGAAGAATGGAAAAGTCAAACTTGAAATTCTCATTGAATTTCAAAATTAGCTTTATATCTTTGTTAATATTTAAACTAATTGGAGTTTCGCTGCCATCAAGTGTGAAGTGAAAATTCAAGTGGAAAATCAAAACCAAGGAACAACTGTGGTTTTTTTTTAAACATTGATTTCTAAAAACACACATGAATCTCCCACACACATACATGGATATCTACATATCCGCAGCATCCAGCCTAAGTCCGATGGGGTCTCCTATACAACATGTTTACTAAATTTTTATCACAGTTCCCCAGAAACAAGCCTGATGAAAGTTAGTATTCATGACATGGTTTAAAAAAATGACTTTACATATACTTTTTTTTTTTAAAAAATAGGTTTTTAATAAGAGATCATCCATGGTTTTTGCCAGCAAACAAATGTCAGCAGCTCCTTGCACAGCATCCATAGGCTCCATCCCAAAAACCAGGGAAGTGGAGCTGCAGGGCAGCAGACTGACATCCCCTCTTTTCCATCTCCGTCTTTTTTACGTAAAACTATTTGTTTGGCTTGAAAGAGAATCCGTGGCGGGCTGCAGGGCGCGGTGGCGGGGAAGGGGCTCGGGTGACACTGCGAGCTACTCAAAACGAACTGCGACGGGATGGGGCGCGAGGAGCCCCCGCACCGGGTACCAGAATGTCCCCTTTATAGGACAGGCCTCTCGGAGACGGAGGTTGTGACATGTTGGCCGGCATCTTAACAAAAAAAAGGAAAGAAAATATTCCCCTGGAGCTAAAGAAGCCGGATTGACAAGTGGGGTTTTATTTGATATCAATTATAAATCGCTCCTGGGCTCATTTTATCACAGCCAGGATGTAAGAGACACCCATTAGCAGGGGCTGCAACCTGAACATGGGCTGCAAAACGGGGTTTTTGCTCTGGTTTTGTGCTGTTCTGCTGAGAACAGGACAAGTTTCTGCATCGTGCCCGCAGTTCCCTCAGGGACTCAGCTATGAGTTTTGTCCTGATGCTGGATGAAGGACTTTGGGGAAGAAAATAGGAGCGTTTTGGTTATTAAAAAATAAAAGGTTTGTTAGTCCTCAGCCATCCTGGGCACCAGGGATGGGGCCTCGGAGTGGGTGACAATTTTGACAATTCAGGCCTCAGTTTTAGCCCCTGCTCTTTGGGATCATTTACCCAGAGTTTGGGCAAAAGCTCGGGGGGAGAGGAGTGAATGAGGGCGGGGAGGGGGCTAAACCTGGAACTCATTTAGCAAAGGGGACCCGAGAGCGTTCTACCCATCGCGAGTGGCTGGTAACACCTCGAGTGCTCCTAAGTCCATTACCCAGAGAGGCAGCCCTGGCTGAGCTTGATTTTATGACCTGTGAGGCTGCTATGTTGAAAGTCTGCAAATTGGACATAAATTGGGCTGCAGAAGGCCGGGGGGCTGAAGGGGTTGGGGTTTTTTTCCCCGGTGACGTAACAGCCTTTGGCTGCAGCCCGGTGCTCTCCCACGAGCAAGGTGAGCGTGAGACCCCCCATCCATCTCCCGGGGGGATTAGCACGAGAGCTCAGCCCCACGTGAGGACGGGCAACTCGTTACACATCCCTGGGCGTCCCCAGGCAGCGCCTGGTGGGCTCCCCCGGTCCAAAATTGGGGAATTTCAGTAGTTGTTGTGTTGTGTGGTTCTAGCAATGTCATTGGAGACATCGTAGGTTGAGCTGAAGAGCTGAGGTCTGCGCCTGGATTGTGTTTGCCCACGATGGGGCTTCAAAATTGAGGTGGAACAAGCAAAATGGAGATTGTATAAGTTGGGATGGGACTTGCTGAGGTCTCTTCCCAAGGCTGTTCCCAATCCAAATTCTTACAGCCAATACTTGAGCCCAGGTGATGGCCCAAATTGAGACAAATTAGGCTTGGTGCTCACCCCGGTGGCCAATGTCCTCACCCGGCAGCCCGGCTGCTGCTGCCTCCTCCTCTGCTTTCTGCTGCTTTTAGGCTGAAAAGAATTTACCCCTAGGTGATAGGTGCAGGGATCATCAGATTTCATTAACTGGAGAAATTGCCGGAGAAATATTTTCTACACAAAAAGTTGTATGAAAATTTGATTTTTCAGCTCAATGGCTGAACTAATTTTATAGGAGAAAAAAAAATCCCTTCTTCTTCTCAGGGTTAACCTTTCTTTCTATTTTTAATGTCTGGAAATGTAGGCAGGTTTTGAAAAATGAAAAATTGAACTTATTCAAAAAAAGAGCAAGATGCTTGTGTTAAAGAAAAAACATTGCAAAATTGCATTATTTTTTACCAAATAACTATTTTTTGAACCTCATTTCAGCATTATATCTCCAAAACAGGCATGCAAATGCCTGAGTTTGCACAAGCACTGGAACTAGCAGGTTTCGTACTAACTTAAAACTACTTTTTATGTTTAAATCGAGCATGTTCACGGATGCCCCTCTGCATGGGGAGAGCAAACCCTGCACCTCTCAGCATAGGCCTTTGCAAATTTGATTTAGGAGATTATTTAATGCGTTCTGCAAGGTATCTTTTTCTCCCTGGTCATCGTGCAGGGTCGGTACCAGCTCCTGGGGTTTTTTGGCCCGGCAGAGCACAGCACCGCTCTGTTATTTGATAAGTGAAGGTAACACTGCGAAACACGTGGCTAATTTTACCGGCAAGGTGGCAACAATTCAGTATGTGATACGTGAGGGCAAAGCACAGGCAGTTCATTTGGGTAATTTCTTAGCCTTCTGGCTTCTGCAATGTTTCTTTAGGGGGCACTGAATATGAGTGATTGAGTGCGAGAGAGTCCGACAGAATTAGCACACACTGGATCTTTTGACCAAGGGGGAAAAAAAAAAAACCAACCCAAAACAAAACAGTCTAATGTTGGTCTAGGGGCACGTTCCCTTAGGATTTGGGAAAGAAAAACACCAAGCCACGTTCGCTCGGAGCACCTCGAGCGGAGCAGCGCGTTCAATTAAAATCCATTTCGACGAAATAAAAAGACACTTAATCTCGGATCAAAAATAACTGCAAAATAGCAGGCAGCACCACCCAGCCCGAGCTGCGGTGGCATTTCCAAGGCAAATTCAGCTCACTGATACTGTACCGCAGAACGCCTTTCTAAGAAGTTGCTGGCAAGCCCCTCGTGGAGTTTCCAGCACTTCCTGCTCCGATGGAGCACCGGGGTCCTCCTCCCATTTACCCCATGGAGAAATTTCCAGTTAGCTGGTGTGAACAGTATGCTCATGTTGGCCATGTCACCTAAACACAGCTAAAAATGTTCAAATTGCTCCTTTTTTAAAATTCTCTTTCGTTTTCTTCCATTTTCCTATTTTTTTGTCTTATTAATTCTTGCTTATGAGTCAATGAGTTCCCCTCAAAAAAAGACCACTTTTTTTTTTCTTTCTTTCTCAGATGGAATTAACACATGAAGAAATAGCACCATTTTAACACCAATGTCTTGCAGAATAGCTTAGAAACCTGCACGTGCCTTGCACAATCAAGCTGCTGCACAGAGAGAATGAAAGCTGCGATGTTCGCCTCCTCCTTCCCTCCACATCTCGCCCCCTGCAAGCTTCTGCAGAGATCTCTAAGGTATCAGTGATCCCTGGTGATGAAGCTGTTGCCCAAGGAGTCATATTTCCATGGGATGAAGCTTGGACACCAGGGTGGCGAAGGTGGCCACACAACTCAACACCACACACGTTATTTTTGCATTATTCTACCAGGAATTGTGCATCCCTCCTGCTCCAGCAGCTCCTTCCTCCTTGCATGCAAGCCCCAGGTCCTCACGCACTACCAGGAAGGCATAAAAAAGCATTTAGAGATAATTTATCCTCACCGAGCAACAATAGCCATAGCTAATCTCCTCTATTAAGACCTTTAATGACTTCGGGGACTTATGAAACCATCGGAGCCTGTTTAATGAGTAGCTGCTCTGGCCCACACTTTTGGAAGCTTAAATCTTCAGTAGAGCAGAGAAGAAATTCACAACAATTTTGGGGGGGACTGCACTGAAATTTATGTTGCTGCTTGGCTTCCAGGCCTGCCGTTCCTGCTGCGCGAGGCTCTGGTGATGTATTACAGTGACATGTCATCGGGGCCATGCAGCTCCGTGATACATTACGGCAATAAGTCGTTTGCAATACATCATCGGAGCAGCTGCTACCCCAGCTTGGGACTCGCGGCTGAAAATCAGGCAGGGAGTTCAACGTGCACTGAAGTTTCTTTCTTTATTTCACTCCTTCCCTTCCTCTTTGTCCTTCTTTCCTTCTAGCTTCTGATACCTCCTTGTCAATAGCAAATCACCGCTAATCGATTCACCCTGGTTCTCCCATGAAAACTCCTTTAGGGAAGAACCAGTCACCCACAGGGCATTGCACCCCAGGAATGCTTTCAAATTATATATATATTTATATATGTAGTATGTATGGAGAGAGTATGTATATGTATATATAAAATATACAACATTTATATATAAGATAGATTATTTATTTTAATTTGTAAGCTGAATAGGTTCTGTGGCCAGAGCCTAAACTTGAAATTACTAGAAATCCTGAGGCAGCAGAGGCAGCCAGTGGCATCGTGCAGTCGTGCAGCTCCTAAGCTTTTCCCCTCCCTGCTTGTGCCCTTCTTGGCCTCTGCATGTGGCAGATAGACCCTGGAAATCCATCAAGCGTCCTGAAAACCCTTTTTCTTTTCTCAGACTTGGAAACACATTTGGTTCTGTTCCTCTTCTGCTGCTTTCTTTAGAGGAGGACCAAGGTGAAATGATTCAGACCCGAAGCTCGATGCTCCTCAAGCTCCAAGGAGCTCCAACTTGGCTTGTGCTGCTCCATGGAGACACTATAACCCTCAGTGGGGAGCCGCTGGGTACGCTGTCCACATGCACACACCCTGCAGAGTTTCTCTAATCCTTTTGTTTTTTAGGGGCTGTTTTGATTTTTTTTTTCCTACTCTTTTAGCATCTAATGCCCTGCACTTATTAAATCATGCAGCACAGAAAGAAAAAAAAAGAAAAAAAAGAAAGAAAAAAAGAAAGAAAGAGAGGAAAATCACATCCATGGGTTGTTACAATGCATGAGGCATAACCAAGTGCTTCAAATCCCAGAGGGGATTACTTCCAAATCACCAGGCCACCTGGAGTTTCATTATGGCTCTTACAAATAAGCTTTTAGCAAGAAGGATGAGGTGGGGGCAGGGAGAGGGGGGTCTTCTATTTAAGCACTGAAAAGAGATAAAGTTCAGCGAGCTCCACGGTGGTTCCAACGGGCTCAGCCGAGTCAGCTGAGACCAAGGGCTGGAAAGGATTAATCAGAGCGAAAAATGTCAGCTTACAACCAAATCTTTAGCAAAGTGTCCAAGCCACATTGCTCTGTGGAGACCAGAGTTAGTCATTCCCTAATCATGTACTACTTTTTCCCTTGCTGCGTCTGTGAGTCAAGAGGTTGTGCTGGAATTCGAGTGTCCTCCGGAGCCGTATCGGTGCCGCGAGTTGCTCCCTGGACCGCACATCCCTTCGATGGCAAAGCCCTGCTCTTGCTCCCATCTATTTCCTGCTCATCCTCCTCTGCCGAGCCTTGCGCTTTTGGGGAATTACACAGGATTTCTGTCTTTAGAAGCATGTTGCATACTTGGAGCAGTCTTAAATAGGCTGGAGGATTATGTTGCTTTGCAGCGCTAATGAGTACATTACTAATGAGTGCATTTGGAAGCTCTGCTGCAAGCCGTTTGCGGGAGGTTGGTTGGGATTCTGGCCCTGTTTGCTTGAAGGAAAGTCACTCTTCAGGGCAGAGCCCGGCTGGACACGAGTGTTTTGGGTGCAAAGAGAAGATCCCATTGCTCAGTTCAATCTGGGAATGCATTTGCTTCAAAATTTTACCCCAGTTCACTTTATTTTGTTACAGAAACAACCAAAATCCTTATGACGAACAGAACCCTTGTTGCCTTCATGCTCTAAAAACACAACGGTCTTTGTTTCAAAAAACCAATGCAGTCCAAAAACAAGGCAGCAGCTGAGGGCATACAGGGACAGGGGAGGAAGAGCGAGGTGGATTGGCCAGGTACAAAGTCTGTCACTCCTCTCCCCATGGCCCTACTTCATATTTGCATTTTGACTTGTAGCATCAGTAAGACATGGCAGTATTAATATGAGCAAAACCCTTAATTCAGAGCCTATTCTTCATCTCTTCTTCTTTTGGTATGTTAGCATTTCTTTTTGGTAGAGTCTTTCTACATGGATGAAAACCCAGCCATTCTTTGTCAAGTATTTTGTTCTGTTGCAATGACATGATCCTATGGATATGCAGGCACTGTTGTTACCTAGGGAAGAATTTAAGTCCCCATTTTTCCCTTAAAAACTTGACTGTGAATGGGATACAAAAAGACTGCTAAATAAACAGCAGACCGGGCCTTTCAGGAGGCAGTCATGGAAAAGGAGCTGGAGAACTTGCTACCCACAGCTCCCAGGGACCTGTTTTCAAAATAGTGCACGTAACATATGTTCACAACGCCTTTTTATAGCTCTGCTCTCTTGTGCAGTAGGGAGCCGAATTTCCTGTAGTTGGTTAACGAGAAGTTTAGGCTCTACAGAATATTTTCTTCAAGATTCTTTTCCATGATATACCAAGCTCTGAAGGGAGAGGTTTGGAGCCCTTGATTCATTTTTACACCATGGAACATATAGGAGTTTGAACAATCAAATTTTGTAAGGACTGCCCCTTGTAAATATTGTAAGATTTTGCACATTGGAGCAAATATCACTCTGCCATTCCAGTTGGGTAGATTTTGGTGCAGCGTTTACGATAAGGCATGAAAATGTAGCTGGTCACCTGCACACAATTGCCATGATTGCACATGAAATTATGGTAATTAAAGATGACATGTTAGCTTCTCTGAGGTTGGCAGGTTTTTCTGTGGTTCACTTAAAGAGGCCCAGGATTTCAACCAATGTAATAGGTATGTTTGGCTCTAAATGAGCTCTCCTCAAAATTAAACTCCCTGAGTTCCCAACTGGGTACTGGCTTTTTTAGTGTGGAATCCAGTACAAAAGTGCATCCCTTGATCATTACCTGCTCGATTGTTCAAGTGAAGTTAATCTATGAAAACATGTTTTTTTTTTCTCTTGTAGTCCTCTCCTGCCCTTCCCCAGAAAGATGCATTGATTTTGTATTTCTTAAAGTTTGAGCAATGAGTACAGGGTGAGGCTGTTAAGAATATAGAGAATGAAAATGAGGACCAGAGCTGTCAGAAGTACTGGCACCAAAGCAGAGAGACAAGAAAGTCTGAGGATTGATTAGGTCTGAGTGAGGAGCAGAGGTTTTGACTGGATCCTTTCCCCGTCTAAACAGCTTTGCCCACCTTTGTAAATTTATTTTATTCACGCTCCAAAAAAATTTAAAATACATCTTTAGAGCAAAAAGTAAGTGAGCATATTAAACTTCTTCACACTTCAGTTCCTGCAGTACCTGCCCACTCATTACTCTTTCACATGGACACATATTGCTAGAAATCTTGGAAGCACATAAAATACTTTCTCGTAATATTTTGCAAAATTGCAATAAGGAATCAGCAGGTAAAATCGGCTGGCTTATTATTAAGAAAACAAATAACTGGCTACAAGGATTGTCTTGAATGTCACTTTCGATTAGAGTTAATCCGAGGTGGTGAAAGAAAGGATGACGCATCTGCAAGACATGCTGGCGCTGCGCTCTGGATTTGCAAGAATAATTCAGGGTTTCCAGCCTAGGAATCTTCTCTGTAGGAATCTATTAAGTATTAGACTTCACATAACCTATAAATACACACTGTACCTCTGATATATTCTCTTAAATAACCTGTCACTTTTGCCAAATGCCTACTGGCAGACCAAGAGAAAAAAAAAAGATAAAAGGAATTGCATGTGATCTTCAACTGCTGTATGATTGTGCAGGTGTAAAGTTTCTAGAAGCTGAAGGTCCTGAGGACCTAGCAAGAATATTTGGTCTCTCCCACTGCTGTTCTTTCATATCCATGAAAGATATGATTTTGGTGGATGAAGTGGTAGCTCTGGAGCAGCACTCGGGAATGCTGAAGTCCTTGGGCTGCAGCAGTTTGGCCCCTTGGAAATGGATGTGGATAGTGTGAAACAGAGCATACTAGTCCATGCTGAATAATTCCTATTAAATGGACAGTATTGAGACCAGAAAGGAGGTTATGGGTTCAGATCCAGGGAACCCAAATGTGTCCAGAGCCTTCTCCTCTCTGTCACTATCTGAGGGTAAAGCATCGTGCCGTCAGATGCCTTCACTGGGGATACTGGAAGGCATATCCCTCCTCACAACCTTTTCTAATTTTGCCTTTAAACTGGATGCCAAACTGAAACGATTAGAAAAAAAAATCTACTTACGCATTTGTTCTGTCACTCTGTTAAAAAAGAACAGCTGAACAAATTATCAACATTTTGTGAGGATTAGGAAAATTGATACAGGCTGAGTCACTGCATGCCTATATAACCCAAAGTAATGTTAAAACCCAGGAAATGAGACTGGGGCTGGAAAGGCTGAGAGAATTATTGTATTATTGTTGCATCCTATAATGCCAGATTATTGGACTCGGTTCTCCACTGCCTATTTACACCCTTGTAAATGTTTGAATACTCTTGCTCCAAAATGATTACTATTTTCAAACTCCAAGAGCTGCTGTGCACAACTTTCACAAAGGAATTAACTCAATTTAAGCTGCGTGTTTTAAACATCAGAACTGAGTCAGAAACTAAGCCCTCTTTGTAGACTTTAGATCTGATACCAAGCAATAGATAACAAGATCTTTTAGCTTTTATTTCCTTACATATAGGAGATAGGAAATGTGTTTCTTCTAATATGGAATGGATAGATGGATTAATTAAAGGAGAAATGGATGGATGGATGGATGAAAGGAGGGATGGAGGGATGGATGGAGGGATGGGTGGAGGAATAGATGGGTATTCAATGAACTACTCATGTCCCTGGCAGAGGGAGCTCGGGGCTGTGTCAGCCGCTTGCCTGGCTTTGATCCCCGGAGCAAGCGGCACACAGGCCCTGCGGATCACCTGTCAAAGGGCCTGCCTGCAACCTTTCCCTGGGCCTGGGAGGCCTTTTGATGCAGGTGGTGATGATAATTAGGGCTAATTGAGTAATTAACAGCCCCAGCAGCTCGAGGCTTTAAGAGCAGGTTGGGAGCCCTGCTAGCCCTTCCCAGCAGGTCTTGGCTCCAAGCTGCTGCTCCTGCCAGCTACAGCATTGCCAGTCCCAGCAAGACGTCCCCACAGGTCCTGCCTAGGCTTGGGCTCTGCCCCGTCCTCCTCGGCAATGTGTGGAGCAGGCAAAACCCAGGCGTGACTGCATCTTCTCGTGAGTACCATAATCGCTCTACCTAAGCCTCGATTGCCGATAGCAGCAGGAATACGCTCCCGTTTGCCAAGGCACATGCTCTCTGCAGGCAATGGAAATCTGTTGGGATATACTGAACTTAATTAACTGTGTTTGAAGAGCCTATTAAGGCAATATTAAAAGAAGCCTAGCTCAGCAGGCCCGCACAGTGGGAAGACCCAGCAGAGCTTTCAATGCAAGACTTATTGCCCAGGCATCCTGCTGCCCAGCCCCGTGCTCTGCCTGGGAGCTGGTTAATAGACTGCTTGGGAGCGGCGTCAAGGGGGTTGCAAAGGGATCGGGGTAAGTGGTGGCTGCATCAAAGGAAATCAACCTGTAATGTATTATGTGTTCATTGTGTGCATAGGGAGAAAAAGGTATGTAAAGATCGAGGTTGTTCAGCAGCGTGCCTAAAAGTTTCGGGATAGTATGTAGGGAATCCAAAATAGGTTTTTCCTAAGCAGGTTTAGCATTGCTCTGCACATCAAATTTATTTTTTTCCAAAAAATGAAAAATTCTCATATGAAATAAGAGATACTTCTTGTGTGCCTTCTTTTTTTCCTCTACTTATACACTAAGTTAAAGACTAGTTTTGGGTGCCTCTACTTCTCAAAGTGAGTGTTGCCACCAGTCTGAGTGTTGCTAATGGATTCTTGTCTCGGCTACGGGAGACTGAAACAAAGCTGTGAAGTTCTGCATTGCCTGAATGGTGAATAAGGAACTCTGTTTTGCACACAGAGCTTTCCTCAGGCCACTATATTTATTATAAACCGCTGAATTGCGAAACTATAGCAAAAATAACAAAAAAAAAAACAAATTATGTGGGCTTTGCCTTACTCAATGTAACCTGCAGATGGGTAGGATGGGTCAAATGAATAACGGTGCTAACAATTCCTAACTTTTATAGAGCGTTTCATCCATCTGGAAGGTTATCCAACCAGTACGTGCGACATTGTGAAATGAGTGTTTGGGTTAAGTTGCATTGTATGGAAGTGAGGTCAATGTGAGCTCAAACCTTTAGGCCCAGAGGAGAGCTGCTGGCCAGGCCAAGGCTCCAGCTCTTGACATCAGTGGATTATACTGAGGTGTTTATTGAGATGGGAAAGTTCTGTGGCTTGCAGAAAGAAGCTTAAAAATGTGACCTGAGTTAACCTGATTGATGCAAGGAACAACTTCATATTGTTGGGTGCTCATATGTTGAGGGCTATAAACTCTCATGGTCTTTAACTGAAACAAATGGTCTCTTCAGGGCAGTGAAATGGTGCAGAATGGTCTCTATCTCTGCCTGTCCTTCTATCAGTACAACTGTTTCCTTCAGAGCTCTCTTTAACGCGCATTTAAGATCAAGCTGATGTTAATTAAGGTATTTGCCATGAGACTACTCAATATGTGTGTTAAGCCTCATAATGTGGTTAGTATCATGATTGCATAACTGTGTGGGGGTCTTGTCAGAAAAAAATACTAGTGTTTTCCTTGAGATCCTTCTCTATTTGTTTGAAGCTGGTTTTGGAGATGGGTTATCAAGGGCACTTTGCTTCTGCTTCCCAAATGCTTCAGCCACTGCAGTGTGTGGCCTTGTGTTGGAACTGGGGGAAGAGGATATTTGCCCTATTAGCCCTGCGAGCAAGAGGGAAGAAATTCAGCTTCCCAGAACAGCTTTATGATAAAAATAGCCTGGTGGAGCTTTTTTCCCTAATTATTCTTCTCTGAAAGGGAAATAAAGGACAGTGTGCCTCAAGTACCATGGTTTATCACTTTGGCTTGTGATGAGCTTAAGAAATCAATGCCAATAGGGCTTCCTCTAAGGAACCTGTGGTGTGATCATCAAAAGCTGCCAAACTGGGTCTGTGCAGGGACAAGCGCTTCTGTGATCATGGAACTTGCATTATATTGCCAAGAAGAACCCCCAAGTCAGCATTTGCATAAGTAAGGTACCATGTCCATGTTTACATGGCAGTTATTCCTAATGTTTTACTTTTGCATAAAGTAATGAGGCTGTAAAGCCCAAAATTCTTAGCCAATTTACTGTGATTGCTGAATTAAAAATAGAAGATCCTACTGAGGAATGTCTGCTCGGTGCAGCTGATGCATAATTGTGTGTGGCTTCAGCTTGTTTGGCACAGGAAAGCCCTGTGTAACTTGAGAATTCATTACGAGAGAAGTACAGGACTCCTGCCATCCTCTAATGGCCTTCTTACAGCTTGAAACACAAAATTTACAAGGAAAGTCTTAAAGAAATGACAGGAAAATCTGAGAAGATAACGAAATCGGACAGGGAAATTAATAGAAGCCTTGGGTTTTCTAATCCACGGTGATTAATATCTTCAAGTTCCATGATCCTTGGTTTCCACTGGAACTGATAAACTACCAACTGTGGCTTCTGTGCTTTAAATCAGTATGGAAAAGCTTAGTTGGCCTCGCTGGCCTATCTGTCATTTCTTTCTCTAGCTGGAGGTCAGGAATAAAACTCCCTGGCCGCAGCGGTGAGGTGTACTATTTGTTCCAGTTGTGTTTGGATTTCTCTATTTGTGTGTTCCTGTCATGTCCAGAGTGATGGTGTGACCAGCATTTAAGGTGCTAATCAGCCCCCAGCACAGTACTAAGACCAGGAGCTTTTGTCATGTCTTGGTTAATTTTGCAGAGCCTCTCCTCCTTAAATGCTGGGGTTTTTTTGATATTTTTTTTCTTCAAGGTATATCAGGTCAGGTATCCAAAGGCAGAGGCACCACAAACCTGTTTTCACTGTAGAAATTCAGGTGTTTGCATGTAAGGGCGCCTGCCAGGACTTGGACCGTTTACATGAACCATGCAATCCTATGGAGAGCAGCACATGTTTTGGGGTTCATTTCTCACTGACACGGAGGCAGAGAAAAAGGGAGTCCCCTTAGCCAGCTCATGAAGCTGCTGAATGGCAGAGGGAGATGTGGCTCATGAGCTGTGGATGGGCATGAGCAGGACAAAAAAACAAATATCAGCCTAATGGGCTTGCTTCTGCAAGCAGCTTTTGTGCCAGATGGGGATAACTCTTGGCAGGAGAAGGCAGATGACTGGGGGAAGTGATCGATTCCCTGGCATCCGGGGATGTGGAAGCAGATGTTTGTCTGCAGCCATGGTCTGCTGGGGCTGGGCTGCTCTGCAACATGGACCTTCCCCATTGCATGTCATCTGCAAGCAGGGAAGCCCCTGTGATTGCTGTGTAAAAGTAGGACTTGCTCTTTTAGTCTCCATGGATCTTAGCCCGTGTATTTCAAATGAAGTGCATAACAAATTTGTCATGTTTAATGCTAAGTGATATTCAATACCAGCTGTGATGCTTAGGGAAGGATGCATGAAGATGTGTAGTTGGAAGCCAGTGAGGGGGGTCACCTGTGGGATAGAAGAGGTTAAGGGTTGGAGTAAGCCAAGGTTAAAGTCACTGCAGGTGTCTAACAAGAGCTGACTTGTTAGCTGGGAAGCAGAAATGATGTCTCGACTTTAGATGACTTTGCAGTGACTAGATTATTCGGTTTATTCTCTGATAAGGGAATATCCCTATCTCGCCAGTGCTACACAGCAGTTTAAAACACAGCATATAGAATCTGAGCTTTATTAGTGGTTTGTTATTTAAAGCTTAAAAATAGAACTGGTGGAGAATCAAGGGGAAAAGTAGATTGGCATTGCTGTAAAAGCAGTAGAGGTATAAGACTTCAGCTTTGTGTGGTGAACACCATTTTCTGATCTTTCAAACTTCTGTTTTTCTGTAGAAACTGTTGTTGATAAACTGTATTTAAATGCAATTTGGGCGGTGAGAGGAAGCATCTCCAGACCCCACCTACAAACACCCTGATGTTTCTTTTATCCTAGTTATTATCTTATGTAAATGTGCACTTACCTTGCTTTAACCCTCAGTCCTTGGTGCATACAGTTAAAAAGCACTTTGAAACGTGTTGGATTTGCAGGGCTGCTGCTAGCAAGAGTCTCTGCACAGCAGTGCTTGTGAGCCTGGTTTCTGTTTCAATTACTGCTTTCAAATGTGCCGCCTCCTTCTTTGGGGGAAGAAAAAACGGTGCCTTCCTGTATTTTTTTGCTCCACACCCCCTTCCTCTGCTTAGCTGCAGTCTATTTTCCTTCACACTTATTTGACATCATGGAAATTCAGTCGATGCCAATAATTTATTATGGCATATGTGGGAGACGTAGGTGTTTCTGTCATTAAGGCTTTGGCTGGCGTTCCCAGCGCGGCTCCGGAGCCCTGCAGCCGGGGCCGGGTGTCTGCCAGCTCCCTCGCTGTCCCAGCTCGCTGCGCAGGAAGGAGGCGCAAAACCAGGCCTAAAGTCACGTCTCTGGCGGGGTTTAACACCCTGCTTGCCTCTTGAGAGGCTGCTGCTCATTAATATTTAGATCTAATGCTCCCTGGTAATTATTCCGCACAGGAGGAGAACTTGCTAGGCTGGAAAATGAGCATGTCCTGATGAGAGGCGCTTGTGTAAATAGATCCATTTTTGTACAAAATAAACCCATAATTCAGGCATACATTCTGTTTATTTTTGAACATGGATTTTTGTCAGGGAATGTGCAGCTCGACCTTCTGCTCAACAGGAAAATGTTTACCCAAAGAGTTAACGCAGATGAGTAATTGGGGACTCTCCTGCCAGTTCTTGGGTGGTGGGATTCCAGTAAACAGCTAGACACTTTGAACTTATGGGGCTTTACTTTATGTCATGCTCCAACCACTAAAACAACATGCCGCCATGGAGTTCTTCCCTGTTAAATCAAAACACCAATTAAACCATGGAAACTTAGGCTGGGAGTATCATTTGGGGGGACCTTCTGTTCATCATCACGTACTCTTTAATTCACCACTGTCTAGAGATATGTGGTGAAGTTGCTGCCACTGTTTATGGTGTGGTGGTTTATTACAATATGAGCAAAGCAGCACTGGGTACATGTGATACTCCAAGACATGATGATGTAGAAGGCCTAATTGAAGACACATGAAAAGCAAAGGAGAAATGTTCTTGAGGAGCCTGGGGCTAACATTTGCATGTATAAGTTTTCCTCTAGTTCCTTTCCTTGGAAACTTAATCTTGGGCTGGTTATTCCATATCTCCCTGCTTCCAGTGCCCTTTCCTCTGAAATGCCAGGTATTGCCTGCTGTGAGGGACCAGCTGCTGGCCTGCTGGGGTCACTGGTCTGGTTCTGTGCAGTAACTCCAGCATCTACTTTTTTTTACTGTTCATATCAAGTGTCACTATTGCCAGAAAGCTGCTTTGAAAAGACCCAGTTTTAATGAAACCTCTCTTTATTTGTTGCAAGGTATAATCAGCATGTGAAAGGAACAGTCATCTTATTTCCCAGCTTTTCCTAAAAACTCAGTTCTGCTGAATTGTTAGTGCTAATCATGGACACTGCAGTTAATATGGGAATTATATCAAGACTCTTGCAGATTGTGTGGATATTTTGCAGCTCAAATACTCTTGGATAATTGCTCAATATTGATGCCATGCAGAGTTATAAGACTGAATATATGCAAGAAGCAATAATATACATCACATGTTAAGGACATTACGTAAGCATTCTGTTACACTGCCATGAGTCACTCTTAAAATGCCCTGTATATCTTTCAGGGTGGATTAAGGATACTAGCCACTCTGCATTGTGAAGTCTGTTATAATGTTCCATATTGGCTCCAAAATGTGTAATGCCTTTTGGGGAAAAAAAAAAAGAAAAAAAAAAAACCCTGAAAAATAGTAATTTCTCATCTTCAGTAAATAACTTGGTCACTGGGGAGGTCAACAGCTAAGGGCTCATTCAGGTTGTGGATTAATGACCTGCAAAGTGCCGTTTTAAAAATAGAATCTTCTTCCACTTAAAGACAGGCAATAATGAAGCATCTCCTACCATTTCCTAGCCAAGTTTCAGACAGAAAAATGGGGTTTGCAGTGGATGTACAGTGCTGAGTTAAGCAGTGATATAATGAACACTAAGTAAATCAAGGGCTAGTGGCACTGCAGCCTGTTTCTTGCGTTGTCAGGATGTGGCCTGCAGGAGCAGAAACATCCCAGAGTCATTCCGTGTGTCAGGAACAATTGTGAGTGAGGAGGCTGAAGTGCGGGTGCTTCCTCGTGGTGTGTTTACATTGGTTCAGCATCCAATGACAAGCTATAAATGTCCCTACACGGGACAAATTTCCATTGCGGAAGGAGAATATTTATTATGAGATTAAAAGGTATAGGATGGTGAAAGAGAAGGCAAAAAAACAATCTGTCCTGTGCAGGGAGGATCGATGAGGTGCTTTAGGCCTCCGTGCTTTGTGTTGTAATGTCCTTGCATGTCTGTGCCCTCGACTAATGGGCTGGGCTGGGTTGCTGAGAGTAATTTTTCAGAGAATTCAGTGTCTTTGTGCTTGCCAAGATGGTTTTGCAATATGTTTGGAGGCCCTGGTTTGAAAAAAAAAAGGTTCTGTTCTAACTCTGGCTTCTTTTGCATATTTCTTTAATGAGGCTAGATGCCGTGATGGAGGGGCTATTTTGTGCCTCAAACAGGTTAAAGTGGAGGCAAGCAGAGCAAAACACTGAATAGAGCTCCCTAATACAAAGGAACTAGAGGATGAAGCATATTCTGCCTTAGGGTAATGTATATCTCTGCAGCCTAACTGGACAGATAACTCTGAGGATCTCAGTACTGCAAGTCCTGGTTGGAAAGATCTCTTTCCAGAGCTCATCTGTAGAAATGAGTCCCTGTGTGTTGATTTCCCAAGTTATACTTTTCAAAGAGACTGAGCCTTTCCTTCTGAAAGTTTCTGATTTTTCCCGTTGCATCTGCACTTCCAAGCAAGAAAAGGTGTAGAGAGTAAGAAGGGGAGTGCCCTAGCAGACCAAGCTTAGCTTATTTTTTGTCCTTTATAGCATGGGACAGATGTTCTGGTTTTGAGTCTGCAAGAGACAAAACTTCCTCCCAAATGCTTTATTTTAAACAGGAGAGGCCACCCACAGCTCCAAACATGCCTACTGAGAGGAAAAATAAATGGCTTGACTCCAGACACACAAGCATGGAGCATATCCATGAGGAGGAGCTGTTTGGAGAGAAACATTCCTGGTGTATGGGGTGTTGCTGCTGAGAGGATCTGGGGCACCCACACCTGCAACCAGCCGAGGGAGGGGATGGCACAGAATTGGCCAAGCTGGCAGGTAGCCCTGTGCCATCACCACCCAACCAGGACCAAGGGGCTATTCAGAAAACCAGGCCTGCACAAATGTTGAAGGTAATTTGGGAAGCTGTCAACATGGGGATGCCAGCTTTCCTGCTTCGTAGGAAGGTAAAATAAGCAAATCTTTACTGGCTTGTGGCCACAACATCTAGTAAAGGTCTCGCCACAGCAAGAAAAACAGTGTGTTTTTCTTCTAAAGACTTAATCAGAAAAAGGAGATTGGACTTTCTTGATGGGTGGAATCAGTGTGACTTGCCCTGAGAACCTTCTTCAGGATGCATTAGGCTGCAGGCTTAGACAGGCGTCTCTGGGATGCTTGGTGGGGAGGTATAAGCAAGTTCTGCCCCATCATCACTCCAGTACACGGCCAACATCAGAGGAATGTTTTCGCTGTCAGTCCTGTGGCATCTGCTCCTCTGAAACAGAAGGAATGAAGATCAAGCGAGCAGCCAAGTGTTTATTACTTCCATCTCCACAGTTAGCTTGCTTAGCGTCTCCCCAGCCAGAGCAGGGAAATTCATGTGTTCTCTGTGTCTGTAATGTGATTTGTCATTCTGAGGCTAATTGCCACCAGAAGTGGTTTGGATTTTTTTACATAATGGTTTCAAAACATGTAAAATGCATGAGGTGGATGTTGGATTAGGAGGCTTTCATGTCTGTTTATGGAGAGTATCTTCTCTATATAGCAAGAATCAAGAACCATAGGCAGGTATCATCAAAGGATGGCTTTGCCTTGGCAAGTTGATTGTAATTTGAAAATCATAATTAAAACTGAAACTTCTAAATTGTTTTCAAGTCTACCTTCCCTGTTAAAAACCAATATTTGACTTTTTAATGGAAGGTGGAGAGACAGTAGCCAAATCATGAAACTTGGGATGAAGTCAATAGTTGGCCACAGGCATCCTGTTGTTGCTCCAAACTTTGCAGTCCTTTTAATGTAGTCTACTATGAGTAAAGGTTTTTATTGGAGAGCAAAATTGTAACATTTACATATTAGACTAAGTGTAGGCGGGAATTGTTTGAAAACTGTTTTAAGTGTTTTAACAGTGTTTTAAGATGTTAAGTGTTAAACACTGTTCAGTGTTTTAAGATGTGACTGCTATCATCTCTGAGATATTGGTAGGGTTTTTAATCAATCTTGCCTTATGGCTTCATTTAAACGCAACCCAAATTCTGTGCAAGTTCAAATTGCTCCGAACTCTTCAGATCTTTACCAATGTAGAGCATGCCAAATAGAGCTGGAAATACTGAAGGTGTGTGTATTTTTGCATTAATTGAGTCAAAATAATGGACAGAGGGAGAAAACTGGCATCCTTCCTGCTTAATTGATTTGACAAATAATGTGCACAAAAGATGTCCTTTGAGAAGGGTTTGTAAAAGTGCCCAGAGGAATGAGCAGCTCTAGAGAGAAGGTGCCCGGGTCAAGTAAGGTAAAGGACAGGTACAGACAGAGCAGCTCGTCCCCTCCAGCCTTGCTGTCGCTGCCAGCAGCAGTGTTCCCAGGCTGTTTGTTTTTCTTTTCATTCCTCTCTTTATATTCCGGGAGAAGCAAGCTCTGCATTTCAGCATTTCATCCCCAAAGTGAAGTGCTCTGTAGTTAATGGGTAGGCTGATAGCTTAAATTCAGAGATCAATAAGTGTGTTTGCATTTTTAAAAAAGCTTTTTATTTTACCCTTACTGGTGATAGTTTATATGAGTGCAGTTAAAGTGTATTACAGCAAAAAAAAAAAATTTTTTTTTTGAGGATTGTCTTGATAGGGTTTAATCAGTTGCAATTAAAGATGCATGAAAATGTGGGATGGTAAAGCCTGAGTCCACAAATGATGTCTGTATTATTCAGACTCACAAGAGGTTGTAAGCTAATGCACAGCTCTGAATTTCAGGCTTGCACTAATGAAAACCTTAATGCAAACCTTGAGCTGAAGTGGATTAGTTTCATTAAAACCATATTTTGTGTGCATGTTTTCCACCATAAGACACAATTCACATGAAACCTAGTCCAGGCTGATTTGAAGGTGAAGCTCAGTGAATCTTTCCTAAGTTTAACTTGGGATTTTTTATTTTAGAAAAATCTCATATAGCTGCAATAAAGAATGGGGGAATTGATGTGTGTGGAATCTGTTATGTGTCCTTTTGTATCAGCCATTCACAAACAGAGAGGAAAACAATTTCATTTCAGTTTGATTCATGTGTGAAAGCTTCTGTTTGCAGAATATTTTTAAAATCTTGCTCCATTTTGCATGGAAAACATTCATATAGGAACTATTTGTTTTCACTTTGCTTGTCCCAGTAACCACATCTGCTTAAACTCTGATACTTGAAAAAAACAGCATGTTTCTTTCACCAGTGTTCTTCCTCTTAATGCATTACTTTCTCAGGTGAGGTCACAGTTGTCTCTTTATGGTGTAATGGAGATTTCTAGAGCCAACCAGTAAACATGGAAATGCAGATTTCACTAATATCCTTTCTTTGTTCATCTAATTTTACTTCCAAGCGAATTGGATGCAGGTCTGCTCAGAACTATTATTTTGTCTTATCTCAGAGGAGGTAATAATAGCCTGTTTGAGGTTATTCCAGTGAGACTCCATCCTGGAGTTATGTTCAAATCTTTTTGTAAAATACTAATATGTAAGAACATGTGCAGAATTAAACTGTTGGGCTTATGGAGCTAAAAGGGATGGAGGGGAAGAGCTTTTAAAAATGAGGCATATAGATAAATTGAAAAACAAGATGTAGAGTGATAAACTTAGCAAAAATAAGGTATGGAAATGCTGTTTTATTTTTGGAGCCTACATACAGCTTCATTTGGAAAGTTATTCACAGCTGCTGAAACCGCTCCGGCTCTGAAAAGCCGGGAGCCAGGCGGGTGACCTCCCTCCCAGGGCACCTCGGACACCCTGAGCTGTGCTGGGGAGGGTGCCAGGGCAAGGCAGGGCCGGGGGCTGCTCTGAGCACCCTCGGCGGGGTGAGAGAGACCACCAGGCTCGCCGCAACCCCAGATAAAAATATGTCCATTTACACTTGAATGCCCTTATTACAACTTTTCAAGTAATGTAATTTTAGAAGTGCCTTGGGTCCAGAAATATGACAATGCACTAAGCGCAAAATCAAACTGGAGGTTCACTTTATTTCCATTAAATTCCACCGTGAATATTGCAGAAGCTTTGGTTTTATTATTGCTAATTCCAAACATAATAAATATGCTTCAGGATCTAGGCTGATTTATTATCATTTTAAACAGTATGATATTTGCAGCTTTTCATGTCAGGAGGGAATATGTCTATTCCAGCTTCAGTCTGTCTTTTCATTTAACCAGAGATACCATCAGTATTAAAATTGGATATTTAAAATGCAATAATTTATTTCCCTGTATCGTCAGCTATATCTTAAGCTAAAAGAATATGGAAAAGACTTTTTTCTTGTCACCTTGTTGCTTTGAAGATTTTCAATGGCATTTAAATTACTGAGTTTTATGTTTTTGAACTTTTAAAAAAAATTTTGTAAGTTCAAACGATGAAGACAGCTGGTTTTTTATAATCTTTTGCACTTGTGGCTTGTAGAAATCTAACATTTTGTTGCTGTTAACAAGTGTTAAATCAAAACTGGTATGAACATCTTACCAAACCAAATATATGATCCATCATACCAAAAATAGATAGCAATTTGAGTTTGTATACCAGGTTTTTGCCTGAGGAGGTGCTAGGCACTATTGTATGAGCCAGGTCTTGCATGTTCTGATGAATAAGAATATCTGTGATTCACCATTCATAATACTCCACCTTAGCATAAAAATACCGGGGTAGTCACTGGCTGAGAACTCTGGCAGGGTTTGTAGGAGGTGGCAATATTTTTTATTAGAATATATTTTATTGGAGGCACAAAAGGTATTCCTGCAGACACTGCCCTTGGAGTACTTGATAGTCATCAAACCTGCATTAACAGCTCAGCTAGGACATAGGTGCTCTGCAAATTTTACATGTATCTTTATCCCCCTTGGCTTGATGGACATAGGGAAAGGGGGTTGGACTTATGCTGGGGAGGTTTATGAACTGATTCAGTGTATTGCACTCATCGATCCTAAGATGGGCTGTGCATTTCTATTCATTCTTTCCTGGTACCTTAAAACTCTTCTGTTTTAGACCTTCTAAATGAAAAGGTTGAGTCAGGGAAAAGAAATCTCTGGATAAACTGAACTGTTGGCTGCAGCACTTGTGTGCAGCTGAGTGGAGAAGCTAGGCAGATAACTTCTAAACTTCTTAATGTGCTCAGCTTTCAAAATCATGACTCTTTCACCTTGCTGCTATTGCATTTCCAAAGCTCTTTAGAGATTCTGATTACAGGGCAGGTGTGGAAGCATTATTTATACTGTAAAAACATGGATTGTGCAAGTGTAACTTGGGATGAGAACCCTGTGGTATATTCACAAAATGAAAATATATTGGAATTTTAAATTAAAAGATTGTTTTCTTCCAGCAAAATGTATCTTCACCTGCTTGCAAGATCTTTTAACCTTGATGCAGGAAGCTTCATTTTATGCTGATATAGCTACTGGAGACTATTTTCTGTGAATAAGAATAACAAACTCCATTCCTAAATGCTGTATAAAGCACTCTCCCTTTTTTCAGTGCATTTTCAGAGGGTATAAAAACAAACAGTATTCACCCAAATGCTGCTAAAGGAGAGAAATTCTAACAAGTCCCTTTGGAGAATGCATTGGCTTTTTAAAATCAGGTTAGTCATAATGAAGTGAAATCTGAACTTACTGGCTTGGCCTGGAAAATCCCCAACATGGCTCTCTAAAGCCTGAGTCATCAGGCAGACAAGACTTGCTAGCAGGTTGCTGAAGGACTGTTTGCTATCTTACACCAATCAGTCCAGTCTGAAAATAAACACAGGCTTGATAAACCTGAGCTGCCCCCAGCCCTCTGACCTTCTGGGCCGGAGACATTCACCAAGAAGTAGATGCTAAAAATCCACTTTTTAGTGGATTTTTAAGGATGCCCATGGCCAGCTCTCTTGACACGAGGTTGCCATAGCTGCATTTGCAGAAGGGGACTGGCTATTTAACCTCGCGTGTGCATGAGGACTTTGGTATTTGTTGCACTGATTGCTGTCAATGTTGGTACTTTAGACAGGTTTATAGTGCCTGATGCTGGTCCTCTGCACTGACATGCAGTAAGGGCAGCAGTTGTGTGAGCTGCAGCATTGCAAGAGTATTGACAGCGTAAGGAATTAATGGAGCAAAAAGGTAATTTGGTAGCCAGCAGCTTTTGATCACCAAGTGATACAAGAGACCAGCTGGAGATTAAATGAAGTATGAAACATCTTCAGGAGCTATTGACTATGTCACCACGTATTGATTTTAACTTGATCATATACTTGTCCACAGTGGCTGGATGAGTGATCTTTGCTAGACCAATGTGATTTTTTTAAAAGTTAAGTCAATATTCAAAAAGAAAAGCTTTTTCTGAGTGCACATGCAAGTTTATCCTCCTTGTTAACATATTGGAGGGTGTCATGCCTTTTATTCTCTTTGGAGAGCTGCAGCAGTTCATAAGATGAGCCTGTGATATTGGCTGCCTTGCTTTGAGTCTTTCAAGATTTTGCTATCAGTAGTTAAAGCTTCCTAGAGAGCTGTTTGCCTCATGAAAACTTGGCAACCCGGGGGTAAGTGGCAATAAGATGCAGTTCATATCTAGCCCATGAGCATGCAAGGTGGTGTCACATATCTACAGTTACATACACTTTGAACTGACCACTTTACTGTAAGAAAAATGCAGATTAAATTAGTTGCCATTCCACCAAATCTGGCAAAACTAACTTGAGAGTGAGACAGGAACACAAGTGTCTTCAGAAATCTCTTTATTAAAGCAGCCATCGTAATATCAAGTATGCATTAATCTTAAGCTGATTACTGTTTGGCACTTGTGGTGGTCAGAGATAACTGTTTTAATTATATGCTATCTCTTTATATTCTGATTCTTTATGGCCTTGCTTTGTTTCAGAGTTTCTTCTCTGCGTGCAGTTTTTACCATTAAGCTGTTAGTATGAATTCTCCAGCTTTTCCTAGCTTTTTGGGGAGCCCTGTGCATACGCCCCCCTTCATGCCTCTCCCTCAATGCTGTCTCCAGGGGCAGTTTTCCTTGGCACTTTTGCATATTTGAGCACCCAGAGATGCATGTAGGTGCCCAGGCGCTGGGGTGGGAGGTCAGACAAGATCCCTGCTTTTGGACAGACCAACTTGGGATCTGCATCTGAGAAACACAATTTCTGCTGGGCTCCACCCCTTCTCCCTCCAAACCAGATGAAATATTTATTGGGTAGGAGTGTAAGGGCTCAGTGTTTCGCCCATAAAGGAACAGGGGACTCCTGGTTCTCACCAGAAAATTCTAAGGCTTCTTTGTGGCTACTAAACGGTGGAGGAGAAACCACAAATTACCATTGCAGTGGGGCTGCGCCTCGTGTCCTGGCTCCAGTGCTTCCCTCTTCCCTTCCCCCCTTGTCCTTCTTCACAGTGCGCTGCATCTGTGTAAATAAGTGCCCCGTGTATATGGCAGGGTAATATTTAATGTGTACAGAATTAGCCCCTGACAGGGTGGGGGCGTGAGGGAAGAGTAGAGTTGTAATTACACACAAAATTAAGCCGTAACTGTGATTAAGATGTTTCTTTAATACATAGCTGAGGAACCTCCTTTCCCCTTAAACTAGTCACAATTCCTTGCCTGTGTGCCCTGATTTTTTTCCCTCGCCACATCTAATCCCCTGTTACCTGGGGTTGTCCCAACCCATGGGTGAGGTGGTCCTGCCCTAGGGTGGCCCTGGCTGCAGAGCCACTTCCTTGCCTTCCCCATGGGGATATTGGTTTCATTCCCCTTTGCTTTGGCTGGGCTCTGGCTGAGTTCATCCTGCTTTATCCCTCTCCATGCATCTCGGTGTCAGGACATCTCATGTTATCTTCCTAACCATCCCCTGAGGTTAATTTGCAAACTGGGAGAAGATTCATCCATGTATGGAGTTAAGCATCTATAAGAAAATGCAGATGTAGGGATGAAAACAGTGGAATTTCAGCACATTCAGTGCTGGTGTGTTTTGGAAATGGGGGGGGGAGGGAAGGGTTCTATAAAAAAAGGAATTCTGTACTTCTGTGACCCACAGGATTGGAAAGACATTCAGCCAATGTCTGCAGAAAGAGTTCAATGACGTTGTTCTAAGCAAGTTCTATACTATTGAGCAGCCTTCCTCATCATCACATACTTGATTCACAATGCAGTAAATTCCAAAATGATTTTTTGAGATGATTAGATCCACTCTGGATCTTAAAACATGAACTATTGTGCCTGCATGACCATTATTGCTTTTATCTCACAGAATTAGACAGGTCCTGCTTTGCATTTCTTTGTAACATACTTTATAAGTTAAAAAAATCTTGTCAAAGGAGGCAAAAATGCTATATACATGATTAATAGACAAATATGTGGTAGTATTTCCAGTTAAAAATTTCAACAAACATTGCTTTAAAAAGGTGAATTGTTTATACATATAAAAAGAGTATTCCAACAATTTACCATCACATTCAGGAAAATTATGTTCAGGAAAATATTTTTCAATGAAAATATTTTCTTAGAAATAGCATTGGTCAGCTCTATTAATGATATTGGGTTCTAAGTGACAATGAGCAAATCATGAAAAATAGACAGAAAACAAACACAGAATCACTACAGTCCTGGATTGCTCTTTAGTTATATTGGAGCCTTTCCAGGGCTTCCATTTTTCCACCAGTTTTTAATGGGCTCTCTGTTTGCATTTATGTTTTCCTGATCTTTCAGTGCACAGAAATGGCTGTTTCTGGCAGGACTCTGTTAGCATCACTTTAGTCGCTACCAAGTCTCCTTTTGAAAGAAGGAAGCTTTAATTCCCCCTTATTCCCTATTTTGTGTATGTGTGCAAGTGTCTTGAGCTGCTAGGAAGGAAATACCATAATATGAATGTGTAAGGGATAAATACGAAAAGTTTGGAAACTGAAGGTTTAAGAAATCAGGGATTTTGGAGACTCCATGCGACTCCATCACTGGATTTAGCTTGTACACGCGCTCTGGAAAAAAGTCCCTGCCCCAGAGAGTTGATGCCAATTAAAATTTAAAAAAAATGACATCAGTGAAATTAACCTAAATTTTGTTTGACCTAGAATTTAGGTCAGTTTAGATCATCATCTTCCCCAGGCTGTCTAAGGCTCAACCGCATGGAAAGCTACAGAAACAGCAACGGACTTGAGGCACGGAGCTGGTTCTGCTGCTGTGCTGTGCGTGTGCTGGGTTCACTCATTCCCAAATAGTTGGGAGCAATTGTCCAGGTGCCAGAGCTGGCCCAGTCTGTACTATGGGGCCTGGATAGCTCAATGGTAGCTCTGCAAATCAATCTTGTGCACGAGGTGGTTTATTTTGCTCTGGGGTGGCTGGTTTGCAGACTGATTGTGCTGCTCTGAGTGTGGTAGAGGTGAAGGCAAATTCATATCATGTCTATTCAATTAGCGCAGCACGAATGTGATTAACTGGCGAGATACCTGGATGCTTGGCCTGGACTTTATGTAGCTCCCAAACTTGCTGAACTTTGCAGTCTTTCACCTATAGTTAGCTTGGCCTTCTTTGGCTTGTCTTTGATTGCAGTATTTGAAATGGAACAGGCAAAATACTGTTCTGATTTGAATTCAGTGAATTCATGGAAAATATCCATGTAGTCCTCCAGATTTATAAGGAAGTACTCCATTATTCTGGAGGACAGAACAGGGCTGTATTGTGTGCTACAACCTGTCTAGATGGTGAGTTTTCATAATCCTCACTGCTGATAGCACTAAAACCTTTATCACTTAATTATTACTTGTGCCACACGGACAGTTTTGAGTGAATGGAGCTGGAGCTCTTTGCACAGGCTCCAAGGACCTTTCAAACTCCAAAGTGTGCCAAGGGGACCAAGTGCACATCTTATACCTACTTGTCAACATCCATTGCTGCAGATCTGCTGGCCTGCCCTTGCTCAGTTCCACTCTTGCACTTTCCAGGATGGTGAAATTTCCTTAACCTGCTCTTTGGATGGTTCCAGTGTCAAGAAGCTTCCAGTAAATTTGCAGATCCCTATTCCCTTTAATGCTGTGCCCTGTCCAGTCCAGCCTCTGGTGTTCTGTTTGCAGGTTTATTGTAGTGACTTGTCCTGTATTTGTTCTTTTCTGACTCCTGGTAATCATCAGAACAGGAATAAAATCTTTTTGGAGTAATGAAAACTGAGCAATAAGCATCATGTGCCTGTTAGGTGTCATGTATACGAGACATTTCAGGGGTTGTGCTTATAGCCTGGCAGCGTTTGCTTATTCTTCTCTTAAAACTAAGGATGGATACATGGTCTAATGTTATGTTCACGCTGCTTTTAACCAGTAGTGCAATGCTGATTTCACTCTAGAGTATTGCAGACTCATGTACGTACAATTCAATATTTTCCACCTCCCTGATCAAGACAAATGGTCCTTACAAGCAAGCTCGGTATTTTGTCCTGCAAAGCCTGCTCTGATCAAATGGTGGCAGTAGGTTGCTTTGTTAGAATAACTCCTTCCTCCATGGATTTACATGTCCCACCCTCATGTAAATAGAGTTGGGATTTAGAAGGTGTGAGCTGGCATGGCAATGAAGTCTGCAAAATGTTAGCTGCAGTAGCCCTTTTTCCAAAGCCTTGACAGTTAGCAGAGTTAAATAAGAGACTGGGATCTCATTCAGTGTCTGCGAGTGGGAGAAGTGTTGGGGAAAATAGTCATGCGTTACTCTGATCCATTCCTCCCTTAAAGACTGTAGAGGTTTTTAGCTTGTATGTGATTTTAATTTGAGGCACTATTTGTTCCACTCTGTGTTTCACAGAAGTAACTGGACTATTCTGCTATTGTTGTGGGCGACAGATTGGAAGCTATTGTGGCATGTGTTTCCTGAAGGTCTGAGATGTGCAGCAATGTGCTCAGAGCATCTTTGTGCTGTCCAGAGAGATCCAAGGACTTAAGTTAATAATGGTCCAGAATATCCAGCAATGCAGCTGGAAATGTAGCCCTTTTTTAAAGCTATACATTCTCATTCTTCAGGATTTAGCCCAAATTGTCTCTTGGGGTTTAGAAAGGAATCTTAGTGTCAGGTTAGCCTGGATCTGCCTGCTGGAAGCTGTTCGGCAGCTCCTCGGAAGCAGCTGGTTGTGCCAGGACATCGCTGCAGTACCTGGAGCTCGGCAGCGGGGTTTGCAGCTGAAAGTGTTCAGCTCTGCAAGCCTCCTGGTAGGCTCTGCTAGCATGTAAACTCGGCAGGGATGCAGGGGAGAGTTTCTGCTTCTGCACAGAATAGATGGAGCTTTGAATCTGTCCTGTTCTTTTCTTTCTGAAGCAGGAACTTCTTGGTTTCTCTCTTCTGTAAGGAAAAAAAATGCCTGGCTGTGCTACTGTAATGCTGCGCATGGCTATAATGCTGTGAATTGTACAAATTAAGCTGTGTAGTAATCTCATAGTGATAAGGGAACTGCCTCTCCCCTCTGCCTTGCTAGGCCAGGCCTGGACTATGCCACTGCTTGCCATCTATCTGTGCAGCTGCCTGACATTAAAAGATTAATGATTTTTTTTCTATGGATACTCAGATCAGATTTTTTTATTTGACAACTAATCCTATCAAATTCCTTCCAAAGTGGCATTTTTTTTGTGGTAGTTGAGTGATTCATACCAACAGTGAAAGCCTGTGTAAAATGTTCTGGAGCTTTGTAGTTTCTGAGCTTTGTTCAAAGCCTCGGCTGCTCTGCAGCACTGTGTTCAAAAGGGAATTGCCCTCTATCTGAATGGAGCTTGGATCAGACTTGATGAAAAAACTAAAGTAACAACTGTCAATCTTCAGTAGCTTCCTACCTGTGCTGTGTGATGTTACACAACACTGGGCATATGGTTTAGGATGGGATTTATCTAATCTAGCTGTAGTAATCCAAGCTGTGTAGACTCCCTTGATAACCAGGGGAGGGATGAATCATCCCTTGAATAGCTCTCCAGGAGGAGTGGGCTGACTCGTTTGCTGGATATGTCTGTCTCTGCCATCAGCTACATAGAGTTTAGGTAACCAGCTTGGACTAGAGGCCTGACTTTTTACATGGCCAAAGTAAAGGAAAACAAACCTGCTCTCAATCTCTTCTGCCTCAGCTGTCCACCCATAAATTTCAGACAAGAACTTCCTTTGAATATTTTGGATTTTCATAGTAATCCCTTCACAGTATGGCTTGGTGTCCCTGTGCAGCTACTGGGCTTCATAAAGTTCATTACAAACCTGAATCTGTACTGGATCCTCTATCGGTCACAATAAGCTTAATGAGCTTGAGCTGCAGGTGATCCTCCAATTATAACATCTCATCTTTTGACCTTGAAGTGGTGCATGCACGGTGGTAGTGTCATGGGGAGCAAGAGAAGTAGCCTCTTGTGAGAAAATTCAGCTAATATCCTCCCCTTTTGCATGCTGTATCCTTGACAGCTTCCTTGGATCATCAAAATTTACCCCAAATGAAAATTCTCCTTTAAAAACTTTCTGATCAATGTCATGATTTCAGAAGCATATTTCCAATTACATGATTTCAAAAACTTGTTTTCAAATATTGGGGCCACATGGAAATCCACATTGGTTTAAGACCTTGCCCATTTTCTTTCAAATGTGAGGAGTTATTGTCAACAGTTACAAGGATAAGCCAGATTTACTTGCTTTGGTTTCCATGTGCGGTCTCCCTAGGTTTGTTACACAAACCAGTAGTTTATTTTTGTTTGGAGTAGTCTCTCCAGAAGCTTACCAGTATGCACAATGTTACTCAGACATCATTAAAAGACGTGGAGAAGCTGCCAAGGAAGTTTGGCTCCTGGACACCAGGACAGACATGGAATCCCTCTTGCCACATAGCTGCTTAGCAGGAGGAACAAGGCTTCAGTTCAGAAGGACAGACTCTTTCCTTGGAAATGCTGTCCAGGTGTTATCACCAGCATCTGAACCCTGGCCCTTCAATACTAATTGGACTAGTAATTTCCATTGCTTCTCCTGTGGATACTCATGGGAGTCCTGATGTCCACAACAGCAGGACTATGCTGCTTTGTTTGGAGAAAACAAACACTGCTGGTAGGTTAAGCCACCTTGACATTGTGGTCTTCAAAGAAACCCTTGCAATGACCATACATTTGATTTTACCTCCAACCCATTCAGTGGGCAGAGGTTGCTCTTGGCTCTGGGCAGGGCACAAGGGTTGCATGTTGAGTAGCCAGGTTCTTGCTCATTTAAAGGCATTCCTGTTAGGCCATGTGGGATATAGTGGTGTGCCTCCCAGCACTAGGTGATTGATTGGAGCTTTGATGGAGTTGAGACAAGACTGCAGAGGTTCCCTTAGGTTTCTCTTAACCCCTAAGACAGGATGGACAATGAGGTCCACAACTCAGCTTGGCAGCTTGCAGGAGCTGATCACACTCCAGCCATTTTCAACACACTTTTTACTTTTATTTCTAAGTCTTTCTTTATCCAGAACAAAAGTGTAGAAGATAAGAAAGTGTCGGACACAAGAATATGTTGTCCTTATGGTTTTGTGCATGTCATTTGTTCCTAAAAATACCAGTCCAGCTGCTCTTGAAATATTCACAGCTTCAGTCTATTGTTTTCCTTGTGTCCCTATTAAATAGGCTGTTTTCATAAAGCCCAAGTTCTTCTTTCCAATGAACTGAGTTTACCATTCAGCAAATGCTGCTCAGCCATCTCAGACCATTACGTTTATAAGTTATTTTGGGGGTTTGGCAAAGAGATTAGTATGAGGCTCAGAGCAGCCCTTCAGAATGTGTGCTCAGCTAAATTCACATAATATAAAAAAATATTTAAAGGTCCAACCAAGTCGCCCACCTTCCTTTTTGCTTCCCATGCTGTGGGATTGTTTTCAACTAAAATACCATGTAGGCGTATATATTCTACTGCCTTGTCCAAATGCATGTGGATTATTATGATTAATTTGCCTGCATCTGCATTCTCCTGAAGAACATTTGGGAAAGAAGGGAATGGGAAAGTGCACCTTACATTTCATGTAGATACTCTTGTGGGTTAAAATTAAGAATCTTCTGGTTTCTTTTAGGAATTTAAGGGCATTAGATTGGAAGACATCATCTGAGTCAGCAAGTCTGTGATCCGCTGCAGTCTGAAACAGCCATGTAATCTGCAGCTAGCCCAGTAGGATCCAGGAAAACATCCAGTCCAGAAACACCCACATACCACAAGGTTTAAATGGGTTTAATGGATTTAAAGCACCTATTTAAAAACATGAGTAACCACTTAGCATCCTCCAAAGGCAGACAATCGTCAGGAATCCCTGAAGCAGCTGTGATTTAAAGTGTTGAAGGGAGAACTACCTTCCTGTCCCTAAAAACCCCAGATAGTTGCCTCTAATGCCCAAGACACAGCACTTTAGGAACGTCTGTCACTTGACCAGTGAATTTTTCAGCTATATGGACTTGCAGCAGGAAGAAGGATTCTTCTCCAGCTCAGTATTATAACTTTATTGTAATTTTTAATGCTTTATCATGATTCATAGTCAGAACTGCCTGTCTGTCGAGGCTCAGGTTTTAGGGCTAACTTCGGTTTAAGTTTCCTTCTCTACTGCTTTTGCAAATCCAGACAGGATGCAAAATAACCCCCTTACATTGTGATACTGGGAAAGCTCTGATTTAGCTTTGGTTGTAAGTGGCTTGGGTGGTTCTCACCCTGCAGCAGGTGTGTTAAGAGTCTTGTTTTAAAGTCTAGAGGATTGGGAGCTGAGGCCCAGAGGGCAAAAGGGCTCTAACGGTTGTCTCCTAACAAGTGGATATTTTTGCTTTTTGTGCTATATGGAATTAGCATTCAGCTCTGCATCCCTGTGTTCGGGATGATGCTGGGATTGCCCCCACCAGTTGCTGGCTGGTTGGCTTGGATTTGCTGCGAGTTCCTGTATCAGATATCTGATGCTAATCAAGTCACAGCTAAGTGTTGCTGTTAGGTCAGAATTGTTGGCAGGTGCCAACAACAGCAAAATCAGGTTTTCAAATTTATGTTCTGAGCTCTGTGCAAGTCTGACACTTCTCCAGCTCCCACTCTGCAGTCTTCACACATACCCAAGGTACCCATGGTAGAGGCCCAGCATTTAAGCCATAAAATCCAAGAGTTGATATCTTATTCTACAGAGACTGGTGCCTTTGTGTCACCACCGTGATCCTGGCCAGGAAAGTTGTGTGCTGAAACTGCCCTCATGATACCTAAATAGTGAATAAACAAACTTAGTTTTTACTGCTGGTATCATTCTCCAAGCTTTCTAAACAAGAACTGCTCACCAAATATCACAAGGTCTTGATGGATGGATGAACACTGCCTAACTAGAAGTACAGAAAGGGGGTTTTGTGGAGAGTTTTCTTTTTCAATTAAGTACATTTAAAAAAAAAACCTTTTGCTTGTGGTCTAGTGTAAGCAACTTTGTGACGTATGTTGCTCTGGGATTTATATATTAAACTTTGATTCCAAAATTTTCTAAAGATTTGCAAGCAAGCTTTCTTTGCTCTGTTTTGGCTGAATCTGCTCACCATGAGTGACGGAAATGAGAAAGACCAGGATTCCTTCTGCATTACTTGAAGCAATTTACCTGCTGATTTTAAATCAGCAGGTTTGCTGATTGTTTGAGCAAGGAGAAAGTTTGCATTTAAAACCAATGTTAGCGTATTTTCACCTAACGTGATCTGAGAGGTTTCCTTGATGCAAGCACTCTTGGCAAATTGCTCCTGTATCCCTGTTTGCTTCTTCGCTGGAGCCATGAACAAGGAAATCCAGCTACCCGTTTTGGCCGATGCTTTAAGTCTTCCCCAGACATCTGGCAGATGCAGTGCTGGATCAAACATTTTTAAAGAGACTTTTCAGGCAGATACAATCTGAACCGCAAGGTTCAGATCATCAGACCAGCTTTGGGGGCGTTTAAGATCTGTGGTTTTGGTTTGGACCCATCTTATTTTTTAATGTCATGGTTGACAAGTGCTCCTTGTTCCTACATGCAGATTGGCTATGAAAAAAAACAAACAGTGGAAAACTTTTCTTGTGGAGAAAACACAAAGCCACTCACACGCTCTGTCTGAGATTGCCCAGTGGAGTTAGAGCCTTCTGAACAGCCCCATGGAAGACCCCCAGATTGCTTGGATTTGCCCTTACCCCAAACTTTCACAGAGGATGCCCTGCTAGCATAGTCAGAGGTGATTCTCCTGACTATGGCAGTTGTTTCGAAGGACAGATTGCAAATATTATTGGTTCTATATTTAGCAAACCATTTCTTTCAAACTGTGCAGAGCAATCTGTTCTGTGGGTGACTAGCAGAGACGGGAGTGTGATCCTGTCACTCATTGCCTTTGTTCTTTTCATTTGCTGCTTTTAGCGAATTACACTTGCCTGTTGTGAGCTTTATTTTTTGATCCTAAATGCACAAAGACAAGTAATGTGTCACCAATCTATCTCTTCCAACACTTGCATTATAGGCTTCTCTTGGCGTGTGGGTGGAAGAACAAGCTGTAGCTTTTTCATGATAATTTCTATGCCAATGAGCAAACACTGTTATGTACAATAACAAATGATTCATTGAGATAGTGCTAGCAAGCCCCGGAAATGCTAAAGAAGCTTATGTAAGTTTAGGTCCTGTATATTTGCTTGTGAATCTCCAGAGAAAGCAAAATAAAACAAAATGCAGAGCCAAATTATGCAGTGAGCAGGAAAGAGGAATATTTCTTTCCTGCAAGGCAGAAGCCTTGATGCCTGAAATCAATATAATGATAGTGGTATAAAGTTCTTAAACCTTCTTATCCTAAAACTGGTATGAATGCATCCATGAATTTTTCATTGGTAACATTGCTTTTATCAAGGCTTCATTGTGTATCCAGATACATCTCAGAGCATTTAGTTGCTCTTCAGTTTAGTAGCTCTTCAGTTGCTATAAAAAGGTTGGTATCTTCAGATAGCAGTTTGCCCTATTTATCTTGCACTTGGGATGATTGAGAAACTTCTCTATTGGTCTCATCTGCATTTTAGGTTTGTCTTTGATCAAAAAATTTGGGTAAATTTTGGTAAAATCTGGATTTGTTACTAGGAAACAGCAAGTGTATGTCTCATCTCCTGATGAAGATACTAGCACTTATGTTGATTCATAAACCCCACAGTGACAATCAAAGTGTAGAGCTGCTCTATATGGCTTTTGGAAAAGCGTTTGAGCAGACTACTAAATATTTAAAAAGTTGTTCAGATAGCTTCATATAATGGTAAACCTCACTTCAAATCTTTGCCTTTGAGCAGGCAAGTAAAATAGCAAAGCAAGAGGTATAAACTGCACTTTGTTTACTTGACAAATAAGCCTGTATCATCAACATAGGAAAGACATCCAGCATCACTTCTACCATGACATGCGGTCCAAGGAAAGCAAATAACTAGCAACAAAATCTCGGAGGGAGCTTTCCTAGGGCACTCAAAGGTCCTCGTGGAAGAACAAAAATGGTCCGCGATCCATCATTGGTGAGTTCACTGATCATATCGGGTTGTTTATAAGCGTACTGGGTTTCATGTGGTGCCAGACAAGGCTGTAAACACTTGCTGGTCCCGCTAGGAACATCACGACCCGTGTTCTGTTGTACCGCACTGGGACAGAATACACAGGGATGAGAAGGAATTTTGTTTTGGGAATAAAACCAGTTTAGACCTATTAAAACTACACATTAAAAATATGGGAAGAGGCATGCTATCCAGGCTTTGATATTTTGCTAATTGCTTCTGCAATTCTAGCTCATTAAGACTGTCACTAACAGAAAGGATATGGTTGGGAGTAGGGCTGCACTTTCCAAGGACTTGAAGCACCTGGGAATGGTCCTCTAAGTAGGGGAAAACAGCCTCCTTACAGGCAGGAAAACACAACTAACAGTCAGCAAATTGCCTGGAGTAAAAATTATTGATATTCTTGTACCATGCACAGAATACAAATGCTGTTTCAAGGCCCTTTAAGAGAACAAGTATATAATAACTTTAAATGTTCCTCTTGGTATGCAAGTATTAGGGATTAACTTTGCAATGCTTCATAGCAAATATTTGATGCAACTTTACCAGTAATGAAAGACCAAGATAGCTGAACTGGGTCTATAACACTGGGCTTGGGAGAGTCTTTGCTTCCCTTCCACTCTGAAAAAGCAATAACAAAGTGCAACTGGTTAAATGACTATTGGTTTATCTGTTGCTGTGCTGCCACAGCCACTTGTGTGTGTCTGAGCTGAAGGAAATCAGGATAAAAAAAAATCCTGTGTTTTTAGTTGAGTAGAAACTTGATGCTACCACTTCAAAGCATGCATTTTTAATCAGTGGGATTTTTTCAGTATGCACATTGTCATTTATTTACCCTGGGAGAGTTTACAGCAAGAGCTTTTTTTTTTCCCCCCTGAGCACCACTAATGTTGTTTTATATGTACTTTAATCTCAGCCCCAGCTTTGTCAATATTTGGCCTTATCTTAAAATAAAGAACTCCAAAGCAGGGTCAAAAGAAAGTAAACTCTCCTTCCGGAAGGCAATTATCAATTATTTCTCTAACTACCTCAATCAGAAAGGGTTCTTTGGACAAGTTCAAAATAGAAATGAAGAGAAAACCTCATTCTTCAGGCACAACCGTGTTGTGCTTTAGCTCCCACCTCCCCATTCCCCAAATTGCTGTTGATAGAGAGAAAATGCAGCTTATTGGCACTCGACGGCTGCATGATCTCACCAGGCAGGGACATAACATCACTGTCCCTCAAGGTAAAATTGTGGCCCTGTTAAAGCCAGTGGTTCTTTTACCATTGGCTATAACAAGACCAAATTGTAGCTGTTAGGGTCTGAAGACATAATTCAAATAGCCTTTATTTACAACTGTTTTCTGGAAGTATATTCGGACTAAGCAGCAGGAAGGGAGGCAAGCTATTTGAGCCGAAGGACAATTTTGGAACAAGAGCTACTGTGTGTAAATAGACCACGATTTTTAGGCTGGAAATTAAGGGCTCTAACTATCGAAATGAAGTAGTTGGGGAACATGAGCAAGAGCAAATTGTGGGTGAGAAATTTGCCTGTTTTTAATTTTATGGAGTGAATTGCATTAAGATAACTTGTCAGTGATGCTGACAGCATCATAATGAGGTACCATTAAAGGTGGAATGTCTGTTCACAGATTTTGCATGTTTCTGCAATGTATAGCAGGGATATTATGAATGTGCATGCTAAATTGGGCTTTAGTTTGTGTAACTTTTGTAGCATCTTATGATAGGCAGCAGAGTGGCTGTGTGAGCTATAGAAATATAGAGCAAAGAAGATGTATCAAATGTATGCGTACTCACCTAACAATATGTACATGAAGATATGTTATTACAGAAGAAAAAATGGCAGTATTTTTGAGTATGGTGCATAACTTGGAGTTCTTGTGCAATGCAAGAATTTCCCTCTTTTTAACCTGTTCTTCTCTGTAAAGCAAATTACCAAGCTATATAAGCTGAAATGGGAACACTGACTAAATGCATTTGCTCTTGAGCCTTGCAAGGCTGCTCAAACCCCTTTGCCTATGAGCTATTCAGGCTTGAGCCTAAACTCCCATCCTGCTGATACAAATGGACCTAGTGGAGCCTGGTAGTGAGTTCATGCATGCAAATACCGCTATAAATTTGATAATAGCTCCCTGAAGTAGAAACTATAACAGATTTATAAACTTCTTTGTGTAGTAGTAGTGCTAGAGAACCAGATTGGGTTAAAGGAGGTTGTGTTAATACTTCACACTTCTGTAATTCCCTTTCTCACCTTTTTTAATATCAATAGTAAGCAAAATGTTCCTTTTGCAAATATTACTTATCTGAGCTTTGTTTCTGCACAATATTGGTTAACCACATGTTACTTGAATGCTCTAATGACAGGATACATCCCAGTACGTGTCTAGAAATTAGGATTATACAAAATTACTCTAAAATTAGAGGTCCTTGAAGCACCTTCTCAGCAATACTGTACAACAGAAATGGTGATTTGGGGGTGATTTAACTATTGGAAAACTCTAAATAAAAATTACTTTGGGGGCCATCCTGAAGTGTTTGAAAAAGTTACCATAGAATATTAAATATTAAGCCGTGAAGTACTCGGCTCCCATTGAATGTCATGAAGCATTGCATTGCAAAGCTACTGTATCACAGAGCTTTAAGACACTGATTTTTTTTTACTGCTTCTAAGGGACAATGCTCTGCGAGGTCTTTGCTAGTCTGACATTTTTCTAGTAAAATTTGAGGAGAGACAAGAAGATGTAAAGGATGAACCAGGAAATGCTTCTTTTAGAGTTTCCAAAAAATGGGAATTTAGGAGTGAGAATCCTGACCATGTTCTTCTGTTCTATATGCAGTGTTTCTAATAGAATCAAAATTTCTGCTGGCCTATTAGCGTTATAGAAAACTGTAAATGTTTCAGTAAATAGCAGATCTCACCAAACATTGCAAAAGGATTATTGCAAGGAAGGTTTTTGGTTTAAATTGGTCAAAAGTTCCAGGTATGTCCCAGTGAGAGATCCCTGAGCTAGGGGAGATGCCACCAGGAGTTCCTGGTGCTCACGTAGAGTTCTTGCACTCCACCTTGAATTTTGGCAGACTTTAAGAAGCACCTCCTGAATCAGATGGTTACTTCCTTTGAGGTGAAGCAATGGTCACTTCGATCTTAGCTAAGGTCCCAGGTTAAACCAGCTGCAGTCTTATGGCTTAAATGGTGTTGCATTGATGAAAAATGGTGAACAAGGGCTGCAGTTTTGCATTTCTTTGCAACTGATTGCAGTATCTTTTGGATTTGTAATATTAATGCTGAATTAATGGTCCCTGCTTGAGCCTAAACCTGGGCTCCAGCAATGCAATAGGAGATAAGCCCCGGACTGCAGCTCTGGCTGCTGGGCCCCTCTGGGCAGCTCCATGCGAGGCAGGTGACTTGTTAGGCAGCACGCGTTTTGCTGTGGATTTGCTATGCTTTTTATTCAGCCTCCTAAAAGCTTTAAAAGTGAACATTATTTAAAAAGAAAAAAAATCAAAAAGAAAACAGTGCAAAGCAACAAGGAAGGTTTCTGTCCAAAAAAGTCCGATACTGGCTCCAATTGGACCTCAGTAAGGAAATGCTGGAACTTGTACCCTCCAGTGGCAAAATAAAACAGGCTACCATTATTAGGAATTTTCTACAGCTAAAGATGTAACATCATAGCTAAATTCAGTCAGAGACAGGTCGAGCAACAAAAACCAGGAGCCAAGGCAGTCTAGTCTGGTCTGAAACTTGATTCAGGCACCAGATTATGAATAGATTTAACTAGTTTGCCAAACGAAAATGTAGATTTTGGCAGTGTTTGGGCTTTTTTATTTTTTTTATTTTTCTGGTGTGCTATATGTGGAGTCCTATTGCACGCTGTGGGGATACGAGTAAAGAGTCTTTTATATAATATAACTACTAGATGTGTGTATATATAATATAGAAAACAATTAACCCCGTAGATGCCAATAACCAGCGGTACCTTTGCCTGATGTCCCTTAAGGAATGGGTGATGGACACAGGTTGTGCTCTTGCCTTTTCATGAATAAAAAGGGGTGGCATTGCTGCTGTATTTGAGCACCTATTCATATAACTACCTTCATCCCTCATAGCCCCATTCTCACTAATGTTACCACTGCCCTTTTTCCTAAAAATAAAAAGGGGGAAGAAGGCAAGCAGGAAAGAAGCCCTTACTTGGACCTCACCTGCAGCACTTCTGCTCTGAGCTCCTCAAAAAGACTATATCTTACTTTACTTTCCAACTGAATTATGGAAAGGAAGAAGTTCTCTGGGTGTTTTGGAGCAGCCATATGTTCACGTGTCAGGAGAGGGACCAGAGGGGCAGGGAGAAAACTGGGTCCAAATCTTCTCCTTCCTTGACTCATCGGTGGTGCCAAACGCCACCACCAAGGCTGGCAGGTTTCTGGCAGAACTGGGGTTGAGGCTACCCGGCTTCCTCCCAAGAAACCTCCGAGCAGCTTTCTGTTTCATGAAGCCTGTTCTTAGCTGCTCCGAGAGGCTTGTTGAGCTGCAAGGAAGCTGGAAGATCTGGCACCACCTGCAAACTCAGGCATGAAGTTTATCCAGAGGCTCTGTAGGGCACCAAAGCTCCTTCTGCCCGAGTCCTTTTTCACTTGGACTTGATGAATTCTGGCAAGAAAGCAAGATCATCTACTTATCTGCTATGTTTCAATCTTAACAGCAGAGATGGATGCATATCGCTGTATCTACTGGTAATAAGGAGATCTTTCAAACTGCTTTAGCAGTTAAAATCCAGATTTTTTTTTCAGAAATAAGACTTTTTCTTATGGGGATCATCACTGCAAAGCAGCTGTCAAGTCTCAAATTTTGCAAAAAAAAAAAATATTACTTTCATTTTTCAAATCAAAGCAAATTTCCAGGACAGCCCTTGACGCAGTGTGTGACAGCAAAGTGCCTGTCACGGGACAGTGCTGATGGATGTCCCGATAAAACAACCCGGGGTGGCAGAGGGTAGAAAGCAATCAAACCCCAGTGAAAAGCTAGGGCGATTTCCTTCCATCTGTTGCTTAGGGGTTTGCTGGCCCTGCAAGGCCATGCGAGCTGAATTTGCAAGGAAGCAGCTGAACTGCCCAAGCAGCTCATGGAAATCGAATCTGTCACCTATTTATGCTTGCAGGAAACACTACGGCCACTTAAACAACTGAAAATACTAGGAATAGTAAAGCAGTAACCTTATAGGTTATCAATGATTTAAAAAGTCATCTTTAAGCCTAAATCTCCTATGCAAAATCACCCCAAATATGCTGAAGGGGGTGGGTGGGTTATTCAAAGCAGAAAAAGGTTAAAAATACCCATGATGCTGCAGAGCACACATGTGCAGCAAGAAAAACAAGCAGGTGACCTCGGGAGGTATATTTTGATGACAGATGCCAGTTCTCTGTGGTCAGATCTCGCTCTGATTCCGTTCAGGTATGTGATCTAGGAAGTAGTAAAAAAGGTAGGAGTTTAAAAAAGAAATTGCAATCAAGGTGGGAGGGGAGGATTGTCACCGGAGCAGAGGACCCCATGCATGATTTGACTGCTGCTGGCCTGGGTGTTTTGGGGGGAATATTTGATTAACAAGGAAAATACGCATCAGTCTCTGCATATGTCCTTGCCAGATGTCATGGCTGAGTCTCATCAGGAATATCTCTATTAGCTGGTGATCTTCAGAGTTATTGTCACTAAGTTGAGGGACCCAACTGTTCATTGACAGAGCACGAGGTTTAGCAGCTCCTTATATCACTCGAGCACTTAAGCATCTGTGTGTAAAGCTGTAGTAAAGATGTCAAACCGCAGAGCTTTTGAGTTGTGTAAATACATGTAGAGTCGAGAACATAACTGCCAAGTCGAGCCTCTCTTAGAGGAATCAGGATGTTAGTGCTTGTATCATCCCGTGTTTGGTGTTTTGCACAGCTGGGTATTTCATGAAAGTGCTGCGGATTTGTTATGAAACTCTATCCTACTTTGGGGGTAACTTGGATTTAATCTCTTGAACCATTGCATGCATCCATAAATTAGCTTGCTAATTGTACGGTAAATCACTGGAATAGCACCAGTGTGACAGATCACCGTAAGTTTTACACTTCTTTACGGCAGGAGTGCTGATTAACTGCACCCTACAAGAGTTAGCGTCTGCTGGTGTCTGTGCCAGCTTGGGGATCAGAAAGGTGGCTTTATTGCCCAAGTGTTGTGTCCTTATCAGAGCAGGGGCTTGCTGCTGGGCTGCTGCCCCTGCATGGGGGCTTATATCTAAATACAGATTTAAAGAATGTATTTCTCACCTCATCACCCATTTCTGGCCTTTCAGTGTTTTTTCTTATGTGTTGTTTTAAAAAATAATCTGAAAAGACGGTGGTTAAAGGCACCTTTCTCAGGGATGCCCACATGTGCCGAGGAGGCGCGGGGCGCACAGACAGCTCCCGCGGCAGCAGATTTCACACCGCGCTGGAGCATCGCGGAGGAGAATCCACAGGCTGGGTTTGACATTCATTAATCATCCGCCTAATTTGTTTTTACACAGGAGCGCTGACAGCAAACGAATGTTGTTATAGCTACAGTGCACTGCATAATCCAAGCTATTATGGTATTAGCATTGATGAAAACGGCTGCTCTGTGCTCACTTGTGCCCAATTCTTTATCTGGCTGCAATTGTAAATATATCTATTTTTATTCACGTCTGCTGAAAGAAATAGTCCTGCCATATGTGGCTAGAAGGATAAAAGGATGGCTGTGGTCTTTCTTTCCTCCAGTCCTTATCTTGGGAACTTGAGTTGAAATCTGGCCCAGGATTTACTGTTTTGAGACCTTTTTTGAGGCAATGCTTTCTCAGACTGGTATTGTTTGTGTATATACGTACAAATATATATCAAATGTATACATGTGCATGCATGTGTTATGTCTAAGGGTGTTTCCCAGTACATCTTTCATATTTGTAGGCAGTGTGCATATGCAGTACTCGCACTAGAGAAAATAATCCTCTGGTTCAATTAATGGCACTTAGACCTGGTTTTATTCTTTCGCCTGCCACATTTGCTCTCTCTCTCTCTCTATATATATATATATGTGTAGATATGCATGGGTACCATAGTAAAGTTGCATAGGTCACTGTACACTTTCAAATGTGGACCTGAACTCATGCTGGAGCCTAAATCTGTCACATTTTTATGGACAGGTGACCCCATTCAGCCAAAGGTTTCGGTGAGTTTTGACCCACATGGCTTGGGACATGTCTCTGAGGACAAGCCCAAACGCTCAGCAGTGCCTGGCTGTCCAGACTCATAAACTATGCTCAGACCAGACACTTCCCTCAGTTCCATAGGGATAGCATGGAGTGATGCTGAGTTGATGGTGCAAAGAGCTCGTGTGATGGTGAACCCTGTCAGAGGGATCCTTAATCAGCTTTTCCTAAACACCACATGACTTTAAAATATTTAAGTTTACCTGTGACTATAAGGATTATTCTGAAACAGATGGGCACCTGGCTGCTCACAACGCAGCAGCTCCCTGCTCTCACCTTCTGTGTTGTGCTCATAAAAACCAAGTGCACCAATAAAGGGAGGAGAAAAGAGTTTTCAGGTGTTTAGTGGCTCCAGAATTATTCATTCCAGCTCAAATATGTGATTGTGCTCTTACTGATAACGCAGTAGAAAAATTCAGAACAATAAAAAGTGAAAAAAAACATTTTTTTGAAAAATGTCAGGAGTTACGCACATGGCCTTGATTATACTGGGATTTTACCCATTTGGGTAGCTACAAATTTATAATAGTCCTGCTTTACATGGCTGCAGAATGATTTACAAGAGTTCATTTTAGCCTCTCATCAAACAAGGACTAAGTGCTCTATAAAATGGACCGAAACCCCAAATCCAGCTAGAGTCTGTGTTAAGGAAGACCTGAAAAGATATGAAACCAAATCATAAATACATTGACACTCAGTCCTACCTGGAAAAATTGCTGGGCATGGAAAATGAACTGTTCCTTCTTGTATCTGTTTATCTTCCATTATTTGTGGTCTCTTGCATAGTAGGAAAGTTGTGGTTCCCCTGGTTTGCTCACTCATTCTGTTATTAGAGGAGATCTTGGCCTGCACCACAGGGAGCTGTTTTTCTGTCCGCACTCTTGAGCCAGTGCTGGGATCCCCGTTCATCAAAACAGTTTGTCAGAAAGTTAAAACACGTCTATGCTTCTTCCTTCCCCTTTTCTGTTGTTCAAATACTGACAGCCAAAAATCTGTTCATATGCTTTATGCATGAGGAAAGGTGACTATTGATGTTAGCAAATGTGTGGTCATTTTTTTCTTGTCAAAAAATCAGTCTCTCAAATCACTGATGCCTTTTGAAATTGCAGTCTAATGTAGCTGACTAAAGTATAGTGTAACCAATTTCTTTATTTTTAAGAAAATTGTTCTCCTGGAGGTTGAAACACAAAACCAAGAAATACATGGAGTTATTTTTGTCCTTAGTCAGGGGAAATTAATGAAATAGCACCTCCCATTCTGTTGACATTGGCCAAGGCTGCTGAAGTCCATAGCAATATTGGGGTTCCCGTTATAAGAAATACTGTAATCACAGGAAGCTTTTGGAATATTATACTGGTGGGAATCTGAGTGCCAATACAGCCAAGTTCCTAAGCTCATGCTCAACTTTAAGCAAATAATCAGTTGGAGTCAATGGCTGAGGACCTATGATGAAGTGCATGCTTGCACACTTAGTCGAGTGCTGTAGTGAAAAACACATGCACCCAGAATCTGATTTGAAACCCAAAGCTGTCAATTTGTTTGAAAAAGATGCTTTCCTAAATGTTTAGGAACATGAATCTATTCTTAAAACACAGTTTTTTAGTGACTCTTTTATAATTGGCTTCATTTCTAAGAATTATGACACTTTCAACTCAGGTTTTCAGCTTGCAGGAGCTGAATTAAAACAGAAGCATCTAAACCAAAGTTAATAGAAGTCATAGTTCCATTTCAGCTCTAGGGTGATGGTGCTGCTCAGCCTTATTGAACAACTTACCTGTGCTTCCAACTTTGAGACTATAGACCTAGTTCCTTTGGTCTATCAAATATTGTATAGCCATCTCTGACTATATTTGTGACAGAAATGACACAGGAAGGATGAATATACACAGAAGTCCTAGTAAAAAAAATATTCTTGGCTAAAGCCATTAATGTCAGTTTAGAGAAGTCTTAAAATACAGATTTTTCTTTGCATAGATAGTTTTACTACAGTTCTTGCTCGAGTTCAGTATTCTTCAATACATTTAAACTACTGATTTTGTACCATATCAAAAAGTCTATGCTAAATAACTTGTGCATTAAATTTTTACTTATATTAATAAAATTAGCTCAGTTAAATATGTAAATTGGGAATTTTTTAAATATCCTTTGCAACCTTTAATTGACATTCAATAGGATTTGTTGTAAAAAAAGGTATTTAATTTGCCATATGAATATGTAGCTGTATGCCTTGATTTAATTGGTTTGAAGGCATTATTCACTTCTCATAAAGAATAGCAACTATATGACATTTTATTTGGCCTCCAAAAATACAGTTTTTAGAGTATAATTTTCAGTATAATTTAAATTGCTTTCTATAAAGCATACCTGATGAAGAGCTAGTTTAATAGTCATATGAGGATTAATTCCTGTCCAATTTCCATTGGTTTTACCATGAAGTAACTCCCATCCATTAGAGTGGAGTGGCTCTTGACGTGTTGCTGAGAGCAGGGGGGCTGGGACTGACAGACTAGATAGCTGGAATGAATCCAGCTGCTTTCCAGCATCCTGGTGATTGGGGAGCTGGCTGAGGTCCCATCCCAAGGAGAGTGATGGGGTGTTGCAGGAACCCCCTTCCCCTTCTGACCTTGGCACGGGGAGCTTGACTGCAGTGTCTCCCTGCTCTCGTGATCCTTGGTTGCCTGGAATTTGCATTATAAACACCTTCCCTTCTTTCCAAAATAGTTGAATAACTACCCTTATCTTGTCTGAGGAGCAATGGTCCTATCAAGCACCAGACAAAGGTGGAGGAGCTGTGTGGTTTGTCCTGCCTTTGCTTCTTCCTTTGAATCCTTTCTATTGAGAGCAGTGTTTGATGCATTTGTACATGCATGTGAACAGCACCGTGCTTCCAAACCGTAACCCAACACATGCTTCTCATTTTGCTTCACAAATCCTGAAACCAGAACAATTCCGGAGAGCTTAATGGAACGTAGAGAACCCCAGAAACGTGGCAGGATAAGGCCCCGTGGCAAGGGAGAGCATTGCCCCGTGCATCAAGAGAGAAAGTCTGATCATTGCAGCGCTGTGTTTGCTCTTTGGCAAAAGACCTCTGTAAACATTTCCCTTCTAATCTCCCTGATACTGAGTGTAGCAAATTGTCTGCAGAGGATGAAACCTGAAACCCAAGCCAGGAGTGGTGGGTTAGGAGCAGACCTTGGCCAAGGGCTCTCTCATATCCCTTCCCTGGGTGCCCTCCCCTTCTCCCCCTCCATGCATCCCGTTCCCTTCCATGCATTGTGTGGCTTCCAAGATTTCTCATGGAAATAACCCCATGGCTTGTTTTCCACTGCAGGTTAATACCGGATTTAAGGCTGTTATTTTCTTTTTCCTGACATGTCGCCCATCACGTTAGGATTATTAGGGTTTTCTTTTGAAGAGTTACCTGAGGTGAAGTCTAATTGGGCTGGAGGCTGCGAGGAAGGAGGCCAGGCTGGGAGGCTGCCAGCGCTCCTGCAGCGCACGCATGGGCAGCCCTTGCAGAACGGGCTCGATTTCATGCCGTGATTTAAGATACCGTCTGTAAGGCTATACTGATGATAAAGCTTCTGGGCCCGGTAGAGAGCTGAAAGCAGGAACAGAGCCACTTCGATGCAGAGAGGCCAGTCAGCCTCTAATAGAATATTTAATGGCAAAAATATCTGTGTATCAGATGACAGAGCACAGTAAAGGAGCTGAGCAGTAGCTGCAGCCCACTTAATTTCCATGTGCTCTTGCTTGTTTGGTGGCTAGTAGATGTTGCAATCCATTGCAACATGCAATGCATAATCTATCCATTAATGGGTAAAGAAAATAGTGCCATAAATTACAGGCCATCTTCTGCAAGATGCTCTCAGCAAGGTTCTGCCACCCATGCTTGCACGAAATGTCTTGGAGATCTTGCTTTTTGCATTTCTGCTCTCACTGGCTATAATTTTCTGTACAAATGAGGTCTACTCAATGAGTAAACTGGTGAGGAGAGGTTGAAAGAGCTTGAATGGTCATTTTATGTTAACATATTTAGTAATAGCTGTGTAAAGAGTAGCAGTAGGACACTGAGCAGCTCTGGTAAAACTCCATTGGTTTTGCTCTGTTGCTTTTTTGTGCTTCAGTTGATATCTGCTTTCATCCTCTGACTCTAGCCAAGACCTGGCTATTGTTGATAAGGAATAAAAAATTTATTCTAGGAATATGGTTCTTCCAGATTGACTTGACTTCAGGTTGTTTCTCCATCAGCATTTTATTTTTCTTATCTTCTTCTTTACATATAGCTTTCCTGAAGTAGTGAGATAAAAGCCTGGCAGTAGGAAAAACTCAAAGGCCATCACAGCTCGTGTTCTGGGCTTCGAATGCCCCATTAAGTATAGATTAACATTAATGTATACAGTACCCTTCCTGACATGTGTATTTTGTCTGCCTTGGAATTCCAGAGCTCAAAAGCCTGCTGAATATCCAAGACCATTTATTTTCAAGAGCTATCATAAATAGAAGCAGAGAAATAGGGTGGTGTGGGGGCTAGGAGGTGATGAGTATAGATACTTGTGAAGAAAGCATGTTTTTAACACAGAAATGAGTATTTCTTGTAATCTAGTGAAATGTCTATAACAACAATAATCACACCAACCAAAACAATAATGCATCTTCTCTGGGTTTTTTATTCACTCTTTTTTTCTGATGAATTAATGAGCTGCCTCAGGTTTTCATCTTTTCTGAGGAAGAGTGCAAAAATACCGATGCATCTAGATTATGTTTATATCTAAGACTGCCTTTATATAAAACCTGCCTGCAGTTAAATGTTCTATGTATTACCAGGCATTGATTGTAGCTATAGGAATTGGCATAGAAATCATTTAACTCTGGAGCTGATTTTTTTAGAAAATAAAAAAAAAAAAAGAAATTTAGTGGGAAAAGAAGAAAGAAGAAAAATTGAAACAAGCTTGATATTTTCTCCTACCTTTTTTATAAAGAAAAAAAAACTCTAGAGAACATTTTGATGTGGTCTATGGGATTGTTCCCTCAGATAATTAAAAACAAATCCCATTGGCTCCTGGGCCATTTCAATGTGATCATGTTTTTCCATTTAAATTTATCAGCCCAAATGATGACTTAACTGGGAATGAGTGCCAATGGGAGACCAAGTTTTGCAAAGCATTTTACTGCCCAAAGGTGGTAAAGGCTCCTTGAATGAGTTCTGACTTTCCGTTTATAAAAATGTCCAGCACGAATGTTTATGCATGCAAATACATGCACACATGAGTGAGAAACTAAAGCCTTTATATACCATTTCTGTACAATCAGATGTTTTAGAGATTAAAAGGGGAAGGGAGAGGGAAGAAAAAGGGAGAGTCACATGGGACAAGGAAAGATGAACACCAGGTTTCTATATCTTTCTACTTTTTTTTGCATTTTGTTGTCGTGTTTTTTAAGTTTCCAACCTCATGTTGTGACTTTGACAAATGATGATGCGTAGGGAAAATTTATGCCAGGTCTCGGAGCATTAGCACATTATCACGAGCAAAACAGAGCCCTTGGTTGACATCATTGGGGACCCATTGAAAAAATCTTTGAAAGTGATATATGGGCCAAAGCCCATCGCAGAGAAATGTGGTGCTGTCATGCTAGATCCAGCCTCAGTAATGCCCAGAGAGACAGGTGAAGACACTGAGCATTAGATGAGAAATAGCTAGCAAAAACCCATTCTGGAAAGGAAAGAGGAACCTTGCTGCTCTCAAGGGGCTGGCGTGTTGAATGATTTAATGGCTACCTTTAGGAAATGCCTTTTGCTTTATTGCTTTCCTTCTGTGTTTTCACTTTTTTTCTGTCTCTGAAAAGAAATACAGCGTAGGCTCTTCCTCTCATTTTCACCTCGGTAGCCCAACAGCTTGGGACCTGTCATCTTAGCAAGACTTCCGAAGTGCCTACAGATGGTCGCGCTGATTAAAAGACTCTGAATTGACTAGTTGTCAAAAAAAAAAAAAAAAATCAAGCTAAATGTATATGTATTTGCTATAAATGCAACAAGGTTTCTGCAGTTCAATGCGGAGGGTGGCCACTTCTGTTAACTTCATTCTGAAGTCATTTCAAACAGAGCTTAAGAGCAGGGTTGTAGCTCTCAGGATTAAGCTGTGCAGACTTTCCAGAGAGGTGTCAGAAAATGCATGGAAAACTAGTGGGATTTTCAGAACTACTTTGAGGCATGGGCCCAATTCTCTTTATTCTGTTTCAGTGCCAAAACTTCTTTAAAATACTTCCCATTTTCACCCCCTGAAGAAACCATGCAGAACTTAAAATGCATGTACAATGTGTTGCTAACTACATGTATTGTGCTTCTGGAATTAGTTAATTTCTAGTGTTTTGTCAAAATAAAAATTGTGCTTGGGAATGCCTTTCAGCAGTTCAGTTGTGAGATCTTACACTCCAGTTTGCTCTGTCATTCAAAAAACAGCAAAGAATCTGGCAGTGTGTGTTTTAGTTCTGGTTCATCTATAGCTGAACCAAGATTGCTCCAGATTTCTGGATCTGGGACCTCAGGAGAAAGATTTCAGAATCACTTTGCATCAAATCAAATTCTTATGCAAAATACAAAAATGTATTTTCAAGGAGTATACACCAATACTTTAGTTCTATTTTTTTTGAATAATGGACTTGTACCTTTTCAGTGCTGTTTCAAGTAAAATGTGTCAAGATGATTGATGATATCAGCCGTTAGCAGCTTCATGACAAATTAGTGATTTTGATGTATGTTTGATGCTCTAAGCATTTTTCACTTGCTAGTAAGAAAACTGGCTTTCAGGTGCTGCTTTTGCTCAGTAGTTTACAATTGAGTCTGGGAATTCAGTTATCTGGAGGACAGCAGGAGCTCTGGAAATATCATCAGAGCATTCAACAATCAGTGTTTTCCCAGTACTACCATCTTATTATGTCTAAGGAGATACAATTTAAATGCAGGAGGAATGTCATTAAAAAAAAAACCAAGGAAATTTGATATTAAGTTAGAAAGGAACACAGAGTAAAGTTAGTTTTGCTTTCTCAGGCAAATGTCTTGTCTTCAAGAAGTAGAGCCTTTTATTTATTCATCTATTTTTGTTAGTTTGGTCCTGCCCTTTAGTAATTTGGTGAGTTTGTACCTTAGTGGCACCCTATATACAAGCAAAACAATATCCTTATGTCAGGTCTGTTTTCTTCAAACAGGGGGAAAAATATGTAATGTGGATCTTTTGTGCAGAAACAGCAGTGTTACAAATCCAGTTTCCAGGAAACATTGAGGATCCTGATTTTCCCAGCTCCCTTGATTTAAGTGCAACTTCATCATCAGAGCAGCAGGCCAGGGAACTGAGGATTTGTAAAGTCCTCATCCCTTCCCTTTTGCTTTCTATGCAGGTTCCCTATGCTGATGTGTTAGACCCTACTGAGCACATGTGGCAGGTCTGATATTTTATCATGCATAGGAAAGAGGGTGGAAAAAGGGCATTTTCCCCAAATAATGCGACTCAGTGTTGCAGCCAGCTCCGCACTGAGATATCAGACGGTGCTTGCGCCCTTTCCTCCCTGGACAAAAACACACCAGTGTTTTGAGAGAGCACCGTTGTAATTGTGGGCAGTTATATGGAGGGGAAAAATAATGTGGTTTGTCATCAATCTCTCGGTGTGGCACACAAGGGCTGACTTGTTGAAATTTTGTAGGCTGTATTTACAGAGAAAACATAGACCTGGTGCTGTGCAGAGCCCTATCAGTCCCAAGGTCTGAAAGAATCATATAGGAGAAAGAAGGCTTGAATCGTAACCTTTCAAGATAATCTAATCCATAAGGGAACCGAAATTACTCTGCTCCTGTGAGCAAGATCAAAACCTGGGGAATTTAATTATTGGAATCCTATTGATGAATATTTACCTAGACTGGTTCAGGGCTGGTAAAGAGCAATGATTCCTGCCCTTACCTCCTGGTACTGTTTTATGTAGCCACAGACACTGGGGAAACTAGGGATTGGATGTGTGGGGAACATCCACACTGGGATAAAACTCTATGTTGTGTTGTAGAGAGGCAATGTTAGAAAAAGGCATGATATAATGCTAATCTGCGAGACAATGTTCAGAGACTAAGGCACATTTTGTTGCAGGGTTATCCTGTATTTAGCTTTCATCAAGGTTGTGTCCTTTACTGTTACTTATACCTTTTAAAATTACCTTCTAGGCCTGGCAAAAATTCAGGCATCTCTTCCGAATTCAAATAAACCACCCATAGTAAATGGAGAATGGAGTGAAGCATCTTAGGAGCCTTACAGCACAACACGATTTTACAATTTTGCAATTAAATGTGACTGAAGGGTTTGTAGCCCTTTCCAGGGATGAATTGCACCTACATCTATATAACAAACACCCCCAGCTAACCTCCCTTTGAACAAAATTTCTTTGCAACTCATGCTGGTTTTGTGTGTGTGTATATGTATATTTAACTTTATTCTGTGAAATTATGAACGCTTTATGAAAAGTAAAACCCTTCCAATGTAGGAACTCATTCTGCAACTGGACTATTTTTCTTCTTTCACTTCAATAATTTTGCTGGAGATTTCAAAATAAAACCAAATCTACTTATTAATATTGCCAAATGAGTCACCCGCATACATAGCTCCAATACATAAAAGAAGCATTTTCTTTTACTTCCATAAAAATATCCAGAGGGCAATGGCAGTGGGAGAAAACTGAGAAGACCAAAGTTAAACAAAACCAGTCTCGTACATTCTCTGCAGCTTCATTGTCTGCTTTGTGTCTTGCAGGGAAAACATGTACGTTTGTGCTGCAAAAGTCCTAGAGATTAGGAAATTATCATAAACCCCCAGTGGCTATTTTAACTAGCTCACTTATGCATGGATATATATTTAATATTCACATTCTATCTTAAGGCCATGGTAGGTAGGTGGTGGGTGCTTATAATGTCACCTAAGTGATGTGAAATTTGCCAACTTTCAGGTTTTGTTGTAAGTCCAAATCTAGAGCAGATTTATGGAGTTTTATTACTGAAGCTCATAGGTTCATATATCTTGAACTGACAGGCCTGGAGTCCATAAAATACCAGGGAATAATTGACTGACCAATCAATCTAGTGTCCATAAAAATATAAAGTTGAATATAGGTACTTTTCAAAACCAAACCTTCCATCAGTGTTAAATTCTGGAGCAGTGTCACTGTGAAATCAATGGCAAAACTTCTCTAGATCCCCCTGAATTTAGTGTCTGGTCTGCAGAGCCTTGTTTGCAGAAGAGAAAGTGAAATTTGTTGTGCAAACACTTTATTTGCCAACAAACGTAGTTTTCAGTAGACATCTGTTTGCAGATTTTGCATTCCACCATAGTTTTTTTACCAATCCAAAGGACTATCTTTACTTGTCATAAGTAGTATTTTTGATGCAGAAATGCTTCAATATTCACAACTCTCTTTCCAGACAGACCGATACTCAACTGCAGAAAGATTTAAAAACACTTTCACAATGAAACTGGAATTTTCTTGTCAGTTTAGAAGTGAACAGTTTTAATGTTTTAGGGGCTAGACAGCTTATCAGAAAATCTGTTGTTTGCAGAGACCTTTTACAAAAGTCACTGGTAACTTTCAGACTTTAGCAGAAAACAATATCTGTTATATAGGTCTTTAAAATGAACCTCTGGGATTTTGTAATGAATTGTTTCCCATGGAAAAGAACTCTTAACTGTTTAGTTCAAAGCCCATTGGAATCAATGGAAATCTTTTCATTTACAACATGGGATTTTGAATAAGACCCTGTGTAACCATGAAATAAATGTAGCTTTATAAAAATGAAACATAAATATGCACAGAAATCATTTTGAAACTGTTTAAAACTTCAGGGAGAGTAAGATCTTTTCTGCCAGATTTTTGACCAGTGTGGACTTTTTTAGGCAGAAATGTGATTTCCTAGCAGATGTCAGAACCTGGCTTGAAAGTCTGCAGAAAAGATCTCATTATCTGTTATTCTCTGGGAGACAGAATACCCATAATTCTAGAGAAGAAATAAGGATCCTTCAGGGATTAATCCCAAATTATCTCCTTGCTACAACCTCCCCATACACACACCCCAGTGGTTATTTTTCTCTTTGCAAAATGTGGTCCAGGCTCCTTTGAGGCTGCAGCTGTAAACCCATCTGCACATACTGTGACTCTTTGCAGAAAGTGCTAGGGAATTGCATTATTTTTCCCCCAAAAGCAAATGTTCCTTTGTGCTGGGAGGATGTACAGTCTTTCCCTTGCGTATCTGCCTGGTTGAGGGTATTCCTGCTCATCTGCTCCCTGTTCATCCCATATATATGTGCATGCAAATGTTCTTCCTAATGCAGTTTCTTCTCAGCTTAGTGGAAAATTTTCATCAGCCCTATGGGGTAGATTTCAATATCAGTGTCCAAAATGTGTGTTCCCCTTTGGGGTAAAGAATTGCACAGTTTACTTTTTGGGTGTGTAAGAAGGTGCTGAGATGGGTTACTGGTTTTAAGGGTTAATGGAGCAGGGTTTTGGTCTTGCTGCTGCTGCAGGATCCATAGCAGCTCTGAGCTACATGATGTGAGATCAGACCACGCTTTCCTGAAGAAAGGGGAGGGGGGTCGAAAAAGGCAAATTTACCACCAAACGAAGAAGCAGTTCAGTCTGGTTTAGAGGAAGGGGAGGGAGGACGAAAGGGGGACCAGGGACTAACTCTGGAGAGAAAATAACAAACTCTAAGTCCTGAGGTCTTTCCTCTACACTGAAAAGGCAGCTTGGAAAGGAAATTAGTAAAAACAAACAGAAGGTGCCAAGGTTTCTTTATCGTACCTGGAGTAGGATATGCTAAATTCCACCCAGGCTGGCGCTGGCGCCTGCAGCCGCGCTGGAAGGAGCGGCACCCATGGCTCCATAAAATGATCTATGGGGACTTCAAAGCCGCGGCAGCCCCGCGTGGCGCAGGATGTGCGCAATTAATTATGTGATTCGTAAATGGCAGGGGCTGGGAAAAGTAAAAATAAAAATAAAAAAAAATAAAAAGGAAAAAGGAAAAAAAAATCAAAATGCCGAAGAAAAAAGTTTTTTTTTTAAAGAAAATAATATATATAAAAAGAAATGGAGAAGTAAACTGAAAGGCCTTGTTGTCCGCCTGCCAAGTGGCAGTAGCAGATAAGGCCTGGGGTTGCTGTGGAAACTCAGGCCTGTCGGAGCCAGAATCCAATTTCAGAAACCACAAAATCAACATAAACGTGTGCAAAAATAAAAAGGTTTGTTTGGCGAGTAATAAGGAGAAGGCTACCAATGTATAAAACAGATGAACCGGGGTGACCTTAGCCAACTTTAAGCCATAATAATGACGGTGTCCCATGTTGATCTGGCACCTCCAAAGTGAGCGGGAGCGGGACCGATCCCCAGCTGCTCTCTCTGGTAATTGCTGCCCTTTTTCTCCAGCTAAACCCCCTTGCTCCTTCTTTTCCTTTCCCTTAAGAAAAAAAAAAAAAAAAAAGAGCAAAGAAAGAGAAATTGTCATTAAACCCATGTTAGCCATCCATGTCCAACCCCACAAAGGCTGGGGGAATTCAGGGAATTCAGGACTGAGGCCTCACATTGGGTTTTTCACCTATGTATTGTGCACTGCTGATGTCTAAAGGCATTATATGTGAAAAAGTTGCTGTCTTTTCTTGTTCCTCTTATCTGCCATGAGCAGAAAGGAGCAGATGTTAAACATGTTCAAGCTACTAAGGTGACATGGCTGCAACCTTTGCTGTTGACCTGGGAAAATGAGGTAGAACCTGGATGAACATTGCTGTGTTATAAAGACTTCACCAAAAAGGATATTTTTACCTCTTTTTAGTGCATCAAGAGATGTCTTTGCTGAAGAGCACTTCTTAGGCTACTTTGAAACCAAGCTAGTGAGGTCTTGGGTTATATGGGCTGGCAGATTTTCCATGTGCTTGTTGTTCTCTCCTGCTCTACTGTCCTATTGAGCATTGATTGCAGGTGTTCAATGAGGATAACAAAGTTTAAAGATCATTCGTCTTAGGGTCTTCATTCATCGATCTGTCCTATAACTTTTCAGTAAAACCCTTGATAAGATCTTAATCTGGCCTTATTCAGGTGAATTGCGATGTTGGTCATCCTTGAACTTAATTAGAGGTCTTATTTTGCATAGCACAGAGTAAGGTCTTCACATGGCCAGTGCGTTGAATACACCGTGCAGTAAGAGAGGGTTGCTAATATGGGTGAGGAAAAGTGAAATATATTTGAGTGTCACTCAATTACCATGAGTGATATCATGGTAATTGTCTGCCATGCACACCGACTCCTGCGCTTTGTGCTAGTCTGGTCTTGCTTCCAAATGTTATTTGGGCAAAACGTCCAATGGCTTCTTCAAGCCCTGTAGTTGACTTTATTAAGGTCACAGGTATGCAATCACATGGTCGCTATCTGATTTCAGCAAGGAAAGGGCAAAAGTTGAAGTGAAAGGTGCAGGAATAATGTATTTTGACAATTTGTGTCCCCAATTATTTTGCTGTGTTTGTGTCTTCATCCAGTACAATAGCAAGTTTGCCTTCTTCAGCTCTTTGCAAGCTTCAATTCACATTTAACCCCCAAACTGCTTGATTTTCCTGTTCTTTTTCTTTACCTTGTGTTATGGAGGGCCTGGCACTACTGGGGCTGCAGATGTGGCTCCCTTCCCTTGGAGCTGGGCAAAGCAGGCTCTCGTTTTCCACCACCAGACACCAGAAATTAGCGGCGACTCCTCTGCTTAGACACATAACTTGTGAAGAGATAATTACTTCTTCTCTTGCACATCTGCACCAGGCCAAGTATAATGAAGCCCTATATTTTAATGGGCAGTAATGTTTAATATTTGACATTAGGTAAATATACTTTGCTTGCCGCTAGAATAATTTCATACAGATTTAGGGTGGAGCTTTGAAAAGCTGCTGGGTAATGGAGTACAAATTCAACTGCGCTCAAGGCTTACCCTGTTTTGAAAGTCCCACCCGTAATCTCTGATCGTTATAAGCTCTTACCAGCCAGTAAATCTCAACCACTGTGTTTTCAATAATGGTTACACCAAAAAACCCGAACGCCTCAGGTCAAATATTCTGACGTTACACAGTAATTTCTGAGGACAGGCAGTGATGTCACCAGTCCAATACTGTGGTCTGGGCTGCAGGGTACAGAGACGGGGGGAGTAGAAAGGGAAAATTTCTATTTATGCAAAAGCCTTGGCAATTCGGAGCAGTGGAAAAGGACAGGGAGAGAAGCAGTATAGAGTTGAAATGTAAATAGCAGTTTTTCTGAAACATGTCTCCAAGTCAGTCCATGCCTGACAAAAGTGCTTGAAAAGTATCTGGATATATTGTAATTTTTAAGTACTTTACCAGTCTATCTATGGTAGCTCTGTAGATGTCAGCGGCAGTGCTGCGTTTAAAATGATAGATATTTTAGAATGAAGCTATAAATCTTTGCAGA
>VZSG01000601.1:310959-404251 GCA_013398315.1 Nothoprocta pentlandii | reverse complement strand
GATAGGACCTGGCCTTGCTGCAGCAAATGTACCTCCGTCTGGTTGGAGCAGGGGAGATGTTGGAGCATCTAATTGGGTTTCGTGAAGGGAGTTCTTAGGCCTTGGAAGCTTCTGAGGTCTGTGTTTGGGTGGATCTGCATGAATATGAATCCATATCTACTTTGAGAGCTAGGGACAGACCTCTGCATTCCTGGGTCTGAGGTCCCGTGGGGTTCCTTGTGTCTCTGCATGCTGGGTGGAGAAACAAGGCAGCGTCCACCAGACATGGGACTCTGAGATAGCAGAGAGGGCAGGAAGGCAAAATAATCTAAAAGGCACCAATTTAGTCCTAGATCAAAGTGGACAAGCCTGGTGGAGACTGCTGTGGAAAGGCTGTGTTGGCATCACTTGTGGAGCTGGGTGGTAGATTGGCTTTGTGTTGAGGAGCTGCAGATCTATCAAGCTATCACTAGCATCCTGTGAGCTTTAGCTGCTCTCGCATAGTTTAGAAACAACATGCAAGCATTTTGCTACGTGACAGCAAGCAGAAGATGGTTTCTGCTCCCAGATAGTGACCTTATGATGAGCTACGCCAGCATCTTGCGAGATGTCTCTTCCACTATTTTCCTATGCAAGATAATAATATAATAAATTATCTTGAAATGGAATAGCAGAACCTCCTTAAATCATACCATTGAGAACCTGAATTGTTTTTCAAAAGAAAATTAAACAGCCCATTTTATGATTTATTCTCTTTTGCTAGGCATGTGAGGCATAGCTCATCTTTCCATTAAATTATAGATGGCCTCCAAGCACAAAAAAAAGAGGAAGAAAAAGAAAAATGCTTGCAAATGCCACATTTCTGTAAGGGCTGGTTGGGTTGGAATAAATTTTAGGTATCACTTTTTATATTTGATCTATATATAGCAACACTCCGTGATTTCTTTTTATCACACAATAATGGTAGTAGGGTTAACAATCAGTGAAATGGGCCTTGTTTCTTAAAGGGCTGATTAAGCAAGGCAAAAATCATTTAGCATCAGAAACCACCCAGTTTTCTGCAGGCAAATTGGTCCAATTACCCGCACTGGGAGAGCAACTTAAGAGGCAATTAAAAGGAACAGCTGTAATTTCACTAAGTTTTTTTTGTCACTGTCATATATAGGGCATTTTAGGCTCACTAAAAAAGATATTTTGTCACTTTAATTTTCATTTAACACTTACATTTTATTAAAAAAAAAAAAAGCACACTCTTATTCTGTTGGTTTACACTTGGAAATATTTCCTAAAAATGCAATAGGAGAGGGTATGTGCACATATATATTTGTGCTGGATGTGATTCAGGTAGTTGCCTTTGGAGGGGCTCTTTCTGCTCCTTGCTCCCAGAGCTGATGCTCGTGCATAGAAGTTTAAGGAAAAAGTCCCATACGTGTGTGTACAACTCATGCTTTCTTGCAGAATATCTATCAGAAAGGAAAAGAAGGAAAAAGATCATCTAACCCTTTTCCTTCAAATAAGACAGAGGCATCTTGTTTTATTGGCTTATATTTATCACATAAAACTGATAGACCATTTTGGGGATCCTATAGGTATGAAATCTTCAAGCAAGTATTTCAGGTCAGGCTTAAGCCTCACTCTAGTTGTGCTTCACAGGCAGCTGGGGGGTTCTTTATTGAGCAGGGAGCTGAGATTTGAATTACTCAGCCTCATCCAGGAGACAGGAATCCTAATCTGTAATATCTCTTGAGCAAATTCACCATCCCTAGCCTTTACCAACTGATGGAGAAATTCCCACTGTGCAGTGTGGCCCCGTTAGATTCAACCTTCCTCATCAAACGGCCCTCCTTAAGCATCATGTGTCCTCACTAGCCATTCCCTCCTAGGGCTCTGCCTTTTTCCATTCGCCTTTTTAAGCCTTTTGGAGGTTCTCCATCTTCTGTGCCTTCAGCCTCAGGGCCCTGCTTAATCCCAACGTGTTTAGTGCTCTGGGTGCTGGCTGGTTTCCTTGGGCTTGGAGCTGTTCAGCGGGAAAAGGCTCCGTGCCAAGGAAAAAACATTTCTGGTCAGTGGGAGGCAGAATTAGCGAGGAATGCGGGGAGGAACAAAGTCATTTTTTTTCTCCTCTTTGACGGATCCACCTCTTCTTTACCTGGCCTGTGTCTGTGGCCGGAGCAGCTCGCTGTCGCTGCTCGATCTGAATCCCCGTGTGAGCGTAAAGGCAAGTCGGGAGCGGAGCCGAGGACAAACGTTCCCAGGGAGCGTTTCTTGGCCAGGGAGGCGCTCGCCGTCAGGCTGAATCATTTTGCAAATCCATCTCGTCCAGGGGCGAGGGAAAGCGGGAGCTGCTGCGCATGTGGCTCTCGGCAGTGCCAGGGGAGCTGGGAACCTCCATCAGCGGGTGAGGAGATGCCGCGGGGAAAGGGAAAGCCCCGGAAAGGGAGAAGGAGAGACGGGAGAAAAGGCTGCTGTTGGGGGACAGAGCGAGGAAAGGATGGAGTGATTTAGGTAGGAGGAGTTGCGCTGCCTGTTGCATTTGCACGTTAGCATTTAAAGGGTTAATGATCTTCTTGGTTAAACATTGTGCCTTGGTCTGAGGGGTACCACCCAAGGGAAAAAAAAAAGCAAATTAAAGTCTCACACCCAGGGCTATGCAGTCAAATGTGCCCCGTCACGGAGGGGCGGAAAGCAGCGCGCTCCAGCCCTAATAATTCTGATGATTCATCACTCCGAATTGAGGGAGGCCCCTGGGGACGGAGGCGATGGGATCACACCGAGTCCTCCGGGATAATAAACGCTCCTGGTAAACACGCCTTCCCCGGCCCCTCAACACCCCCCTCGCACACGTACCGTGAGTCACAGCTCCCACCCGGAGCTGCAGCTCACCGCTCAGACCTTCCCCGGCACACACTTACACCACCCAAAAGCAGCTCCCCGGGCAGCGCTGTCTGGAAATCATCCAGCATGTGTTTGTCCAGGCAGGGATGCCCGTGCATGCGCGCACCCCTGCACGCTCGCCCTGCTATAGCTCTATATAAGAAGGGCTATTTTTAATTTTCTTTTCGAAGGGAGCATGGAAAGGCGCCCTGCCAAGTAAACGACACTAAGCGGCGCGTTCCATTTTAGGTGTTGACAGTGTATAATAAATCCCGGCCCTACCTAACATTTACAGGAACATTATAAAATAAGTGAAACGGCGTGAGCTGGTTCCCAGGGCAACCAGACAAACACAATAAACAGGCCGCAGAGGCAAGAGTAAGTTACACCATACTCCTGGGTCTCAAATATATCACTTTACATTAGCCTTCTGCTGCTCCTGAAAGCTCTTTGTTTTATTATTCCTTAAAAGAAAAAAAAAAAGCTGGTGTTTTTTTAGTGCAGATCAGTGTGAAATCGATGAGTGGCTCTGGTTGTTTCTTTATAGGTCTTTTACCATACGTTAAAGCTTCTATAGAAATCATAATGACGATTAATAACCCCATATAAAGAGCTGCACGTGTCCCTTTCCTTCAGAAGTGTATTATTAATAAGGTGTCCAGCAAGCCAGGGCCTTCATGGCCAGCGAGACGCTAGTTTTGTGGGGTATTTTCCCTCAAGCTAGATGTGAGATTAACTGTAAAATATATGGGGTGGCAATGCCAGCTTTGTCCCCCGGTTGGAAAGGACTGTTCTGGACGCAGCAGGGACGTTGGAGCTTGGTTCAGCAAGGTCTATGACAGCCTCTGCAAAACGGTGACGTTTCATTGCATGAAATAGGAGGGAGTTGATAGGAGACTTCTATCAACAGATGATATCTACTTTTCTCGTTCCTGGGGAAATGTGCATATAGTACAGGAACATTTGCAGACTGGCCAGGAGAAAAGACCTCCATGGGAGATGAGCGAAGGGTGGTGGGGTTTTGAGAGGTGCAAAGCATGATGCTGGCAAATATCTGCTGCAATTTCTCAGCTTTTAAGACCACCACTGGTGCATTGTAAGCGCTGGATGAACCAAGCCAAATTTGAATTTATTCCCCTACGCTGCCTATCTGCTACTGCAAACCACATGGTGCTTGAAGTCCTCTTGCATTTGCATTAACTAAAGCATGTTTTGGCAGTTTCTGTTAGTGTTTTGGCTTGTTCTAGTTCAGGATGGGCAAACATGGCCCATCTGAAAAAGGGCACCAGGCAAATTGTGCTGTTGTTTCTACCTAGACAGGACCTCAACGAATCCAAAGCAGTATATGGAGCACGAGAATCTAGAGATCATAAATGAAGTAGCAACTCTGCTTCCCCTAAGCCGTCCCTGTTGCGTGAGGAGCAAATAGCAGTGACCAAAGGCAAATTGCCTGGATGGAGGCAAGTGGGTGCCAGTTAAGAGCCCCAGACTTTTCAAGGCACTCGGACAGCGTTGGCTCCCTTCTTTGCCTTTTCTCCAGGCTTTTCTGCAGTGATGACATTTGGAAGCACGGATACCAGACTGACTTACAAGTCAAGGGTGGGGTAATCACATGCTCCTGGTTTCTTTGCCACATTTAGCTCTGTCCTTTCCAGGCTGCTGCAGTTTATGGTCTTGGGTTTAGTGGTCCTGCCAAGTAACAAGCTGTTGGCCAGTGAGGTCCAGGGTGGATGGCTGCTGAGTGAGAACACATCCGCCCTGGCCAGCGGAAAGCAGAGGAGAGAGTTTTCTGTGCAATAACTGCATGTAAAAGCAGGACTAAAGGAGTGGAGAGAGTTTTGATTTTCTTTTCCTTCTTTTTTTAATGACCAAATCATTGCTCTATTGGTGACTAATTAGAACGAGTGGGGTCCAGATGGCCAGCTTCTTTAATGAGGCCAGTTAAGGATGCAAGTGTTTTCATATGGTGCCATTTTTCCTAGAAAGTCTGCGCAGCAATGGAGGTCTCGCCTTCTGCTCCAGGCATAGGTCAGTGCTGTGATCCTGGAGTGCTTAAAAATAAAGGGCAAATGTGATAAGGGAAAAAAAACAGCATAGATGTGATTTTCAGCAGGGAGGTTTTGCATAAAGCCTGAGCTGCCAAGTTTTGTGCCAAAATCCACCCCCAAATTCCTTCTCAAAACTAAAGAGCTAAGTTTGCCCAGCTTCACTTTCTCTTCTTTTTCTTTCTTTTTTCTTTTTTTCCTGCTGCAAACTCTGCTCCTGAGTCATGGTCATGAGAAGAGCTGTAACGCTGTGAAGCAGAGTTTCCGATTTCTAACCTGCAGAGACGCATGGCGAGTGGCTCACCAGGTTTCCACCCTTGTTTTTCAGGTTTTTCGACAGAGTTGGCCAAGTGACTGGTGCAGGGTGTTTCCGTGAGCTGTGGCTCTGTCATCACACGGACACAATCTGTCTGGGTGCCTATTCCCTCCTTGCAAAGGTCCCTGGCTTCTCTCTCGGGATTTGTGCGTCTTTCTCATTCCAGGTCTCCCCAAAACACCTACATTTTACAAAGGGGGGGACTAGGGAGCAGAAAGCCTGCTCTGATCACCCAGTATCTTGCAGGACACGGGAACCAAAGCAGAGCACATGATCTAAGTTCCCCAACCGCAGACTAGCATTTAGCTTAGCTGCCCCATCCATCTTCGTGCTCCTGTGCTTGGTGAGCAGTAAGGAAGGAAGCCAACTCTGCTTCTAGTGACAGGTTGGGTATTTGCAACCTTTACCCTGCTTATGAAACATTTATTTACAAAGACAACCACGCTAAGTTGGTGTCGGTCAGGGATGCTTGGAGGAGAAGCTGCTAGACCTGTGGCCAGTTCTGTTGCCCAGCGCAAAATATCTCGGTTGCGAACTGATCTGAAATTAAAGCTTTTACACTGATTTTGAAAAAGGCACAATCCATCTTTTATTGTTTCTGCCCACAAAAAAATTTTACAAAATAAATTAGAAAAAATCCAAGGGGATTTTTAAAAATATTTCTAATAAGTTGACTTTTCTATAGGCCTGATTGTCCACCTGGTTTCAGTACCGGTTCATGTCACCTGAGAGCCTGGCTTATATGTTTAGGGGTTGCAGAACCCCATGGATGCTCCTATGCTGAGAAGGGCAGGAGGGGGATGCTCTGCATTCCCGAACATCTAAGGGCTCTTTGGAAACATCCATGTCTGCGGGCGCTGGACTGGATCAACCAGAGGCGCTGAGGTTTGTGGTGTGTCTGAGTGTAATAATAGCACAAGAAATCCCCACGAGATTTCTTGGACATGTAGGATGACTATAGGTTGCATATGTTCCATTAAAGCAAGCTGCGGGAAAGCAAAGGAAATGTCATTGTATTGGATAAGGGATTGATCCTGGATCTTGGGGAAGTCTTACTGTTGTTTTCAAGACGTTAATGAATGAACGGCAGGAAATACCTGTGGCAATGAACTTTTACCAGATCCTTAATAATGAATAGAAAGAAAAATACATCTAGAGAGAGAGAGCGCCTTGGGCTGGGCAGAGAAAGGGAGACTAAATGCTCTAGAGGCCCAAGGGTCTAGAACCTTATGGAGAGGCTGCAGAAGGTGCTGAGGGCTGCTCAAGGCCATTTAAGGCCAGAAACGTCTTCTGGGAGCTTGTTGTGTATTGTAGAGCTAAGCAGGGACAAACAGAAAAAAAAAAGGACTTTAAAAAGCTAATATTGGGCAGAGTAGAGACAGCCTAAAAAGCCAGAGGCTGAACTTCCTTTATAGTTATTTGTGGTACTGGGTAGGATTGCATAGGATTGTATTTGTGGTTTCTATTCTTTCCCCCGCTCTCAAAAGCTGTAATGAATTCACTAAGTCTCCTAACTGCCAGCATGCTCCAGCACTTGCAAAAGGACAAAGACCCCCCCCATTTGCACCATTCCTGCTCCAAACCAGGGTCTCGCCCTGGGCATCCAAAGCACATCAAGTTTTGGTCCAGTGCCACAAAATAAAGCCATTATTTTGCAGCAGTTGTCTAAAGTTTTGCAGGTTGTTCAGAGAAAAGGTTTCTTAGCAAGTCACCTTAAATACCCTCCTACCATAGTTGCGTTACCTAGTAAGTAAGGATGGAAACTTTATGAGACTCCAGAGCAAGTTGCCTTTATTTTGGTCAGGTATTCTTTATTTTACCATACTCTGCAGATAGGTTCATCTAACTCACTGCATGGGAACAGTGAGTTTCTGCCCACCTATATTAATTGTTCAGGGAAAATCAAAGCCTTTTTGTCTCTCTGTGTATTGTTGAATAAATATATATGTATAGCTGCCAAAAGCCATTTACTGAGGGGATTTGCCTACACCACCATGTGAACCCAGCACCCAGGCATCCTAAAAACTACTTCCATGTGCAAGCAGGAATTAACCTCAATCCTGTCCCTATTTCAGGGAGCCCCTTACAGCCCCTAGCCAGCTGGCAGAGCCATTTCCCTGACAATGCTCTTGGCCTTTGCACTGTTCTCCTTGGAACACTCTTTGATCAGGCTGATTTTTCGGATGTTCTCTCTTAGATTAGCTTCCAGTCGTACCAGGTCCAGGTACTCTGGCCTTTTGAGATCTGATCTTCTCCGTAAGCTGCGTTTTCTTCCGAAGCACCCAACTGGTCGCTTGCTGCAAGGACACGCTTTGTGGAGGGGCTTGGCTCCTCCATGTGCCCCTGGACCTGCTGCAGTTGGTCAGGCTCTTTTATCACATGTGAAAAACTGTAGCTCTCCATGTGCACCTGCACCCCATAGGCACCTGGAAAGACAAAACAGCATCTATTGTGTGGCTTGCATCCGCTTAGAAGTCAACAGCGAGGGGTCTACACACTTTGGTTTCTGCAAAACTACACACGTGGAGCAACAGCTCTCAGTGAGTGATAATGAAAAGAATCCATAAAATAAGCTTGTTTCCCATTTCCTTATCGTTGCATCTACTCTGTGTGTGATATATTAGAGGTATCTGGCAGCAATGAGCCAACAGGCTCCTTACAACTTCCGTAAGTGCACAGAGCCAAAATCATCCCCGATACAGCTGCTGTGACTTCCCTCTGGTGAAATCAATAGCCTTTCCACCTGCCAAAGCTTGAACCATCTTTTCTGTTTGCTCATTTAGTGAAAACGGAAGGGTATTGGGTGAGTCTTTTCAGAAAAGGATATTGAAAATCCATCCTAATCTTCCCTGAGACCCCCCTTTGTTTTGCTGATCAGTGCCACCAGTTTGAGGCTTTTCTTTCCCCTGAGTTTCAGCGTGATTTCTGAAGTACAACAAGGTGTTTCCGAGGTCACACCTTGGGGCAGGGCTGGAGTTAGTGGCACGAGATAGCCAGATCTGGCAACATGCCTCTTCAAGGCCAGTCAGCCCAAATGGATACTCAACATGGTACCATAAAGTAGAAGCAAGCTATAAAAAGGGAGAGTATCCGCAGGAATCTGGCATTTATCTCTACTGTGTGATACAACCTGTAGAGCCACAATGCTGTTGGCTTGAGTGTTTGCAGATGGGATTTGATGTTGCAGCTCATCCTGGGGACCCTCCACAGGGCTGCTGTCCCCTCAGCACCCTCAGGCCAAACTCTAGGAATCCGAATCCACACCAGGAATCACCATAAAAGTGATCACTTTTTTAGGAACGTTCAAGCCTATATCATGCAGAAACTTGTAAATAATGCTTTTAATCCACGTGGACCTGATTATTCCCATGCTCTTTGGTTTATTCTTCTCTTGTTGGGTGCTTACCATGCTCCTGCTTTGCGTGCTGCGGGCAAGCTGCAAGGTCAGTGAGGAGAGGGCTACCAGAAAGCTCCTCCATGGCAGAGCAGCTCTCCTGCTGCTGCTCGGAAGCACTGGAGATGCTCGAGAACGTGCTGACAACGTCAGGTACATTTACCATCTTCATTGTGAGGTCTCTGTCCTCACCGAAGACCTCTGGAGAAGCTAAAAACCCAAAGGAATGCAAGAGCAATAGAATAAATCAACCAGGGACTGAGGGAGTGGATGAAGGTGGGAGAAGGGAATGGGTGTGAAATGTTTACGTGCCACGATCAGACTCGTCGTTTGACTTTGCTGCTTGTGGCTGCCTTCATCAGTTGCTCAGAAATGAGGGAAATGAAGTGAAAGTGAAATGAAAGTGGAAGGCAGTGCGAGTTACTCATGGGAGGCAGGTGACCTTTATGAGGCTGCGGATGATTAAGTCATCTTGGAATGTGGGGCTTTATGAGAAATCTTCCTTTCTGTGACTCTCCCAAATCTTGTTCTTAAGCGAACAGGGAGCTGAAGCCACAAGTCCTGCCTGCCCAGCATGCTATCTGTTAAAACTGAGCTGAGAATTTTCCATGAAATAGGCTGTTTGGGACTTTGGCTTTTTTTTTTTTTTTCCAGGCCAAAATATGCTGGTCTGCTGAAACCAGAACTTTACAAGAGGAAGGACAAATTCAGGGAGATATTTTAGCAAAACCATTTGGAACAGGAGGGAGGGAGAGCATTGAAAATGAAGCAGTCTATAGTAGCCACTTTCCAGCTGTCACTAAGACTGTGAAGACTTTTTACTTTGAAATATAAATTGGTTATTGAGACATTCATCTCTCTTCTTGCACATTTTTGGAGCTATACCGTGTTGTCCATAGTTGCCAGAAACACAGAACCCTTTATCAGCCTGAGACGACGTGATGCTGGAGGGTTCTCTGACAGCAGATGCCCCAGAGCAAAGGCAAAGAGCTGCTCCCTCTGTAGCCATGGGATGTGTTTCTTCCACGAGGATCAGCGGATCCCAGCTACCAGGAGGGAAAACAACACCAGGGCTCACACTTAGTAACTGAAAATCATCTTGGCTCTGCTCAAATTGAGCAGAATGTGCTGATTTACAGTAGCTGAGGATCCAGTCCAGGCATTTTTCATACCTCCACGAGATTAGAGGTTTTCTTCAGCAAGCAAATCCTTCCTCCTCACACAAAGGAAATATATAGCCTAAGAGTTCAAATCCTCTTAGAGCATGCTCAGTTCACCGTAATTACAACTTGGCATTCAAATCCCTTAGGCAGCTTGAGGAATTGCAAAGCAGTTGCACCTATGCAACCGCTGGAGCCCTAATTAGAAGTTCACTTATCTGCCTGGAAATCGGAGTAGTAATTCCATGACAGCCTTCTTAGACCATAGTTTGTTTTACAAACCTGCAGAAATCTAATTCCATCTCCTGAGCAATGGAATACATGAGCCTTTTGCTAGCAGTAGTTCCAGCAAATGACAAAGAGGTTTGTTTTTTTTATAGCAGAAAAACTTCAGGCTGAGTTTTAAACAATAAAATCTCTTTTAGTAGGTTTTCCTTTTGCCAAATTGATGCTCAGTGTGCTTTGCTTTGCTTTTCTGTTTTCTTTTTTAAGCGTCTAACTTTGCTTAAAGAAAACAGTGCAAAGAGGGAATTTTTTTTGGTTTTTCTAAATAAAAGGATGGATCATAATAATAGATAGAAATGGAGAATTAGTTCTCTAAGGTGCCATAGAAGATTGAGAGACTTAGATACATTCCTTCTGATTTACACCACCATAAGAGAAGGAGAAATTGTTTCTATCAAATTCTGTCTAATTCCATAACATTTATTCAAAGATAGTCGATGAATAAGTGAATAATTCATTGGACTACTTGAAGGATATAATATCAAACTAATCTGATGAAAAAAATGAGAGCAAAATCTGAGCTAATTATCCCACAGCTTTCTAGTTTTTGGCTCCACTCCTACTGAATTGGTTATGGCTGGTCTTTGATGGATACATGGGGTTTCCATTTGATGAAAAATATATAAAGAAATGAAAATGAAAATATATAAAGAAAATGAAAATATATAAAGAAAATATCTTGTTTTCAGGAGAAAATCAGATTTTTCTTTGGAAAAAAAAAATTATCCTGGACATTAAAGCACAGAAGTCTTTACTGAAAGGTAGATTTTTTCAGCAAAAGAAAAATTTCAGCTTGTCTCAAAGACCCAAGCCACAAAGTGCAGCTCCTGAGTGGATGGCACCAAAGGGACTTCTGATGGGCCTCGTGTTAATGAGTAAACTGGCATTAGGGATGGGGTCTGTCCTGCCACCCCCTTTAAAGGAGTCCTTGTTATGGGGAGTCTTTAGCAAGCGTGAGACACGCAATGTTGTAAAATCAGAACAGCCTATGCATTGGGCTGGAAATTTTCCCCTGCTTTTCATATGCTCTTCCTTTGTACAAAGTTATTTTGATTTTCACTGGCATTTCTATGTTGTATAAATAAGGCCTTGGGTGTTTGCAATTTGGACACTTTTTTTTTTAGGCTATGCTTCTTGTAAACACACTATTGGGGATGGAGGGAGCCTCCATTTTCCTCCATTTCTTCTGAATTTAGGATTTTTCACCTCCTTTCCTAAATTGTCCCAAAGTGGCTACCCATCAGCACTCCGGCAATGACTTCTAGAAATGCTGGGCAGTTTGCAAAGTGCTTGGGTTTCTTTTGATGAAAAGCATTGCATAAATGTGAAGTCATTACCTTTTAGTCTCCTCTTCTATAACTGTGTGTTTACAACCTCCGTCGGGGTCTACAACATGATTTTTTGTTTCTATTGATAGTGGTAAGGGGAGGTGCTGATAATTTGTGTGTGTTTCCTGTGTCTTTTGTGTATGATTTCAGCACCAGAGCATTTTTGGATGGGTACCAGAGTTTATCATCACTCTAACAACCATCCCCAAAGAAGGGTAGCAGGGTTTGGCATGGGGACTCCCAAAGAAGACAATAAAAATCTTATTACCGGTAGTTTGGCGGGGCTCCCGCGTGTCCCCGGTATCCAGCGTATCCACAGCAATAAGTGGTTCCTTCTGGGAAAGAGAGAGTGGTGATGTCCTTGGAAAATGAGGGGCAGCAGCTTTGCACAACGGTTTTCCTGATGCTGTCACATAAGATGTGTGGAATAGATAAGGAATGGGGTCCTGACCATGAGAGGGATATGGGCGATGGAGAGCGCAGCAGGCTGAGCTGGTTTGGACGTGAGGCTGGATCCTGATCACCTCCCATCCTCCACTAAATCCAAAATAACTGGCCTTCAGATTCACATGAACTGTGTGGTCCAAAGGCAGAAATATCTTCCTTCAAAATGCCCAATAAACCCCAGATCTGAAGGGTTCCCAGGAAGGCAAGGTGCTGGTTTCCTCACCTACCCCAGCAGAGTCTATCACCTCCCCTGCATCTTTTGCAGCTCCACCAGCAGAACCTTCCTCCTGTCCTTGTCCATCAGTTTCTGAGCCAAATCCAAATGCTCTGCAAAGCTTGGCCACTTTGGAGCAAAGGCCAGACCTGAGCCCTGAGGAGCAAGCCAGCGTGATCTATTGGGTGATACTTGATGACTTGCTGGCACCAAGCTCTCCTGCTGGTCTTTGGGTGGATGGAGAAGGCTTTTTCTGGTCTTTAGCCTCCATTTCATGCCCTGGTATTACCACCAGAAGCTGTTACCTGCCTATCGTCACCATGTCGCACACATCATAACTTCCCCTAGCAAATCCTACCTCCATCTCCCAAGCTCGTCTGGGGACAAAATGCTGGAAAAACATTTTCCAGTCAGTTCAGGAAGTCTTTAGAAATTAAGAAAGAAAAGTAAAAGAAAGTAGGGTCAGTTCTACCCTCTCAGTACCTCCATTTGGTTTTTTTTTGTTGTTGTTGTTTTTTTTAATTGCAGAGTGAGGACACTTACTCTTATAGACCTGGTAACAAAGCCAGTTCAGCTCAGATGCTGAGAACAGATCAAACAGATCAAAACAGATATGTAGCAGCAGCAGGGATAGCTTAACCCTTCACTGGAAAATAAATAATCATCGGTGATGCTTCCCTTAGGAATATTTTATGTATTAATGCATCAGCACAGTATGTCATTGCTGATGATGACACTGGAATATGTCTCATTTGAAAAATGAGCGCAAAAAAATGCTTTTTAAGCATGAAGAAAGGATAACTGAAGAAAACCTGTTACACATCTGATAGCAACTGTCATGTATAAGAAAACCCAAGCTGAGATAATGGGTGAAGAAGGGAATCTTCACCACCTCTGACTGCTCCAGGCAGGAAGGACCATGGATATGATTGCTCATCGTGACACCACCAATAACTGTCCCCTCTCCATCCACCCCATGTCCTTGCTGATTTTTATCTGGATAAGGGCAGCTGCCTTCTTACCTCTTCAGAAGAAGCTACGGACACCCATCGTGGACGGCAACAGCAAGGTCTCAAGCTGTTTATCAGAGCACAACAACGCCTGGGAAAGGAGAACAGAAAAGCGAAGCACTCCATTAGGACGCTTAACGCAAGCTGGTTCTCAGCGCAGCACACCAGCAACGCAAATGAAGAACAGGTACCACCTGCGTGGAGATTAAATGTCCTGTCACCGGCTGCTCTCTTGCCCAAACATGGCCGGGTTCTTTTGCACCCTGCGCTTTTGCTTTTGGTTCTTTTCTTCTCAAGCCACCACTTTTGTTTTTGTAATTGGCTTCTAACAAGTTGACACCTCTCCTGCAAACAAATTTGGGATTATCAAGCAAGGGCTTGGGGCTTGAAGGAGTGTCTTTCTTCTCACTCCCAGGCCAACGGGTCAGGACGAGGTGGGAAATCTGATCCCTGCTTTGATCCTGCTCGGATTCCCAAGGGAACCGGGGTGACCACGGGCTCGCTGAGGGCCAGCAGCCCTTGCCCATGTGCTGAGCGAGCATCATTGTGGAATCACAGCTGCATCCCCAATGGGACACTTTATTGTGCAGATGAACACGGCAGCTTAGGGCTGTTTGAGGAGAAGGTTAAGCAATGCTCACCCCCAACCCCGCATCTCAGCACGGCCCTGTGGACTCGGACAGCCTCCGCGAGCTCTTCCCATTCCACCTGCACGCCCTGACAAGGCCATTTCTTGCATATTCTGTTCCGTTTCACTCCAACTGAGTTCACTCCAAATTTCACTCCAACTGAGCAACAAGGGAGCTGTAGCACACCTGAATGGCTAAATTTGTCAGTGTGAGCAGTGATCTGTAACAGCAGCTCGGCTCCTCCTTTAGACACAACAAAACTAAGCGGATGGGCATTTCCCTCCTGGCTCTCCAAGGAGCCTCCTTTGATTTCTAGAGGGCTCCTGTAGCTTCAAGGCAGAGATGTTGGTTCACCAGAACTTTTTGCATCTCTTCAACAGCAAATTTGGATTGCTAAATAAGAAATTGAGATCTCCCACGTACTTGGGTGAAGGGAAATTGAGACTCCAAATTGCTTGCTATTAACCACAATGAGCTGGGCTGGTTTTGCTTTCTTTTCCCTCAAATCCCCTCCCTGCTCCTCCTATGACATCTTTTCTCTTTCATACCAGTCTTTCAACCACGAATCCCAAGTCAGAAGTCAGATTTGTGTCTTGCTCCGAGGCTTCCTGCCCATTCTCTTACTCATACAAAATGGTGCAATTAATTTATTGTAGTCTCACCACAATTGTTTTATTCATCACAAATGTAAGGCTCCTGTGAAGTACACCCAAGAGAGGTAATATCATTTTAACCAAACTGTCCTGATGAAAGAAAGCTGGGAATCCAGGGAGAAATGGTAGGCATATATACTTAGATTGTGTTTCTTAGCCAATATTTCTTCCAGTAAAATGTTATTTCATATAATAATGAGTATACAGCCTGTTCAGGGAAGAAACCACATAGTAAATATACGTGGAAAAAATCAGAAAGGACGAATGCTGTTGACAGACTCCAGAATAAGCTTTGCAAGTAAGTAGATGAAGAATCTGCTCTAACCTTGAATGGCTCAGGGATGAAAATGTAGCCTTCTCCAAAGGGTGTGCGTATCCAATAGAGCAGTGATCATAGAGGTTAAAACGCAGCTGTGATGGATGTTAAGGGACTCCTGCCTGTAGCCAGAGAGACAATCTTAAGGCACAGGAATTGCCTGAAAGTTGTGGATCACCTCATGGCAAGAGGATCATCCATCCCCAACGCAAGGAAGATGCATGGCATGGGGGTCTCAGGAGTGAAGTTGGTTTTGTAGTGTATTTTTAAGTGTGTTTTGATCAATCAGGGTGATCTGAGGTGTGCTGGACACTCATGATATTTTGGAAATTTGCAGGAAGACTAAGGTAGGTCAACCCTACAAATCAGCTGTGTAAGCAAGTTGCTATGAGGTTAGGTAGCTTTTAAATGAATCTGAGCAGTTGGTTTTGCCTTGATTGGGTTAGGATCTCAGCTAGAAACCCTGACAAATGAAATGGCATTTTGTGGACTTAGCATGCGCCTGGTTTGAATCTTTCTCTCCAAAATGATAGTGAGCTGTGTTCTAAATCTTGGTTTACAACCTGGCTCACACAGTGATTTCTTAATGTCAAGTCAAAATGCTGAAATGATTTCTACCTTTCTTGTGTTTGATGATTTTTTTTTTTCTGATTTTCCCTGTCAATGCCTGAAATCTCCCAAGGTTACATTAGTCTGGGCCATTGACAAATGCACATCATTCCTCCAGTCCATCAGATTTGGTTGTAGCTCATGTTAATGGCTGTGGAGAGCTTTACAGGGGCCTGCATTATATATATATTTTTTTCTTTTAAAGAACAACAACAAGCTGCGATACAAAACTGGCCTGTCTCATGATGACATAGCGCCATGAGGTTCCCAGACTGCCGCTAAGAAAATACAGCTCATACGCGTGGTGCCCCTGCCCAGCATGTTCCATGTGCCAGGGGATGTTGAAACTGGGTCGTCCTGGCGCTGCCTTTATTTACCACAGTGGCATTGACTTCATGCGCTGGGGCCCTTTCCATTTGGGTTACCTCAGCCAAGGTCATCATTGCGTAAAGCACGAGCCCGCAAATAGCAGTTTCTTGCTATTTCTGAGGAGAATTACTAGTTCTGTTTGCATCAAGGACTATGAGGAATCCCTGCTACACTTGGGACGTGGCAAAGCTGACTTAGTCAGAGTTTCTTGGATTAAGCAGTACAAAAAAAAAAAAGAGCTTGAAAGATGAGTCACTGCTGAATATGTGCTCTGTAGCTTCTCGTGGAAATGAGCATGCTTAAAAAATCATATGATCTGTCTATTTTTCTATATATTCATACAGACGTGTCTATATATACATGGGTGTGTACATATACACATCCATGCAAAGACTCACGTACACCTACACATGTATGTACGCCTATAAATATATAGCATCAAATTCTGAGTGGCATTGAGTGCACATGCTAGGCCATGAAACAAACATACAGCATCCCCTTGCTTCCCTCTCCTATGCCTACTTCTCCAAGGAGTTAATGCTTAAGAAAGTAGAGGGACACAAAGAAATGATCTTCTGTGTAACATTAAAGCACCCCCAAGCCAGGATTTTAAGGAATTTTGATGCCCAACTCTCGATGAAATACCAAAATAGATGCTCATCTTCTGCCACTTGCTCAGGTATCAAGGTAGAAATTACTTGTCCTTTACTAGGCCAGGATTTGTCATGGGTTTGGGTATGTGCAGTAACGGTGGCTGCTGAAAGAGTTTATTCCCAGGCTGATTTATGTATTTCTCTCACCTGTTCAGTCCTTACAATATCATAGTTCTTTACCTGTTCTATCAGCACAGCAGGACCACGAAGTTAGAGACCTAAATAGCACCTATAGTGAATTACAAGCTGCGTCTAGCGTCTATAACAGGAAGTAAACATTTATGTTCTTTTCCGTAACGGAGCTAAATCTGTGCAATGATTTATTCCAACAGAACACCTCTGCTGTTGCTTCTTTCTTACGGCTATTTGGACGGAGGAGGTATAAGGTTAAGAGATAAGGTGCCCCAAAACAGCTAGGGAGATGGAACGTTGTACGTCTATCGTGATTTGGTTTCTCCTGCTTTGCTCTAATTTAGGTTTCAGAAGATGGTCTCTCTCACCCCCATCTAAAACTGCACAGAGAATTTTTGGGTCTCAAAGATGGTATTTATGCGGAGACTGGGCAGAGGGGAGATCCTGAATGTCGGACCCTGTTGGTGGAATATCATTAATCAGAGGATAATGGACAGGAAGGTGGGTGGCTGCTGATAGTTTTGGCTCATTTAAGACGGTTTTGGGAGGCTGCCAGATGGTGTGTAGAACTTTTGAGACGTTTCAAACAATACTGTCTTTGCAACCTTACCCGGGTGGCTCAAGTGGGTTTTGAACTGGCTCCAGGCCAGTAAAACCTCAGGATTCCAGTGAGCTGTAACCCGGAGCAGACGAGTGTCTGGGGTGCCTGAGGTCACCTGCGCCTGGCACCCTGCTCGGGCTCCGTGCCTCGCCGTAAATGAGAGACCGCCCGTGGCCCCAGCGTGGCCGGCCCCAAAGCCACCCGTTTGTCCCTTGGTGGCTCTGCAGCTATTTCCCTGATGTCGTTTGTGGAATTGCTGCTTCACTGCGGCACCTTCGCGGGTGCCTGGAACGGGGCTGCAAAGACCTTAGGAAAAATATGATTAAAAATAAATTGCTCACGTGTTTGAGCTCATATTTTTGTTCAATCTTGTTTGCTTCTCAGTGCCCGGTACCCACCAGCTCCTGCGACGCTGCGGGATGCTGCGATGCTGGTAGCTGGATGTGCCCTGGTCATCATTCCTTCTCCAATGGCACTGCGGCCATCTGGGCATCTCCTCTCCCTCCCCAACACGGGACCTCTGCCTCCTCCTCCCCATCTTTCTCGCTCCCCTGATGCTTTTGCATCTCTAGATTCTTCTTGGAAGGCCTGGTTTTCCCTGGGGAATGGGAAACCCCCACCAGGCTCCTTACTCTTGTCCAAAGGAGGCAGTTGCGCTATCGTTACCACCAGGAAAACTTTCCTGGACCCTCTTGAGGGCTACAACACTCAAGTCTTTCAGCATTTGAAGACTAGAAGTTTCCCTTGTTGGTAAAAAGCGATATTATGTCATTCTATTCATTTAATTTTTTTTTAATCTTATTTTAGTTAAATATCATCCTGATTTTTTGTTATTTTTCTTACAGAAAATAATTCCATTTCCAAATGTGACACAGTTCAGAAAGCTTTATTTATAGGAAAGTAAAACCTAAACCTGAAACTATCTTTTCCTCCCTCCTATGTTTCCATAAACATGATTTCTCCCAATAGAAAAAACTGTAGAAGTAACTTGTCATAATATCATTCATCAAAAAAGGTCTGATAATCCCAGACATTTGAAGCCACGTTTGCAAGTAAAACAGACTAAATGGAAACAGAACGCTCGAAGAATTAACCATTTTGCATTTCTTTTCCTTCCTTGTATTTTAAGAAAACTGTCACGTCCTAGGGCTCCTGATGTGTGATGCCACCTTTAGTCTTGGAACGGTAAGTCTAGAGAAAAAATGTTGAAGTGGGAGAAGCCAACGGTGTCATCCCACCTTTACCTACGTGCTGCTCCACGTGGCAGACATCATAGAGCCAGGGAAGATGTTTCAATTTGCTTTGAGAGGGAACATATTTATATATATATGTGTGTGTGTGTAATTGTGTAATAGCTTTGAAGGCAGCAAAATTAGAAGTCTCTTGAATATTCCCATAATACTAAAACAAAATGTATGTTTTCCTGCATTCCCAGAAATAATCCTTTCTGAGATGTGAATTCATGGTATGAAATCGCATGTTCCTCCCTGCTGGTGAGCGCCTCCCACCCCTGATTCCCATTTATGTTGTGAGTGGCTTTTAATGACAGAACAGGGGAATATATTGTGGTTTCACACATACACACATTTTATGGTCGCTTATTCCTAGGAGATAGGCGTAGCAGAGCAGGATTCTTTCTTTCTTCCAAGGTACTTAGCCACTGGGTGCAGGAGGCAGTTTAGCGCCTTGTAATGTAATATTTAGGAGTATCTGAAAGGAGAAAGATAAAGCGGATAATCCTGAGGTCTAGAAGAATGGGAAATTGTTTTAGGAGAATTCATTTCGCCCCTAATACCTGTGACTTGGCGTAGCTGAGCGCTTGGTTTATTGCCTCGCCACCGGAGCTCATCGAGTTACTCCTCTTTGCTGTCTCTCCCTCTGCACAGGAGGCTCTGTACTCTCGTATTAGTGGTAGCGGGGTGCCTATTGCAGACTCACAACATGGGTAGTAAGAGTGTTTTTATTCTGTCTTTGTGCTGGCATGTGGAAGTGCAACTTAAATATATATCCTTCCTAGCTGTAAGGGCTGCTCACTTGCATCTCTGCAGACTGGTCCCAATGGGATGCTGTGGCAAGTCCTGCTTTCACGAGTTACATGGGAGCAAAGCAGACATGGGGGGGACCCGTTGGATAATAATGAGTGTTGACTCCCCTGCAGCCGTGCAAAATGCCCCGACTTGGATAAAACACTTGTACGTGTTTTTCCAAATTCAGACAAAAAGGTTTTAATTTCTATAGCACATTAGTAATGAAGTACTTAAGGCCCACTGTGCACAGAGCAGCGTAGGCTCAAGTACATGCTTAAAATTAGGTGTATGTTTAAGCACTTTATGCATGACAGCTTAATGGCTCAACCCTTGCCTTTCCTATGTGCCTCGCTTTGCACAGCCAAATTTGAAAATATTGGTCTAAATATGTTTCAGAGTCACTTAAAGTCTCTTCTTCACATATCCTCCATGACATTATTATTTTACAAGTATTTGCCTTTAAAAAAAGGCAATGAAAAAATATATTTTTGAAGTAAACATAATCTAATTTGGCAGTGCTTTTGATTGGCATTTCAGCTTTTCTTTTTTAACCAGGATATTAGTAGCTCATTTACAAGCTTCAAAAATAAACAAGAAAAAGTAAATGCAGGCCTTTGTTTGGGATTTTTTTCCTTTTTTTTCTTGGGGTTTCCATCTCCACGTATTTGGCCGTCTGGGGTGAATCAAGGCTGATCCCGGTACAAAACTATTCTCCAGCAGATAGCCAAGCTGCTTGAACAAATGGTTCGTGTTAGCTGGAGAAAGACACTGAATCTAAACCATGTGCTTCTGGGTCCTGTGGTTTCAAATGGAACCACAAACACTCAGGCAAGCTGTCAGTCTCTATTCACAATTTCACCCAACCTTGCAGGAAAAAGGGGGGCAGGTCTTTGCCCACCAATCATGGTTTTTAACCCTTCTGTGATTAGTGGGGTGGCTTTAATGCTTTGTGCTAGAGAGGCAGGCGATTGCCTGGGAGAAGAAGTAAGGAGACTCATAGCCTGGGAAAGGAATAAAGACATACATTTGATGCAATGGGATTAAAAATAATGTGAATTGTGCAAAGTAGGGGTGGAAAGGGTCTCAAGCAATCACGCAACCCATCCTTCCAAAGGTGCAAGACTGAATAAACGTCGGCCATCCCGGGCAGGTGTCTAACCAGCTCCATGAAAACCATAGAGGAGCAGCTCAGACAGGTTTTTTACAAAAGATAACATATCAAATGTGAGGTTTTGGCACTCAGTAATGCGGGGGGGGTTGAAGGAGATGTCCTGATTGCCCCCACTTACTATTTGTTGGTTTAGGTCCCAAAGCAGACAGTTTAGGCAATGCTGTAACCAGGAAAATCAGAGTACCATGGAGCAGCACACACAATCCCAGCCTTCGAGACAGCCCAAGCCCCCTAGAAGAAGAAGATGCCTCTGTAAGTTGGAGGACTTTATCCAAGGCAGCTAGTTGCAGGTTCCTCCTGTTTTTTTTTTTCTCTAGCATGTAGGTGACTTACGTGCAAGGAAAGAACTGCTTGTTCAGGAACAGAAGCTGCTGGGGAAAGCACATGGGGACAGGCTGCCGTTGTGTTCCAGGAATCACGCCGGGTTAAACCCTGCTCGGAGAGCTCAGACACACCTGGTTGCAAGCCCAAAATGGAAATGTGCTAGGGTTGAATATTCCGTGAGGACATGTTCTATAACGGCATTGTCTAAAAGAAGTTTCCCTCCGTAAGGCCTTTGTAAACCTATATCCCCCGCTCTAGAAATACCCTAGGAATGTTTGTCTGTTAAAACTCTGTATCATATTAGGGACTGCATAGAGGGGGAGAAAGAGGCATGGATCAGAGTTTATAATTTTGAATCTCATTGGTAGCTTATATGGTAAAATGACTTGCATGGCACTTGCTCTTTGGTCTGTGTTTCCCTATGTTCACACTGAGATAGCGTGGTTGAGGACTTCTCAGGAAGACCATCAGCCCAGAATGGGTTTGAATGGGTTCGTACACCAAGTCTTCTCATGCCTTCCTTTACGATGATGATCTTTACAGCAGGAGAAAAATACCATTTCAAAATTCCGTTATTTCTTCTGCAAATAAGTCCTGGTCTTCGTTGCCAATTGCAACTGTGAAAATCCAATGTGCAGCCTACGGTACATGCCAAAAATTCTGCAGTCTCATCAGATGAAAACGGATCTCTTTGCTAGGCTGTGAAGGCATGCACTGCCACTGGATTGGGCTTTTAAGGAGCTCTAAAGAAACACCTCCAAATATAACTAAAGGTGCTTTTATAATCTCTCTGTTGAGTCAGTTCTGCCCGTGTCTGAGGGTGTTTTATATATAATATATGTAGACAGAGAGTTATTTGGGCTCTGTTGCTTAATTACATTAATTGACTGATCAAGAAGCCAGGATGTTCCTACAAAGCCTTCTCAGCAAAATGAGAAAATGACACCATAAATGTTACCAAAACTCGGGAGAATGTCACCAGCTCCCACAGCACATGCTTGCATTTTCTAGCAGACAGGGGAATGAGGGGAATTTGATGTATTTGCTGGTTGCGCCAGCAAAATATAAAGCTAAGTTTTTAGTTGGTGATAACTGGTTATGAATAATATAAATAATATGATAGTTTCATCCTTTTTCTTTCTAGTTCTCTTTTAAGGAGAGTGAAGATTTCATAAGAAACAAAAAGTTCAATGTGCCATCAGAAAACACTGAAATCAGTTTTCTGTTTTCAGGTTTTTTTGAACTAAAAATGAAAAAAAAAAAGCCACAGTCTTTCTGTGAATTTGTGGAAATTTCCATTTAGGATGAAAAAGACATTTTTTTTATTCTTGATGAAGCTCCAATGCAAATTTTATCCAATTTCACCACAGTGCACCAAGACTGATCTCAGCGGCTAAGGATTTACTCTGGTGATGAATTGAAGAAATAATTTCAGTGTAAACTGATAGTTTTAAGTATTAAAGAGGACAAGATGAAGGCGTAAGACCAGCTCCTATTTTGTAAGAAGCCCTAGCACTCAAGCCTATTTATGGTGAGCAAATGTATGTTTTGGGGGCAGATGTGTATGTCTTAGAGAAACCAATATTGGCTTTTCATCCAATATACTCACTTCTACTACTCACGTTGGTTGAAGAGGTTGTTCTTCCTACTGTTTTTCCACAAGGAAAAGAAGCACCTGAGGACCAGCCAGAAAGGAGGAGATGAGGCCATGGAGGAGCTGAGTGCTCCTCACATAGGACACGGGACACCTTGTCACCTTTCCACCACTATTCCTTTTTGAGGGGTGATCCAGTTGGGGTGATCTCCAGCTGATCCAGTTTAGCTCATGTTCCTTCGTTCTTTTATATTCCCTCCAGGTGCAATTTGGAGAACTTTCATGAACCTTGCTCATCTTTGTGCAACCAGATGTAACTCCGGGTAAAAACTGCTGCAGACAAGAGCCACCTCAGACTGACACTGCTATAAATGAGAGCTATAACTCTTCAAAAAACGACCTTTTTCAACATTGCATGAAGGTTACATGATCCCCTGCTTAGTATGCACATGAACTAGGATGCCACAAACTTCCCTAGGGTTTTTTGAGGGCTAAAGTAAAACTTAATTATACCAATTGGTTAGACAGACTGTTAAAACTTTTGTTTCACGTACACTTTTTATTCCCTCTTCTCCATCGTCTCCCATTTGCCAAAACCTCCTGAAGAGAAAATAGAGATTATTTTACTTTTTACCTTAAAGGGCTCCTTGTGTGCATTTGCCTTATTAAATAACTGCCAGAATATCTAATATTCCATGGACAGCACTGCTGAAAATGAAGCATAACATTGGTCACATGAGCAAGTTTCACGTTCAGCATTGTCCCTAACTTGGTCTACAGCCAATGAAAATTTCATACCATGCATCTGGTGGCTACAGATGAGTCTTTGCATTTAGAAGGACCTTGGAAAACACAGGCTTTTCTCTTTTCATCATTGCCATTTTGAACATAATCATAACCATTCATTTATGCCTCAGGTTTTTGTCAGCCAGATTTGTCTTTCATCTGTCCCTGCACAGGGCTGGGTGTTCTGCTGCTCCTCGATGCTGTTATTTTTGCCAGTCTTGCAAAGAGGAGCTCGCACATGTTGGGTAGAGCAGAGCTAAATCCAGCAGCAGATATTATTACTAATCACAACAGCCTCCAAACCTCTACCAGAGCAGTGACAGAGAAATGCAGTTGCTACTATCTACTCTAAGTCTATTAAGTTTAAGAAGGAAATGAGCGACTTTAGCGTCTTCAAAGCAGCCAGCTGAATATCCAGAATGCCTCAGCGCATCTGGCTGAAATGCACTGTGCAAATTGATGCATCATTAAGTTTTCCTTTAATGATTTAAGGGGGAAAAGACATTTTGCTGCATTTCCAGAGAAGGTCGGCTTTCCCTTTTCTGGCACATCTGCAAGGTCCTTAATAGCAGATGGAAGGAAACGGTGCTCCCTTTCTGCACGCACTTCTCAGTAGTTAGCCCGCTAATGCGAGGACTGTCATATTTTTATGTATTTTTACCTATAAGAAACCCAACGCCGAGCGCTGATACGTTACCTCGCGATGGCAGCGCTCTCCCTTTCCGGTGGGTTTGCCAGTTATTAACTAGGAGGTTCCATTCCCTAAGACTTCAGGCAGGGCTTTCTTGCTCCATGGTGAAACGTCGCCTACCTGAGGCTCCAGGATCTTGTTCAGCAGCTCCGTCCAGAAACAGCAAACTCAATCTCGCTGCGGCAAGCCGGGGCAGAACGGGAATCCAAACCACGATCTGCTGGAAACCAGGCCGGCTCCTGGCGAAGCCAGAAATTTCCACCCTGTTTTCTGAAAGGATTTCACTTGTCTGTGCATATGGACAGGGAGGAATAGGCAGCTCCAGTGCTAACAGCCTGGCTGTAAATCATCGCGTTAAACTTCACGCCACATGTGGATCATGGGTTTTGAACAGTTTTTCCCCTAGTTCTCTGTCTGCGGTGCGTCACGGGCTGCTCGGAGCACGGCCAAGCGCCCTCTTGTTGTATTTTCAGGCTTTAAGGAACCTTTCCTGGGAAACAGGCTTGTAATTCTGTTACGAGATAGGGATATCAAAGAGCTGGTGGAAACTCAAACATTGATAATTTTATACTAGATAAGAAGTCAACAGTGCTCTAGAATCCAAAATGATTTCTTGCACTGTCATTTGTCTCGGCCTCCCTCAGTTCCTCTTGCACAAACCCCATACCCCAGGCAGGAGAAACATCTCTCCGTTCCCCTTTCCTTTTTCACTTCACTTTATACCTGACTCCCACCCCTTTGCAGGGCTTGTCATCCTCCCAGCCACTTAGGAGATAAGAAATTTAAAGCAGATATCTAACTTTGCAGAGTGGTGGCAAGATGATTCCTCATTCAGATGCAAATGGCCTATTAAAGGATAACTGGACACACCACTGGGAATAATCCATTTATATTCATTTGTCAACATTGCACATTAATGCTTATTTCAGCACCCTAAATGGGCTAGAGAAACAAATTAATGTGCTAGAGCAACAGTGGATGTCAAATAAATAGGATTGAGGATGTGATCCAGACATTTCAGAAAATTGTTTGAGCCTAAGTTAATCCAGAATGTATTTTGAGATGCTTAGCTGAAGATCAGTTATCATGTAAAAAGTCTTAATTACGTAGAACAATAGAAATTAGTATCTGTATTTATTTTATGATTCATATAAGGAGTGTTGAGTTTTTTCCTTTAAAAATAATTGATAGAACATTTCTATCAGAGTGGAAGCAGAGTTATACAGGATATCTTGGATTTAAGCAAGTGAGCAGAGGTGGGAAAATGTGTTTTAATAAATTTTGATCTTGCATGAAATGTACGCGTTAAAGAACTACTAGAGAACCAAACTGTTTCAGAACGATTGGAAATGTGAATATGACACATTTTACTGCACTCTGAGTAATTTCCCATGGAAAAAAAAAAATGAGGGCTTGCTTAATTTAAAAATAATGTGTTTTGTTTTCCTTGATTGCCAGAAAGAAATTGGGCCATTGGACTGTTACAGAAGCCTACGGCCCAACTGAAGGCAACAAAGGGGGACTTTAAGAATGCATGGGGGATTTATTTCTAGATTTTGGCTTCCAGGTGGCCAATATGGAAGAATCTTGTGTGCTTCAGGAGGCTGTGACAGAAGCAAATCAAGAGTGATGCCAAAAAGGAGCAAATATGCTCGAGCAATCTGCCTGCAGCATCTGTGATGTCAAGGGCCAGGCGTGAGGTTCCCCATGCATTTTGTTAGATAATGCACTTCTCGGTAGCTTTAGTAGGACAGCATGAACCTGAAAACCAGCCTTAGGACAGAGAAAAATACCTTATCTCGCTTTCAAGCAGACAGTCATTTTTTATTGTCCAATGTTGATTTGTAATCTCAATAATAGTCCCTTTTCCTACAGGAGTCCACCAAACAAAAATCTAAATCCTGAATATAGATAATTTCCAAACTCTGAACTTAAGTTCTCTCCAAGATGAATATGAAGATGATAAAAACAGTAAATAGCAGAAGAGGTCTACAGCAGTGGAGATTGGCTTTCCATGTGGCGTGCTGGGGAGCTCCAGATTTGAAACAGTGCTCCTGCCGAGGATATTATGTCCTCCCAAATGGTGACAGGAGAATTCACCCCTTTGATCTCTATGAGAAAGGAAGATCCCAAACAAGAACGGGTTGACTTTAGGAGTCAAAAAAGAAACTAACTGTGCTGTATGGAAAAGTGACATTTATATACTCTACATAGAGATTTTTTTTTTTTTTCCACTATGGAACTGTTTAAGTTTACTTTTTTTTTTTTTTAACTGCAGCCATGGGAAGCATTTTAGGACGTTTTGTACACCTGCTAGCTCCATTTCATTTGTTTAAACACATTTTATAACTGCAGTTTATATATTTTTCCAAGAAAATAAAAATGCTAAAAATATAATGTGGTGCTCGGGCGAACGTAGGTGAGGGACTGCGGGGAACAAGAGGGCCTCATCTTGGCACGTGTTCCACTTTATGCCAACTGCAGCACATTCATCATTAACGTGCTGGACGGGGATTACCTCGGCGCTCTCGCTCGCACACACGTTTCTCCTTTGCACCAAAGAGCAAAATGGTCTGCAGGACACAATAGGGCTATTGGGCACGGGTGCTGCTTCGCTGCTAATGACAGGGTTAGCTTCGCCAAGGTGTTGGTGCTATTAGCCTTGGAGCAATTTTCTGCTCCGTTGGTGTGATACGCCCCAGCCCTTGCGGTGCAGTCATTGTGCTGGAGCGTCGCCAGCCAGAAAGGATTTCTATATGTTAAATATCACATTATTCCATGGAAAAGCCTTTGCACGGAGAGGCAATGCTGAGCTCAGAGATGATATTAAAACTGTCTTATAACGAAGGGCCTGTTGTATTCTTTACGTGTTTTCATTCGCACTGGACTTACTGCCTTCTGTTTAGCAGCCTCCCTGTTCAGCTGCAATGCAGGACTGTAACTATGGTTGGGGCTCATGACACCCAAAGAGGGCTTTTATCCCTGGACCTTCCCCCAGTCTTGAGAAACATGAGTTTGGAAGGGTATTTTTCAGAAATGTTGGCAAGTTCCGGCAGTTAATGTGATATGTTGATCCAAAGCCTTTTCTCTGATTACAGAAATACAAAAAGCAAAGCTGCTTTGGGTCCTGTATCCCTGTTGTCCTGAGGAGCACATTATCTTCCACGAATCCCATTTCAGCAGTGCGCTGCTAGTGCCTCTGGGTCCAGAATTGTTATCTTCATTTTAGGAAGTGCAGAACAGCGAGCGTAGTCACTGAACTGCCATTTTTAAGGCCCTGCAATCAACTATTTTAAGTTTTGGAAGAGAAAGACCGCCTCTCCAAGAGTGCTGGCTACTGGTCTAGAGGGCCTGCACTAGCCTGGCAATAAATAATGAACCTGTTTCTGCTGAAAGCTTTAGTAGAGGTAACTACTGGAGGTACTTGGAGCTTCATGGACCATCGTGGAGCTCGCCTATCCTTGAGTATGGAAAAGCTTCCTGCCCACTGCATCTGTGACCTCAACGGTTACGTCACCTCACCACAGAACATGTTCCCTGGCACATAGGGCTCTTTTTCCTTCTCAGGGAGTTGCTGTTCTTCGAGTGGAGCTCCAGACCAGCCAGCATGATTCAGAGCTGCCAAACGACACATTAGCATAATGCAGGGAGAGGGAGGCTCCATTCCCAGCAAGCGCCGATGGAGCCTGGCGCCCAGTGCCTCCCTTCAGCTCCCCGGCCCCCTGCGCAAGGAGCTCATGACCTTGGATCTTCTATTCAGTTTGCACCCTCCAGAATCCATATGGTCTCCTCATATTGACCTGCCCCTTTGCTAGGGATCCTTCCTTCCTTCCCTAGGATCCTAGAGAAGGATCCTTCCTTCCCTAGGAATGATCAGAGAGGTCCGTCGCCTCCTAACGAAGCCACATCTCAATCCTCTCCCGCTGCTGCCGTTAATTGAGAGATAATGAACAGAATAAAACGGAACCCAAACAAAACGAGAGCGTGTTTTGCCTTCTATATTTGAAGAGGAAAAAGAATAGCCTCAAGACAAGAAGACTCCCTTACGGCCAAAACGACTGACAAATTCTTGTGGCTTTCTCCAAAAGTCAAACCAAACTCCAGCCGCCAGCCAAGCTGAGTTCTGGCAATCCTGCATTGCCTGGAAATGAGCGCAATCGTATCCTAATAGCTATTTGGATAATTGTCCATAGGAGTGATCTGCCAACCAATGTTGGAAGCAAGTCTTTATTACAAATATAGCATGAAGTCTAATCTGGAATACATTAAAATGTTATTTCTGTAACTGCCTTTTCCCGAACTTTAAATAATGGCTAAACCATTTATCAGCTTCTGAAGAGAAAGGTTGTGTATACTGCACTTTAGAGCAGATGGGGAAAGAAGTCTTGAAATATTCTCCGTCTATACTCTATAATTTTTGGTCCCTCTTACATTGCTGAAAATTATTGCAAAACCATTTTCGATTTCCTGAAATGGGCATGATATAACGTAATAACAGAAATGTCATTTTAGGCACCTGCTACAGACCTCTAGCAATATCATTAGAAGCTACAAGTGGCCCAAGTGACCAGACCCACTCAGGATGTGTGTAATGCGTACAAATATTGCACAGCGCTTGGTCAGATATGTCTGAACAATTCATCAGCAAGGAAAGATGACTGCTCACTAAGGACAGAGCAGAGGCAATTCTGCGTCTCTCTCTATATTTAACAGACAAAATATCCTTTGTCATATTATCGTTCTCTTTATTTTACTGGCAGACGAAGAATCCATAATGTGGGCCAGGTGAATGTGTTAGTCAATGATTGTAGTTCAAATTCTGCTCTCAATTATGTCACTGGTTTTGCATAATCAGAATAAAGCCGGTGGAGTTCAGGCAAAGATCAGAATTGTAGCATCCACAGCATCAGTTTTCCTGCTGTGAGTCACGAACTCTTGGGGAGTCCATGGACCACTTGCATATTCCATAAAGAACAACTAAATCAAGCTCAGTCTCATGCTTGCATTCATTAGAAGAGCTGAATTTTCTCTAGCAACTTTTTAAGGACTGCAAATTGAAAATTCAGTGCTCTGTAGCTGGTGCTTCATTTTGCATTCTCTTCATGCAATGGAAAGGTAAAACCACCTTGTATCCTCCAAGGAAGAGACACCAGTTAGATACAGCTCAGATATCTCTGAGTAAAATTTAATGAGTTGTCTCACAACTTGTATCACACAAAGACGCAAAAATAGACCTTGTGATTAATGTTCTAAGTCTCAGTGACTCCTTTTGACTCTCAAAATACATTTTTTTTACATATAAATTTGAATTGCATCTCAGGCATCAAAGCCACTTATAACACTCTAATGGTTCACTCTAAACTTTTTTTAATTGGTGTGTTCTCCTGTACCTCAAGAAGAGTATTCTGTGTTTGATGGATATGCTGGGACTGCCATATTTCAGTCTCTCCATTTCTCTGTCTTTTTTTTCTTCTTGTTATATCTATTAAAGTGATTTACGACTTTTTCATTGTTCTGCCTGGAGTTTGGCCAACTCTTGAGATCAAAATCCAAAAAATTCTCCTCAACAAAACATTAGGGTGACCAGAACGAAACAAGACCTATGGAAAAGATTTGAATTGTGGGAAAGGAAATAACCCCATCTCCATGGAAACACACTCACGTTTTCCAGTTGCTCTTGAATAAATGAAGTTTGTGTTCTCTAATTTCTAGACTTCGTTTTTAAGCACACCTAGGCTTAGTACCTGGGAATACTGTTAAAAATATCAAGGTTTCTCTGAGCAGCATTAAAGTTGCACAGCAATTCTTTTTTTTTTTTTCTTTTTTTTTTTTAAGTTTTCAGGAAACCATCATCAGATTTTTCAGAAAATGTCTGCAAAATGCACAAAATCCACAAGGTGCTTATAAGAATTAGCTCTAGTGGCTAAGTTTCTACTCCAGAGTTGCAAGGCCTCCTAATGCCTTAAGAACTGCTATAGCAGTGAATGCCACTTAACAAGCCCCACGTGCGTGGCGTTATTAAAAAAGGATCCTTAAAGCTTTTGGCTTGAATTTACATAACATGAGTATCCAGCCAAGTATTTGGATCCTTCCCTGAGCAGTAATGACTGGTGCCCACACGAGGCCATGGCGAGATCCCACCGAGATTCTCGGGCCATTGAACTGGGAAGAAGCTGAGATCCCCCCAAAATCATTTTCATGTAACGTCTAATTCACATCTATTCATCTGTCCTTCACAGGTGTTTGTAGCATCAGGGATCCTTCATCTCCAGGTTTCTCTCTGGGTTAGGGCAGAGGTGGCCTTATTTTTAGCCCAAAATTTGGGACTTCTTTTCCTTCTGGGCCTTGATCTCAGTCATTCTCAAAGATAGGAGAAAGAAAAAAGGACTGGATCTTGTAATTTTGGGGAAATTACAGTTCCTTTTCACCACAGAATTCTTTCTTTTCTGAGCTTGAGTAAAGTGTATTTAGCCTTGTTCTGGACGCTGGTTCTCAGCACTAAATCAAGCAAATTATTCAGTAGCCAACATACGGAGATGTTCCACACTAGACATGCAGCCTTGAAATCTTGGCTTAAATCCTGCCGACATTTTCCACTGCCACGGAGTTATCACACGCGTTTATTTTACATCATTCCTCACGGTGCAGCCGACACTCCGATTCTTGCAGTGCTTTTTTAGCAGTTTCTGCAAATGTTTTAAAATGGCTTCCACAGGGCAGAACTGTCCCTGGCTGCACCAGTGAACAGGTAGAAGGTGTCTGGTCTTCTTTCACTGTTACAGCAGACTCGCAAAGACCCAATAGCTGCGGGGATCAATAACCCCTGTGTTTTCAGCCCGTGCTTATTAAAGGTGGTGCATGGAAAAAAAATAAGAAACTTTCTCTATTTATATCTGGAACTTAATGAAGTGAAATTATCACAGCCGACAGGCGCTGGTGTTGTAATTCAGAGACATAGCTTGGCTTAGAGGGATCTGCAGGCTGTTTTTATTCCAAATAATAAAAAAAAAAGAGTGAAACTTAATCCCCTAATCATTTCCAATTTACATATTCACAGGTCTTATTTCCAGCCTGCTGGAAGAAAAAAAAGATAGTGTTGGAGTCACGAAGCGATTATTTGATTAAGTAATTATTAATCCCAGAGTGCTCTGATTAATTCCGAGCAAGTTAAACAAACGCATTGGAGCTGGGCTGGTCACCTTCACGCCATTGTAACGTGCAGGGGCAAAGCTGGAGGAGATATATTTTTACCTGCTCTACACTGAGGAGTTTTGTTCGCTGAAGGTTTCCCTTTCACTTCCCAAGGGGTTAATACTCTGCTAAATGAAGTGTTACAAATTTGAATTTTATCTGTGGCTAACTGCAATACCAAATGCTGATCTTTATTTTCAGACTGGAAACTCCATCCGGGATCTGTGCGCAATTCATTTATTACAGGGCTGAAGGTCTAAATGAAAAAAAAAAAGGGGGGGGGGAAGGAAGAAAAATGTCAGAATGTGTTTTTTAACAAACTTTTGCCTTCTTCCATGAATCTATCATGTAGATAATGTATTATTTGAGAGTGCCTCAAAGTGGACTATGTGCACTGATTTCAAGAGAGTTGAGATACACACTTCAAAATACTGTTTTTCTTGTAAACCCAGGGAGGAAATACGTCGAGAAATATTGTTGTGTCAGAAACACTCAGTTTCGCTAGTTGTATTGGAGTTTGCTTTTTTTATTCTAACTTGCTCGGGCTGCTCGTTGTCTCTTGCTTTGACTATTTCCTCAGGGAAACACAGACCAAAGCAAAGCTCAAACTGACTCTGCTGGTTACTTTAACTTAAACTATTCTCCAAAACAGGCCTTTCCCAATTTCACTTTGCTGAACAGATACCCACAAAGAAAGCTGGGGTATAATAGAAAGATGATGTATAATAACCTGTGAGGAATATATCTGAAGTTTAGTGTATAAAAGAAGAAGGTGAGAAGCAGCGTGGGGTCCCCCTTACCAAAAACAGCTTGGGAACTTGTTGCTGTGGCCAAGGGCAATTTATATCACACTGATATATTACAGCAAAAAGCAGAGTTAGACAAATGTCTTGGGCATTCTCAAAATGCTGATAAAAGCACCAAGTTACATGCCAGGGACAGAAGAAAGCAATTAGACTTCACCATGATGCTTGTGTGTCAGATGAAGAGATTATCAAAGTCTATTTGTTTTTCACTGCCCTTTCTTTTTCCTGCTTAGCTGTATCTCCTCATCTGATCTGGGGTCCAGACCTGCCTGGCTAACCAGAATAAACAAGTGATGAATATTTCAAATCAAGAATTTTCAAGCAATTTGCAGGCTGAAGCTGGCTTTGGAATGATTTGTTAATGAATGCAATATTCATAACAAGGAGGTCTTCCTGTGCGCATTCTTAAAGACCCAAGTCTTTCCATCAAAATAGTTCTGCAATGATCCCTACTAACAAATTTCAAATCTCTTGATTAAAAAGACTTTGTGCTGAAGGAAATCCTTGGGGCCAGCAAGATTGCAGAGGATGTGGATTGGGGCAGGCTGCAGCCCTGACCGTAATGTCTACAGAGCAGGGGAGAACGCGTGAGGAGGCCTCCAAGAAGGTAACCAGCAACCTCACGCTCTTTCAAAACCTTCCAAGTTTAAAGGAAACTACTAGTCAATGCAGAAATCTCCAAAAAGGAAAATAAGCACTTAAAATGTGGTATTATTTTTTGTTGTTGTTCTCAGATCATGAAATCTTTCTGCTGCTTTGACTTGCTGTCACACTCGTGGAGCGCTGTCAAACCCAGTCGAGAAATCTCAGCAGCATCTCGGCTGATATTTCATCCTGAGCCCAACGAAAGGGGAAAGAGCGGAGAGTTCAAACGCTTCGGAAAGCAGAGCTCGAATTCAGCCGGGCTGCTCCAAAGCCAGGGTGGCAGCGCTCCAGAACCGAGGTGTCACCGGCCTCATGGGCTCCCAGTCAGATACAGCCTGTGCTAGCTGAGAGCCATCGTTTTCCAGAGACCTTCAAGCGAGAAGCTTCTTCAGGGCTTGACGGAATGTGGTCCAGGCTACGGCCTGGCAGCATTTCCCTTAGCTTATATAGCATGAATCTCCCTAATTAGGAATTGTGGCCAATTAGGACAGGCACTTGTAAATACGAGAAGAACATTGTGCACCAGCTATGTTGTTATCCACTAGGTCAGATAATACACTGTTCAGAAACAAACTTAAGTCCTCTGAGTTCTTATAGCAACTGTAGGGTTTTAATAAGCCTTGAAAGATGTGGCTTGAGCAGCCACTCTTCATTTAAGTGAAAGAGCTGAAACATGGGTATATGCTACAATAAAACCTCATACAAGAACATTATGGCATCTGAACCATGTGCAGAAGAGATCGAGATGGCTACGTCTGTGTGTGCAGAGAAGCAAGAGAAAGATGTGTAAAAGGGAGGAAAAAAATAAGGGCCTAGCTTTGACAAATGTGACAAATGGAGAGAGGAGAGCCATTCTTCTTTATCCCACTGTCTATTCTCGAAGATTTTCATTTTAAAGCAATTTCTAAAGATTGATTTCTTCAGTTTGTTGGGCAGCTCTATTCATGACCAGGCCTCATTGGCTTTGTCTACCTTTCAATCTGACCACGAGTCAGAACCTGTATTTGAGCCAACACTTCTCTGCGTGTCCAAACTCTGTGGACAGAAATGCTCTCCGCAATTCATGCAGCTGGAAATCCTTAGGGAAATGTGAAGAAGAAAACTTGAGCTGCCTTCTGCTTTTGAAAACCCAGACCCAGGACATGATGAGCTGTCCATGGCCCATGGACCATATCAGAAAAATTGTCATTCAGCTCCCTCCAGGTACAACGTGACCCGTGTCAGCTTCACTGTAGCTGCACTGCAGGTATCATCTCAGCCGATGTAGCCAGCAGCAGTGTCCCACCTCAGCTGGCGTCTTGAGAAATCAAATGAGAGAAGTTCTAAATTTGCCCGGTGCTTGATTATGGCCAGACTGGGAGTCGCTTTCAGCCTCGTCCCGAAGTAATGTGCATGATGCTTTAACCTTTATAGTTTAAAATGGGCTCGTACTTCATGGCACAAAAAGGAACAACTAACAATCTGCGAGGGCGGGATAGAAAATCTGTCAGTCTGAGTCAGACTATTGGACCATCAAGGCCAGTATCCTGTCTCTGAAATGCTGTCAGTATCTGACACTTCAGGCTTAGTTGGGATAATAAAACATTTTCCTCAACGTTATGCAACATCTCAACCTGGCAAAGAGAAGATTTAAACACTGATTGCTTTCCACTCCCCTCTGTCCCATGAATTTGAATCTGACTCTTTTCCAAAATGAACAACTCTGATGAGCTGGAATTGGTTTCTGGGCAGGATGGGAAAAGCTCCCTTCTTGTTACTCATTCCTGGATAGATCTGCTAAATCTTTGCCTCCTAAAAGGGGGCCTTGAACTGCGATACATAAAACTGCATCCGCAAAATTCTGGGTGCCCAAGGATACCTTTTAATGGAAGGTGGAAATGCATGTCATAAGACTTCATGTCTACTTACTTTATTTTTCCCCCATCATGTCTACTTCCTTTATTTTTTTATTTGTTTAAGCTCTCCATTAGTTTATTAGCTTGACAGCAGCCCAGTTAATTAGACCGTCTTCCCTCCCCCGGCATAAGTGGTGTGTTAGGCTCCCCGAATGCACACAAAATTTAGTGCTGCTGCTGGGGCACTTCTCAAAACAAATAAAAGATTTGCAAAGCAGCCACCAAGCATCCAATGTAATTAAACTGCATTTGTTACTTTTTCGGCACTCGCACACAATCGAGGCCTTGTAAGAAGCAAGCAGTCCCCAATCAGGCTGTTTTTCTTATGGAGGGAAGAGTGCCAGGAGCCTTACCACCCCAGGTAACCTAAGATCTCAATGAGCAGCGAATGGACAGTTGCAGCCAGAGTGAATGGACTGTGGGGAGATCTATATGAACGTGAATATCTATAGCACCAGCCTTAGATATATGCAAACATGCACATACAGGGGAGTATAGTTCTTTAGGGGGGAAAAAAAAAAGAAAAAAAAAAACAGTGGAAAGCCTCCTAGAAATTACTGTGCCATGCACAGGTATGTAAATGACTCTGGAGTCTTGCTGTCCACCACCTTCATCAATTACAAGGTTATTCAAGATAAAACAAACACCATTTCAATTAACTGCATATACAGCCGTGGTTAGAGGCACAGGCAGGGAAGAGGAAGTGGGAAGAATTTTTGGAAAATGGAACTTTTTTTTTCCTTCTTTTCCTCTAGATATGCGCAAATAGAGGTTGCCTTGAGGTGCTGTGTGCACGGCCATGAATGGTTTTAAACTTCATCCTAAAGCTGTCATGCTCTAGGCTAAAAAGAAAATGAGAGGGAAGAAAAAGAGAGTGAGGGACAGAACTTTGAAACATCTCTTGAGTCTGTATTGGCTCAAATTAACTCTTTGAAAGAGCCAAAAGGAGAAGAAATCGGGACAGATGCTTGAGTATCACTGCTGTCTATTGGACATAGGTACTAATTGGCACGGTCCTCTGTAATTCTACAGGGCAGCTCTGTGCAAGCCTTGATTTTCTATATGTCTGTATGTGAAGGTTTGCAAGATTAGGGCATTGCTGGATGACAGAATCTGAAAACAACCTGCAAACTCAGCAGTGATTTGAGAAAGTGATTGGTGCAGTCACCAAGGCACGGGGACCGGACTCTTAATTTTCCATAGTGTGCATGCTTCTTGAACAAACCATTTTACCTCTTTTCTTGTGCTCTGACACATCTGTGCCACAGGCAGCAATCCCAATCTTTACCTGGCTGATGCATTTACAATATGATCTTTTCAGTCCATCAACAATGTTCCATTCAACAGAAGCTTCACTCTCACTCGGGTATGTGTCTGCCACTGGGCCATAAATCAGGTGCTCTGATTATAATACATCATGTTCCAAAGGCAATACGACATGACCAAAGGCATCTGTTCTCCAGGGACATGGTTGTTTGAAAACAGGGGAGATAATATCTGACAAATCACTGATTAAATGAAATTTCATTCTCTGCCTGTCTGGGAAAGGGCCATTATATTTTGATTGTTATTTGCCAATTTAAATCATGGGCTAAGAAGTTCTGGATAAAAGTTCTATCTCGCGGATTCTTCACCAGCAATCAGGGTGATATTCAACATAAGATTTATGTGATTTTTTCGCTTCCTTGGCTGGTCTAGTAAAACAGTTATGATCGAGTGGCTTCTTAAAAAAAAAGCTCCTTAATGAAATGATGCTTTCTAGATGAAATCCACTCAGACCAGGAGATAGGAACAAAATTTATAGCTGCAACACCATAAATCATCATCCAGGCTCTTCAAGTTATGATCACGTGATCATAAGCAATAAATTTATTGCATGTTAAAAGGTTTTCATCTGTGACTTCAGACACAGATGTGAGCCTGTGAGCCTGCTCCAAGCCCACTGCAATAACAGGGTAAAACAGCTTTACGGAAAGTGCCTTCGCTGTAGCTTTGCTCACCCCCATTTGGAGGGTATTGAAAACCTGTTACACTTTCAGGCTGCCTTTCACATCACTTCATATTTGTGACAGTTCAGAAATACCCAATTTTTGCACTTATTTTCATCCCACCTACTGGGCAGTGACTTCTTCAGATGTGCAGCTTCCACAGTTTGGCCATGCTCACCTACTGTTGATTACAAGATGTCAATAAAATCTCGAATTCTGGGAGGAACCAAATCCAGAGCTGATTCCTAACGCTCTTTCTGAGGGGACCCAAACCTCACGGCCAGCAAATTTCAAGAGGTAGGTGCAGGATGGGCAAACTTAGAAAGACAAGGGAAAAATCCTCGCCTGGATTTCAATGACTGTAAATTCAAGAAGTCAATTCTTCTGATCATTTTTCCCTTTGAAAAGAGGTTTTCCTCTTCTCCAGTTAACACAATGCAAAGAGCCACCCAAAACACTGAGCCAGAGCTCCCTGCTGCAGCAGAGACTCAGCTCTGGGGTTTTCTGTGCATTTCCCAGGACTATTAACAGACTAATATAATAAGAAATGAACTGGGGTTAAAGAATTCAGTACCTCATGTATTTTCACTAAAAACACTCTCTGTGTCAGGGGACCTGCCAAGAGGAGAGTTTAATATTGTATGAAAAGGAAGAATTTTCATAATGATACTTGGCAGTGCCTGCATCCCCCCGCCATGAATGAAGCTGCTGGTGCTTCATTCCTCAGCCCAATGGCAAGACAAGTTATTTTCATTTTGAAAGCGTGGTGGGAACTGGGAGATGTACTGGCTTGTACATCTCAACATCTAGAACTGGGGGATGTTCAGCAGATCATATACTTTTTGTCTTCTATTCTGTCACTCATGTTGTAAACGTTCCCTGATATCCAGTAACAAACACCAGATTTTTAGCACAAAAGGTCAAAGGCCTTAAGGATAATAATGGTTTGAATGAAAAGGGTCAGAAAGGATCAAAGCAATCACTAATCTCTTTGGCTTCTGCGAAAGTAGGGAGTCTGTTATAGGAAAATGTTACATGATCTTCAGAAATGAATAATTTCCCCACACCAAAGAGGAAGACCAGTTGCACAGCTCGGCTCTGAAGGGATCTTCTCCAACTAAAGGAGAGAAAAATACATTCCTGATCTCAAATCTGGCTGTTACTGTGCACGTAAGCAAGGTTAACCACGAGGGCACCTGGAATGTTTGCACGCTCGGAAGATCCATTAGACTCTCTGCTCAGACTCTGCAAATAAACTTCATTCTCTTAAGCGTAGACGAAAAGTGTCTCTCACGAGCACAGGATGGGAATGAATGGGAAAGACGCTCCTGAGATTAAAAATCAGAAACATTGTGTTTGGCTGCAGATTTTAAGGGATGTGCCCTGGAATAACAAAACTGCCAAAACACTTCCTGTGAAGGAGAAACATGTTGATACGATCATTGTGTTTCTGATGTTTTTTATTAAAGGAACCAATGGTCCAAGTGGGTAAAATGTAGGCCTGGTTGGCTTTTTGGGGGGATTTAGCCATTAACTCTTCAGAAGAAGCTAAGCTTGCCTGGATCTAAGCTTGGATGGATAATGCTATGCCCAATAGTGCCTGTGGAAATGCATGGAAGCCTGGATATGGTTTAGATTATGTTACACTCTATGCTAGACAGAAATTTCTGGAGTGCAGCCTCTGAACTTCCAAATGGAAAGATAAACCAACAAACCAGAAGCTGTGACTGCAACGTGCTATTCCACATAAGCTCCCTCATCTTATTTAGTGGCCATTCTGGCTTCAGGCATCTCCATGTTTGCTGCTCAAGTCCCTCTGAATATTGTTGAGTTAACGTAGGTCAAACCAGCCTCCAGGCAGGTCGGGGCAAGCTGTTAATTCTTGATTTCAGTTGGATAGGAAGTCTTTCAGGGATGCTTTGCAGAAAAGTATTGAGACCTGATGAAAAATATTTCTTTACTTGCATTTTTAACTACAGCTTGAGTTTCTCATTAAAAACAACCACTTTATTTTATCTAGCCATTCACCCTGAATTGCCCAGTTCTGCTTATTTTCAGAAATGCAGGGCAGCTGTGAGGGAGGTTATGGATCCTCTGAGCCCTGTGTGGATGGTGACTTGGGCAAGGCTGGAGACCCTCTCCGTGCTAGTTGTTCCCCTGCTTCTCAGTCCCTTCTGCTCAGAAACGTCATGTCATAAAAAAAAAAAAAAAAAAGTGAATGAAATAGAAACGAACACTTTGAAAAAGGTTAATGTGTATTATATAGCACAGATCAAATCTGGTTGTATTATGTTTTAATATGTAGTGAGCACTAGCTCTCAATACAAAAAAAAAACCCATGGTCCCAGCTGGCCCCAGTCCCAAACTGCGGACTGATTTTGAGTGGTTTTACCACTTTTATTCAGGCAAAACTCACTGTGGAGTCGGTCAAAGTTCCCTGTAACTAAAAAGGAGCTAAAACCTGACAGAGGTCTCTCCAGCACAGCTTGGAGGTGGAACAAATCATAAAACAAGATCCTTGCTGGAGAAAAAGCCCGGCGTCCGTGCGGTGGCAATGAGGAGCAGCGGGCAGATGCCCCTCGCTCCGGATGATATGTGCAAATTAGAATGATCACTGATTAGAATGAGACCTCGGGGGCTTAACAGCCGCCCCCAGGGAGCCAGTTAAATCCTGGCAATAAAACAGAGCACTCTCAGTTCGCTTTCACCGAGGCTCCTGGTACAAAGTAAGCAAAAAGTACCCTGGAATAAGGATTAGAGAATGTAAGTCTTCCTCTGGAGATGACGGTAGGGCCCTCATTTGCAAATGATAAATGTCAGGGCTCTTGTATCTGTAACCTTTTTAAGCAATTTTCGGGCCTTGGCCAGCGTGTGTAATGAGGCTCCGCAGGCTGCCGTGGCTCGGGGGGACGGCGCAGGGAGACCCAACAGCAGCCCGAGTTTTATTGAGTGTGTCTTGGGGCAGTTGTCCTTTTTTTTTTTCTTCTTTTTTCTTTTTTTTAAACAAAATGAGGTGCCCCAAGGGAAAGTCAGCAGTTAGAAGCAGCCCCACCTGAGTGTGTCTTGGGAGGAAGCCTACTGCCTCATATTTTTTAAAAGGAAAAAAAAAAATATAATAATAGAGCTGAGCCAAAAATATCAAGCAGTTCAGAGCTGCTAAGAAGCCAGGGAAAGCTGAGTCGCACCCGTCCAGTGTTGTTCTTCCCAACGCGCTGACCACCCTCCCTTCATAACATCTTATTTATTAAAGCAGAAGTTGCCCCACTGGAATATAATTATGTTATAGCCATATACATATAGAGGGCATACGCAGCCCCCCTCGAACATGGTTATAGCCATGTGAATATATGTATGTATAGATACATGCGTGCTTATTTTTGTGATTCTACACAATATTCAGCTCCCCCCCCACCCCGGGTTTTTTGGTGTGCGTGAACTCCTGCTTTTGTTGGTTTACAGAAATAACCATTTAAATGCCAGGAAAGGCAGCGACTCGAAAGGGAAACACGGCCCTCGAGCAGCCGAGGCGCCCGCCTCAGGCCGCCATCGCCCGCCTCAGGCCACCATCACACCGGGCCCGCAACCCGCCCTCCCGTCGCCAAGGCAACGGCATGCCCGCCTCCCATTGGTGGAGGGCTTCTGGAAGTCCCGCCCACACGGCTATAAAAGCTCGCGCGGGTGCCGCGTGGCTCTTTGGCCGCCACGTGGGGCGGCAGTGACGGCGATGGATCCGCGCGCGCCCGGGTTCGTGGGGACCCCGCGTTCCCCCGGGGCTCCCTGGTGGCCCGCACAGCCTGGCCGCCCTTTAAACGCCCCGCCAGGCTCCCCAGAGTACCCGCTTGACCACAGCAGCTGCTTTGGGGTATATTTCCTTCTTTATTTATTTATTTTTCCCTCGCGTGTTAATTTCCATTTTTGAGAGCCCCGTGTTTACCCGCGGGCGAGTCTAGACGGCTAATAAGGTGGTAGAAGCTCAGTGGGTTTTTACAAGAATGCAAACAAAAAATCCAGCAGAAATAAGCGTGTGTTGGAGCGGGGATGAGGAACAGGGTCTCCAGCACTGAATGTGCTGGGATTCCTTGAATATTGGATGTGCTGCAGCCCTTCTAAGCCTGCTGCTCCAGCGGGATCTCCCTGTTGTTCCAGCAGTGGGTCACAGCTATAACATGGGCTTAAAGATAAGATCCCCAAGGTTTTTTTTTTTTTTTCTAGCAATTCATAAACTGAGGTGTTTCCTCAGTTGTTTCCTCAGGTGTTTCCTTCCCACTGCTGGAAGCTGGTGGGAGAAAGGCCTGAATCTTCTCTAGATGTTTCTCATAAATGCTGCACTTTTCATATCTGTGTGATTAAGGGCACAATAAACTTTTAATAAACTTTTTAAGGTTGGACCCGGCGTTTGCACTGTGCCAGGAGCAGTAGTATATGTGCTTAAATACTCAGTATTTCTTTTCCAGAAGAAAATCTGAAGAAGTGGTGAGATAAGCTTTCTCTTTGGTGTATCACCAAAGTGTATTCCTAAGCAGCAGCCTCAGGGCTTTTAGTTCATGTTTGTCCAGACTCTAAATTCTGGAGGTGGCTTCCAAAATCCCAGGAATGCAAAGCTGCTCTTGCTGTTCTCCAGAGGTGCTTCTCGTGTCAAGCGGTGCTGTGTTGCTTTCACTCACACTGAGCTGCATCGCGGCACGAGCCCGTGCTGACCTGGAAAGCTCCCTTCTTGGCTCCATCCTTGCCCAGGAAAGAGATAGGATGAATTTTCTCCATTACTGCTACCTGTTTCTGCTCTTACTCATTGCTGACGCTTGTCAGGCGCTTTGGTGCCCATCACTTTTTCCAGGCCGGTGTCTTTTGGTGCTTCCTCCTGCTCCGCGGTGCCCTGTTGTTTCTGGAGCTCTTGGTGCTGCTGCTTGGCATGGTGAAAGCCACCCCTGCCCAGCAGAAAGGCCTGGCGGCCTCGCAGGACAACGTCCTGCTGAGACAAGTCACGTCTGCCCTGCACAAAAACAGGGGTTCAGCTTTATTCTCTTCTTATTCTGCTGCCCTGATGCTGCAGGGAAGTGGGGCTGTTGTGTTTTCCTTTGAAATGTGTTCTCTGCCGGCAAGGATTTCTTCCTTTGAGTGTTAATGCAAAGGTTCTGTGGTTCTATGTTGCTGCAGAGAAAGCTCCTTTCTCTTGAAGCATCCTGTTAACTCTGAAGAGTAGCAACCTCGGCATCTTCTGATGGTTTGGTGTAGAGTCAGAAGCAATGATAAAATTGCAGAGATTTAGAACTGGAAGGAAACGTAATAGTTTGGCTGGACTTCTTGCACTGTCAGGATACCTGCGCTTAGCTGGATGTGTACCTGATATGTTCTTATGTCTCCAACATGGCCAGGTATCTTCCACATTTTTACATGGCTGCTCTTCATGTTCCTCCACTGTAAGGGAGAGAAGTTATTGACTGACTTGGCAAAACTAATGATTGGGGAAACTTGAAATGCTCTGAGGTTCTTTGCTTGGTATAGCTTAGACCTGGAGCTTGTAATGCTCTTTAAAAAAACAGGAAGAAATTTGGGGTGTTTGCTGAGATGTTTTCTGTTTGTGAGACTGTAATCAGTCATTTTAATGGTCAGGAATGAAAGAGAGCCCTGCAAATGGTAGGTTTTCCTGATTTTCCTTCTTTTATTGTGCTTTGCTGGGAACTGAGTCATTGGTGAAGCTGTTGCTCTTCCAACCCCAGCAATTGGTTAACTCTTGCCTAGCTCCATCACTGCCCATGCCAAAGTGAGGGCAGCCCTTTCCCACCCTGCTCTGTCGTGTGCCCACCAACACTTTGACATCTTGCAAAGGGCAACCCAACGAGCCGATGGGTCCTTTGGTTAAGTGCATAGGAAGTCTTATGCAGACCAGAAATACGGGATACTTGGAATCAGAATGGGAAATTCTGAGAAAGCCAAGGAGGGAAATACACTAGACAGGTTTTCGGGCGATTGCAGACATTAGGTCACACTCCTCGTTTCAGAGAAGCCATTCAAGGTGCTCAGGAATGGGATGGTAGGATCTGCTCTTCAGCAGGAGCTTGGTGATGTCCTCAGTGAGGTTCATCTAGAAAGCTCTGCAGGATTCAGCCTGTTCCCATGTAGCTCATGCAACAGGAGCATCTGATGGCTAGATAGGAAGTGCTGGTTTTATACCTACCCATTGAACCATTATCGATCTGTTTTCCCTTGAGATGACCTGGGATCCTCTGCCCCTACCCTTGCATATGCCCCTGTTGTGAACTCCTTGTAGACAAGTTGCAACCCCTCCTGCTTCTCTTCCTTCAAGCTGGTCAGGCTTTGGGATTCTGAAGAATTCAGAAAAATTTGTTAATTCGGCCTTTCCTCTTAATCCACTTCTTTCAGGGTATCCCATGAGTGAAAAACCAACTCTTTGTAATCATCACTCTGAATATTTTTTGTCACTGGCAAAATAACTGTTTGTATATCAAGAATATTTTAGCATGTTCCTGTGCATTAAAAAGTGCCCCCAAATCATTTATCTTTATCTAATAGTTGATACAAGAAAGATTAACAATAAATATTTTTGTAGCCATTTAAAAATCAGATCTTCAGGGTAATTTTCTAAATAAGCTATTTTTTTTCTAAGGAGTAATTACTGAGTTCTGTTTTATTCAGATTTCTCAGGATTTTGTGAAAAAAAATTAAAAGCAATAGTTTCTGGCAATGAGCTCCTATAAAACTTCCAGTGAACAACTGTCAAAGCAAAAGCAGGACTCGTTCATCGTATTACTGGGGCAAAAGAAATAACTGCCAGGTTTAGTTTGGATGATTTTGGAGACTTCTTAATACATAGAGTATTGGCCAGTATATTGGTTCTATACGGCTTTTCTGGAGGATAATTGGGGATTGGGAAAAAAGGAAGTACATCACAGAAACAGTTGAGCAATAACATGTCGTGACATTGTGGATAAGATTTTCTTATATATTTCAGGAGCTGGAATTCAGGCCAAAAACATCAAGTTGTCCTTACCTGGGCTGAATGTTTTTTTTACTATCAGATGAGAGTTGCTGCATTGAAATCGATGGAGAATGGGATGATAAGCTGCAAGTGGCTGGGAGAGGAAATCCCCATTTATATGACTCACCATTTTTGTGCAAATATTAACTTTGGCTGATACACGTTGCTTCTGGTATCTCTTTTCCAGATCTAAGTGGAATTACACAATGTCTCAGAGTAAGTTAGTTTGGCTATAGGCAAGTGCAGCCTTTGCTTATTTGAATAGCTTCTATTTTTAACTATATGTTACCTACTTATTACTTCTGAAAGGTAAAGAAAATAAATTTTTATCATTGTTCTGTTGCAGTGCAGTATTAAATTTTGCACACTTGAATAACCTAGATTTGGTGATGGTAAAAGGAATCACCAAGGCTTATTCTTGAGGGCTTATTCTGCTGTGCAAAAGCATTAGAAAGTGGAAATCTGCTTTGTGGGGTCTACCTGCCCTTCCAACGCTCACGTTCCCACTGGCTTATTTTATCCATAGTGTTTCTGAGGTACTAGGAAAAATCGTGGGCACTAGATTTAAGCTTTCATTTGGGCAAGTGTTCTATCAAAGTAGCACTTGAGGTTGCTGCCCCCAAGCAGACAGTTGCATCTGTTCAAAATGAATGATGCAGAGATGTAGAATTTGTCTCTAGAGCTGGGTATCTCTAGGGGTGAAATTCAGTATTGAGCTGTGTGGGGAAGGAAAACAGACCTGAGCAGTGAGTGAGTTTAGCATGGTCAGTGCATTTGGGCTTCCTGAAAGCAGCCTGGAGTTGCAATGATTTTTTTTTTAAAAAAATCCCAAGCCAGCTTTTTCAGTTTGTGGGTGTTAAAAGGCTCTTGCGAGACAAGAAAGGAGGCCCTGCCTTCCCAGGATTTACCACCCCGCGCCCCTGGCATTCCGCATGCCACCACTGCAACTGCATCATGACGCAGCTCCAGACAGAAAAGCAAAATTAACTTTTCCAGTTGAAACTCCAAGCAGTATTTTAGGGAGGCGGAGTATAAATAGCCCAGTTTGGATTTGGCCGGTAGACCAGGGCTAACACCCATGCTCTTGCAAAATGTGCCCTGGGATCTTCAGTGACCACAAGTGGTCAGGAGCTCGGTTTTGGCATCCTGCATGGACATAGTTTCTCCGTGAAGTCAACAGCCATCTCCCCTGTGGTCCTATCTGTGCTCTCCGTGGCAGCAGTAGCACTGCAGCCTCGCAGCTGTGATTCGGGAGGCTTTGAGGAGCCAACATTTCTTTCCCCTCCTCTAATTCTTCTGCAAAATGGATAAAAGCTGCCAACCAGATAAGGAGCAACCGCTCCAAGCCAGGATGGAAAAGAACTGGAACAAATTCCATGAGCAGAATGAAGGGAGCGATGCAGAGCTCCCAGGGCTTCATCTGGTAGCTCTGTTTTGTTCTTCCTGTTCGCTTAGCTTTGTCAGCTTGGTTTTGTGTAATTTTGGATCCTTAGATTGTCCTCGTGTTTGGATTTTAGGCTGTTGCAGCTTTCCTGGTTACAAAGTCCCTTTGGACTTATCTTATCTGGGTTTCCTAATTTCCTCTATTAGGTGATGTCTGACACCTTGCTCAGTCTGGGGCCGCGGTGAGTCACCCATGAAACTTCCCCCCACGTATTCCCACCTCCCCTCATCCCCACATGCCGGGTGTGACTGTTTACAGCGGGAGCTACCAAAAAACAGCAGCAAAGTTATAAATGAACAAGTTATAAAAGCAAGAAGTTATTTAGAAAAAGCAGCCAAATCATCAATAGGCAAAAAGCTGGAGGAGGAGGGATGGACAGAAGTCCCCAGGAGGATCATCCCACTGAGGATCATCCGCCTCCTCAGTGGCTCCCTGCTTGTCGTCTCCTCAGTGCTGAGGTTCTGCAGCTCGCTGCCAAGCTCAGATTCCCCTTCGCTTTTTGGCGTTGAGAATCACCAAAAGCTGAAGGGTCTGCCCTGAGCAGCTGCTTGCCCCTGCGTGCCGGGCAGGGGGGGGAATTGCCCCCTGCGTGCCGGGGGGAATGCCTCGCATTGCTCCGGAGCAGCCCTCGGGATGCCTCTCGCTGCTCCCATGCACAGCCTGGGTCTGTAAGCACATTCCAGTGGGTATCCCTAATTCCCCCCCGGCAGACAGGACGATCCGCCCAAGTCAGATGCTTCTGTATTTGCACTGTGACTGATGACGAGTGTTTACTACCTTCCCGTGAGTCATTTGCCCATGTGGTGGCTGGCTAAAAAAATGTTTCCAAGAACCTTATCATCATTAAACATTAATTTTTGCATTGCTGTTCTGCTGCTAGATAAAATGACCTACTGTTTGATTTGAGGTGATAATAAGGTGTGCACCTCAACCTGGGCTAGAATAAATAGCATGAGAGAAGGGGATGCCCTTAGAGCCCTGCAAGTCGTCCTGCTCTTCCAGCAAGGGCAGAATTTGGCCACTTTTCCTGCCCCAAGGAGTCTCAAGAGAGACTTGGTTTTATTGAAATAAAAATGAACTTTAGCAAGATTTGAAAGCATGTGAGTAACGTTTTGCTTCATGGAGCACGCCGTGTTGCTGAGACGTGTTCGAGGCTCTCTTTGCTGCTGCCATCCGAGATGGATGCTGGAATTACCATGGGGGATCCATGGGGATGGAGGGAAGGGGAGTGAGCATGGTAAGCGTTCCGGGAAGGACAATCTCCATACTTGTCCAAGCAGAAGATTTACCAGAGGCAGCAAAAGCTGCTGCGAGTCCTCGCTGTGGGTTTCTATGGGGCTTGAGAAAGCATTTAGTGTGTGAATAGCACTGACTGAAACAATCCGAGGGTAACTGGTTAATTGCAGGAAGACAATTAGCAGGGGGGAACTGGTGGATGGCTTGCTGTCTGCTCGGCTTTATTGGAGAGCCCCAGAGACTGATCCAGAGTCTCTCTCAACACTTGCCACTTAGCTTTTAGACCAGAAGTTGCTATTATTGCATTAAAACGCATTTGGCCGCAGTGTAATTTTCCCATACAATTTCCTCCTTTTTTTTTTTGCTTAATAAATAAAAAAGAGCTTGAGTGTTAATAATCTTGGCCTTTTAAAATATTTTCAATCTCGTACGAAGGGTGATAAAAAGCTCTTCTGGGGTGAGAGAACAAGAGGGTCTTTAGCCTCCCGCTCCCCCCGTCCAATAAATGTTGCTCCTACAAGCTATGGCCATGCTGTGCGGATGTCTTGGCTCCAGAACGACCTGGTGGCGCCTCCTCTTAGTCTTGGGTTTTAATTGGAGCCAGGAGGAGGATCTGGCACTTGCCAGGTGGCTACGAGCTGTGCCCTGGCGGGCCGCCTGCGGCCCCATTGCTGGTATGTAGATTAAAACAAGGACAGCAGGAGGGGTGGAGGGAAAGGGAAGAAGAGCAAAACACTTTGTTCCCGGGCAGGTGAAGGAGCCCATGCCACGTCCCGGCGCAGGGAATGAGGCGTTTATGGTTGTGGTGTGTTCTGCAGTTGTCCCGTGGTGCTGCCAAAGCCCCTGCCTGCTCCGATGGGTTCCCGGAGGAAGCTCTGGGAAGGGCCCGGCTGCCCCGGGATGCTCCGGCTGCTTCCAGCTCGGCTGCTCCGGAGCTGAGGGGCTGCCGGAGGCTGCAGGGCAGCGTTGGCTGCTGCCCTTCCCAAAGCTCTGCTGGATACACTGCTCTGTCCCATCAAAACCCTGGGAAGAGCCTCCGTCCTGGATCTGTGTTGCCCTAGCCTTGGAATGGCAGCATTCCAATGGGAATATTTCCTCAGTTGTAACTGAGCCACTGGGGCTTGTGAACTGGGTGATTCCAGATTCTTGGTCAAAGAGCAGTAGCAGAGATGCTCTTAGCCCATTTTCTGCTTTGTGATCCAATCGGGTTTGGAATGAGCCAGTTCTGAAGACTTTTCGATCTAGCAGGCTTTGATTAGGACCAAATATGCCCTTTTAGGAAAGGGCATTTTAGGAAAGGTTTAGGAGATGAATGCCCCTAGATTTTCAGGTTGACTTGGGTCTCATGGGGAAGACTCCGCTTGCTCACGTAATGGCAAAAGCAGGGCTATGAGGAGCCTGGAGCCGCTTATTTAATGCTGCTGGAGACAGTGAGTAGGTCTGCTGGGCAGTCTTCCACCAGAGAAGTTGTCTGATAGAAATTGCTTCTTTGCAAGTTCAGAATTTGTCCTGGAAAAACTTCAGTTTTGCACAAAAAAAAAAAATCATTTTTTGCCAGTGAGGAAGATCAAAATGACAGTATCCTGGCTGCCTCTTGGGATGAGTCTTGGAGTTTTTTGCTTTCTTTTGAATAAAATAAAAGAAAAAAAAAAAGAAGAACTCTTTAAAACTTCAACAACAAAAAAAAAAAGGCCAAAGTTTTTCGGAGAGCCCATTCTACAAAGTAGTTTATATGGGGCTTGTTTTATTGTTCACTTTTTGTCTCACTAGGCCTAATTTCCATTATTATTAAATTTTGAGAACTGCTTTCTGCTTGGAAGGGAATTCCATTTCCAGGCTGCTCTTGTAGTGAGGAAATGAAACTAAAGGAGACAGAGTGGGATTGGAGTTAGGTGATATGCTGAGCCTGGAAAAAATTATAGCCTTTTTTATGACAAAAAATGATCTTTTGGCTAAGACTGAGCCCTTTTCCCATGAAACTGAATTGATTTCCAATTGATTGCACGCAAAGACAACTGAAATGTTTGAAAATCTATGTTTGCACATTGTTACACTTCCTGCTGTTGAAGGGATCTCAATTTCAAATTAAAGAATTGTAAACTGTTTTTTCCCATGTTAATCAATTTCCCTGATAAAGTGTCTTGGTGGAGGGAGGTCTGAGAAATCCAGAAGTGTTTAAGTAATGGCTTGCTTGAACCATATTCAAGACAGAGTCTGCCATAAGTCTTTGCAGCTGAGTCTGGTTGATGATGGATCTCAGCAAGCAGGAGGGGCTAAGAGATGCTGAACATAAGTTAAAAGCACCTGCAGAAGTCCTCAAGCATGAGAGGTCTTAATGATGACAAAACCAAGGGTACGTTGACTTCAACCCTTGAGCCAACGTGCACCTAACCTGGTGAGGAGAACCCATGCCTGAGATTCTCACGTGGTCCTACAGGACTCCAGCTCCTTCAGCTGCAGTAAAGACAGCACAGGCAGGATTAAGGGAAGGAGATTTGTCTGTTCTATAGTAGTAATGCTCTACGGACTTACTGTCCTTGAGGTAATAGAAGTTTTGAGTCAATGGCATGATATATTTGATGTGAACCTCAAAAGAATGCAGGTGGTTGGGCACTGTTGGGAAGTATTAAACCACAGTTACATCTCCCGAAGAGACCTAGCTGGAGGAGATGGGCAATGTGCATTATCCTTGTTTGGTCCCATTATTATTTCAGTTATGTGACCTTCTTTTAAAATGCAGCAAATCTGACTTTGTCCAATATTTTCTATAATTCTATGGTTTTAGACCACATCTTGAGAATTAGGTCATCAAAAATTCTATCCAAATAAAGTTACCTAGCAATTATACCTATATTCTGATATTTATGAGGCTTATTGGAGAAACACCATCTCTTCTTGCTGCCATGTCTTTATTTGAGCTTGTTTACGGTGTGTAAACTCCTTGGAGACAAGGAGCAAAACCTCGGAGATCTTGTGGCCAGATCAATTTGTAGAGCTGTTTCCATGTTTTCTGATGCAATCGAGTGTAACAATGTTGTATCCCAGTAAACATGGAAATGGAGCAAGGAAAACATTTCTCAATCCACTTCCTAAAAATACTACTCTGGGTGGGGAGGGGCTCAAGTTTTATTCCAGGAGCCCTTTCAAGCCCTCATTGGTTTCCACAATGTCTCAGATTTTTCTTAGTCTTATATTTCATGTGCTTATAGATTGGAAACAGTGCTGCGTGGGCCAAATGCCCATGAGCGTGACATGCAATAACCATTATGCATTCAAATGTACATATTCACGGGTGGAGAGATGCCAAGCATGGCTGGAAGCAAATCTGATGTTCGGCAAAGTGGGCAGACCTTTTACATCAAGGCTGATCCTGGGAGAGGCTGCCTTGAACTGCCAGTTCTGCTTGGTGTTTGAACATACTCGTGCATCCTTCAGGAGCGGAGGGAAATGGGGGAAGATGGTGGGTTTTGAGTTGATCTGATCTGCTGCAGTTTGTTTTGGCTCCATTCTTGGTTTGCTTTGCTTTTAATTATCTTCCCCTCACTGCTTGTTGCTTCATGTTGGACTTGTGGATAGGGCCTGAAGGAAGCCTAAGTTCTCACTGTTCTCATTGGGTTTCTTGAAGGAGGGAATAGGACGGGTACCAAATGTATCAGAGCCAACTGAGGAGCGGGGTTTGAGTGAAGATGGTAAAGCTCATTCCTGTGCATGTCCTATGCCTGTCTCCATCCTGTCAGTAAGACACCACGTTTAAAGAATTTCACTATTATTATTTCACTATTCACTATCACATTATTCACTGTGCCCTTCAGCAAGTTACTCATACAGTGAGATATTGAGACATATTTGCTTATCTTGCCTTGTTTATGCAGTAACGGGACAGTACAGTGCACTTGGGGATTGGCTGTTTGCACAGGGGCCGGAAGGTCTTTTGTGACTGGAAAAAAGCCTGCTGTGAGTGAGCATCCATATAAGCTAATTGTGCATTAGGCAGGCTAAGCATGGAGCAAACACGTATAGACTTTTTATGTCTTCATCTCTCAGAAGTCAGGTATAGGCATGAACATTTACTATGCCTTCATCTTCCTCCTCAGTGGAGATGGAGGCAATGTGGTTTCTGCAAGGGTACAGCCACAGCTATATAGCTCTCAGCTTCCTCAGATTACAAAATGCTAATTGCGTCTTTCTTTTTGTGCTCTTTTCCAGTGATTTTGTTCCTGTTGTTCCTGTTTTCCGGACCCTGTAAAGAGCGTGTCTCCCCAAGGCTGGGATAAGAGCCCGTGTCCTGCATCCTGTGCATCCTCAGCCACCAAGTCCCTGCAGCCTCGGGCCAGAGGAAGGCATTTTACACGGGGACATCACAGACCAGTGCAGCTAATCCGGCCTTGCCCATGGTAATTATGTGAAGTGACATTCAAGCCAGAGCGCCTTTTTTCCCTAGACTTGGAGATTATTACATTACAAAGAAAGTGTAGCAGCTCCTCTCCTCCCCACATGTCTGCAGCGCGGTCTAAATATAGCCTGCAGCGTTTGAAAACGTGCCTTAATCTTTTGACAGGGAAGTGGGTGAGATCACAAGGCTGGGAGAGGCCTTGGTGGCCGTCGAGAGGACGGTGACGCTGACGTGTCAAAAAGAGCAGTGCTGCTGGGGTGAAGAAAGGTAGGAAAATGTGGCCCAGCAGGCTTTTTTTTTGGTCTTTGTTTTGTACACATCTTTGCTCCTGAAATGCTGTGTGTGAAACGCGTTGGCTGTTTTATTTTCGATATTGTAAGCTGCAAAGAGCCTACAAAGAAAGGCAAAACAATGTGTTGAAGCACAACGAGGGTTAATGTGGATATTTTCAGGGTATGGCTGTGCTTTAAGCCTGTCTGCAGCTCCCCATCTCCATTAATAGTTTTGAAGTTTCTCCTTGCTTGTGGTAAACCAGCTGTGAATTGGTTTTTCAGAGGTTTTTGTTGTTGGCTTTGGGCAATGCCTCAGATCTTGGCCTTCCTTTTTTGCTGGAGAATTGCTAAGCATATGTAGTCAGGGTAGTAAGCCTATGAATACAGGGAAGTTAAGCATTAAAGAATCCGTGTTTCCTCAAAGCAGGCTTCATCTAGGCCATGAAGACCTCCCAGTTGATAGGTAATTTCCAGTTGGTTCCCATAAGAATTAAACGGAGGTATTCTATCACCCTAAAAAGAGTTATTGTGAGAGTCAAGTATTCTCTGAATTCTCATTTTCTGCTCCTTCAGAATGGCCCAGGCTTCCACGGTGATTCCTGCACGAACCACTTCTCTGCAAATCTGCAGCCCAATAGGAGCAGCTCTATTATAGGTCTATTATTTGCATAATTGGGTGGTAACAAAAATAAAGCTAACAAATTGCTGATAATTGCAAAATGTCAGCTATATTGGGGTGGGTCAGAGGTGAAATATGAGGTGAAGTCTCCAGGTGTGTTGAGGTCAAAAGCGACTTGTTTTTGAAGGGAAACTTGTTTGGGTAATAGTTATCAGAAGAATAATTTTAGGGCCAGCCAGAACTAGAAGAGAAGGGATTTTTAATGTAATCGGTTGTTTCTTCATGTGTTACTTTTGAAGGGCTACGAAAGGTACTAAAGTGTAATATTCTTATGATACAGCAAATTGTTCAAGATAACTGCATGCAATGACTTTACCAAGAAAAGTTATAAAATAGAACAGAGTTTGGTGAATCATTGAAGCACCTGAGCAGATTCAAAGTGTTTTTTTCCAGAAAACTCCATATGGTGCTTTGGGAATAGCTGGGAAGAACGGAGATTTCAATTGCTTGCAGGAAGGCTTGTGAACCTGAGGGTCAAAGGAATGAACTTGTGCTGGTGCTTTGGGGTGATCCAAACCTGTTGCCTGTAGCCAGCCTATTCCTACTGAAGCTGGAAAGCTCCCTGGTAGTTTTAAGACAACAGAAAATTGTGGATAACATGAGGAAATGCATGTCTTTAAATGGCCTTGGTTTTAACATACTCTATTGATTCAAATTCTCTCAAGAACTTCCTTATGGACGTGAAAAGCAGCCACACAAATTGCCAGGGTGGTTTAAATCAACTTCAGTTAAATAAAAGGTGAATGTGCTTCCTCGGTCAGGGGAGTTGGAAAAAGAACTATCAATAACAGTCTGTCAGATAAACACTGAGGGCAAGAAGAGGACTTTGCTGGGACAGGAGTTTTTTCTTCTCTCAGAGATTCTCTTTCCCTTCTGTCTTCAGTTGCTTTTATATCTTTGACTGTGCAGCAGCCAAGGCAGGAGAGGATCTGTCTGACAAAGGTTTCATTGACAAAAGGGTATGACTTTTGCTAGACAGCACTTCCTTCCCTGCTGAAGGCTTTGAAGCATCATCTTTGTTCTTTCAGGCTTGTTATTTTTCCCCCAGCCCGCTTCAAAAATGATAGACAAAATACTTGAAGTCATCTTGGAGTGCAAGCAGCAACAGAAACCTTTCATGTAGAAAAAGGCACCACCATATTAAAATGATGTATTTGCAATACCATTTTTGATCCTTACTGAGAAAATAGTCCCTTAAATAATTCAAACTAGTTGAATTTCCAAGTTGTCTCCTTCCTTCATGGTCTTGGTGGCCCTTGTACCTCTTCCATGTGCCTTGATTCTGCTCTCCGCAAAAAGGATTAATGGGAATGAAGTTCTTTGTAAAGTTATTTGACTCAACATTGGAAAGTGCTGTTGTAAGGCAAGGGATTATTAATGCAGCCTGTTTTTTAATATTGCACCATGTAATTTTTTGCATCCCTACTGACCTACGTCCTGTCTGGAATGATAGAGTGAAAGCGAGCTCCTGTTACTGAGCACATGCAATGTTCTGCGTGCAATTCCATAGGCAGGGGATGAGAGCAGGGGCGTTGATCACCATGTGTGCAGGCCTGACGCTCCCTTGCTGAGTACATGGGAATTTCTCCCCTGACTTCACTGGCGGGAGGGTCAGGTGCGTTCCAGGTGCTGGAGGAGCAGGTCTCGGGCCAAGGCCGTGGGGTTCCTGGTGGGGAGAGGGATGCACGATGGCACTGCCAGCGCTGAACTTCGCTGTTCTAATAACTTCAGTTCAGTCAGACCACAGAGATCAGCAAACCACCAGAGACAACTTCCTGTGGTTTGACACTATAATCCTGTAGTGAAACATGACTGTTAACCACTCTTTTTTTTCTTCCCCCCTTGATTAACTCTCTTAACTGCAAGTTCTTTAGTGAAAGACCATGATCTCCGGTTTATTATTCTCCTCCAAAGAGGGCTCCTTGGCACGGGTGGGAGGATGAAGTTTCCTGGCACGTGGGGCTGGGTGGTTACAGCAGCGCGATTCCTTTCGGTGCTCCCAGGCTTTACACCTGGATGAAAAGCTACGTGATGCCATAGCAGGGTCTGTCCTGGGGGAGAACCTTTTATCGCAGGCAGGAGTTCACTCATTCTTGTGCCTGTACTTCTGCAGGGCTGCTTGGCTGTGTGTTTTGCTCCATAATTGTTGAATTTAGCAATCCAGGAAAAACTTAAAATGCAGATCAGCAGCACTGAGCTGCACTTCTGTTAAACATACACAAACCATTGGGTTTAAGAAAGAAGTGGCAAGAAAAACAAGAGACAGATGTTGCCTCTAGAGCGGATGCTGTAAGTGCTGCCTTCCCTGTCAAAGGTGTTTCATGTCATTGGGAAGACCTTGGAGTAGGCAGGACACTGCTCCCTGAAACTCTACATCCAGCCTCTTCTCCATCAGCCTCTTTTTGCCACTTGCAGCTGGATTCTGCCTGGGTCCTGGCAGGCTGTCCCAGATCAGCACTCTGATCTATAAGTGATCAAAGCTATTGGGGTTTCTGTGGGGAACAAATAACTTGTTGCTGCCCATCCCTCCTGCTGCTCTTCCCACTCGGATGGAATTGGAGTAGCAGCTCTTTAGAGAAAATAACTCCCAATAAACCAGCCTAAACACGGGTTTTTCAAATCCCCATTCTTAGCATAAGCAATGCTCAGCTGGAAGTCTAATAAAACCTTTGAACTTGTAATTCTCACCCATTCTTTTAAAGCCTTTTTCCCATTTTAAATATTGGTATAAAAAGGGGATTTGAGGAATTGGTATCGCCAAAGCAAACATTTGACACACTGTTATATTAGACTTATATTATATAAAGCTTAGGCACATGCACCCAAGCTGCTGCTGTTCTGTAGATCGGTGCTTATGTCTGCAATGAGGACAAAAGTGCTGGAAAAAGAAATTGTTTCTTTTTGAGTGCCTGTGCGCACAGTGTTTTTAAATAGGAGGAGGATTGCACCATGTTGGTATGGCAACCAACTGTAAAAAGAAAATCCTCCTATTTAAGGTTTTGAAGGATATTGACTAATTTCTATCTTTCATAATAAAAACAGTAACACTGACACACTTTTTCTTTGCTGTGCACCAGACATTTGTATTTGGATGTTGTCGTGGAAACTAGTGGGGATGAGAAGTTATTTTGGGTTCTGTTTCTAAAAGGATACCGCGAGATACCAGATTTCAGGCCCAGATCTTCCAAGCGTGTGTTCAGTTTTATGCAGCAGAATATGTAAAGCTAAATCTACATGTGTTTCTAGGAATGAGCTTCTGGATCTTGGGAGCAGAGAGATGGAAGCAAAAATTCTCGTAATAAACAAGTAGTGTTGTATGCGGATGTATTAATGAAAGCTACTTTCCAACATCATCTCAATTTTCTCCCTTTTGCGCAATTGCTGATGTCTTTAATAAGCAGGGGGATATTCCTCAGCATTTGGCACCTAGGTGCAGTACCCAGTTCTTGTTTCGTGAAATATGTTAGAAACTTTTCTTGGAGTTCCTCACTGCTTTGATAAATTTGCTTGTAATTAGCCAGATGATTACAAATCTTTGGGATAGGGAAGGGAGAGGACTTTCACGTAGCAAAAGCAGGGAAGCCCTGGTGTGTTAGGCATCCAGCTAAAACATTGAACACGCTTAAGGTGGAAGGCAGCACACGGGTCTGACACTCTCTGCTTGTCACCTATCCTCCCGAGTCCAACACTGCAGCTTTATGTTCCTGCTGGAAAGAAAAACAAACGGAAAACACAAGGAGAAACCACAGAGCCTTGCCTGGAGTGCAGGGATTTGTGCAGTGACAGGGCTGGGCCAGCTGTGGGGAATTAAATAATTTCCCATGCCCTGGTTATAAAAGGGATGGCCCCAGTGCCTAGCTTGGTGGGGACTTGGTTTATGTGTAAGTTCTCTCCTGTTTCCCTATCACTGCTGTCCTCCCTACAGTGATTTCCAAATACTGAGGACAAAATATTTGCAAGAGGAGGTTGGCAGGTATTTAATCTCTTAATTGAGTTTAAATGGGCTACAGTTTTGGCCTGTGTTGGAGACAGGGTTTTTCTCCGTCTTTGCTAAGGCTTAGAGAATTTGATTTTTAGCCCTTAAAGGCCTTGAACCTTCTCTGTTCCTTTCTTCTTTCTTTTCGCTTGTAACTGGGGCCTGCCAATACAGCCCAGAGCATGGAACAGGAGAGCTAAACGAGCATGCAATGGCCAAATAAAAACCATGAGTGCAGAAGGAAACACTGCATCTTCTAATTGAGAAGGCTGCAAAATTAGAGGGTGAGGTTTGTGCTGAAGTAAATTCCTTTTCATACTCTTAATGCTCTTCAGTTCACAGGGTCTGTGACACTGACATTAGGTTTAGGGTCTAATTCCCTTAACGCTTTCCAGGTTCCCTTGCCTCTAGTTGAACCTGAATGAGAAGTCATAGTGCAGTCATACAGGGGAAGTGAAGACTGAGGAAGGTCTAAATAGTCTTGCCTGCGTGTAAAAATCTCCTTTGTTCTGCACAGTAAAATAGAAGATGGAAGAGATGTTCAGCACTCGGTTGGTTTAGTCCCAAATCAGTAAACCCCTGTGATTATCTGCTGGTAGGAGACCCAGTTTTATTTCTAGGAAGTCAAAAGTTTGCCCTGCTTCTGAATGAATGGCTGAATAACACTGGATTAGAGTTTGTGGATTACTGTGTGAGGAAGTGGTGATCTTTCCATTTGCCCACGTGCAGGGAAGGTTTCTCCAGTAATAAAATGGGAAATAACATAGGCACCTATAAATAGTGAGAGCACCTATAGCTCTCCACTAATATCCACTTGTCTGGAGCAATTCAACTCGTTAGAGGGAAATAGTGGGAAAAATTGTCTGAAGACAATAATAATAAAAAATCCAAATAGGCAAGAACAGAAAATAAGGGCTTAGTCTGACTAACCGGGACCCTTCATTAGGATCCTGGGCCTAACGAAACCTGGGCTCACAAATATGTCACTGTTTTTCCTTTGCTTGTGGCATAAATCAAAAAAAAAAAAAATCTGTTAGCACAGGACTCGGGTTTGTTTATTTTTTTGCCAGCAGCAACATGCTACCCTCTTAGGGGCTCACGTTAAAGCAGCTATGGTTTAGGTTGGAGTGACATGTCAAACCCAAAATGTATGCCTGGCCCCTCTCAATGAATTACAACCTTGTCAGGAACCTATTATATATATATGTATGTGTGTGTGTCTATGGGCACAAATATATGTATTTTTTTGAATTCAGGCAGGTTTTTTATCAAATACCTACTCACTAAATTATCTTTTGGTGCCAGCCTGGCTCTCCCTGCTCTCTTCCACAGCATTAGGATACACAGGGTTTTGTTTGGAGGCCGGGGCATGGGGAGGCTGCTGAGGAAACGCTGCTTGACCTCAGCCCACGTTTTGTTTTTGGATGGTCACCGCAACACATCCCAGCGCTGCTGCCTTCATGATAAAAATACTCGGAGTGAAGGCCTGGAGTGGTGGGTGAGAGGAAGGAAGGTGAATCAGGAGCGGCCATCAAAGATGTTTACTCATCTGTTTTCCGAAACAAGTTTTTATTAATAGGACTTAAAATGCCAAAGGGAAAGCTTAAAGTGAGCTAAAAATGCCGCATGTTCCTCTGGCATGGAATCTCCTTTTGTACTTCCTAAAATTAGCTGGGTGCTGGCTCTTCCCTTTTTATCCACCTCCTCCTCCTGAGGGATAAGTGCTGCAGTTGTTTTGGAGGGGATCAGAAAGCTCTCAGCAAATGGAAGTAGCAGCTTCTCTTGAAGACCTGCTTAATCCATCGTATTGGTTTGGCCAAACCATCTGACTGGCAGATACATAAGTGACTCTGAAGAGGCACATACAGGATAATTAAATAGTTAAGAAGCAATGAAGCTATCTGTGACATGAGGAGCACCAGGAGATGCTTCTGCTGCATCTGTGCCCATGCTGCACAACTTAATTGCAGGGCAACTTTGGGCAAACTAATTTAATATAAAGCATCTCTGTGCATAAAAACGTGATTGTGTGATATATCCTCATGGAGGAAGGGAGGATCTGGACCTGGTTACCAATGCACCCAGCTGAGCATCGGTGTAAAATGCTGTGTGTGCTTCCCAGGGCACGCTGCCTTGTTTCTGTAGAGTGACTCCAGAGCACACTTGGGGGGAATGGGTAAAAAAGTTATTCCCTTAGGGGGTTGCCACAAACAGTGACCATTTCTGTTCCAAGAACATAATGAAAAACTCTTACTAATTCTATAGCATGTACATCTGGGCATCAAGCTTGTGTGCAAGCAGAAAAAGGGTCTTGCCTGTAGGAATCAGTTGCATGGTAATCAAGTAGACTAGTGTCTGAGCGTACCAGCACTGCCAGTTTGTGCTCAGGCTGCCCCAACTCAAGCAATTATTTGTTATACAAGACCAGAGGAAGAGAGAAAGCTTTGGAAGAGAGACTGTGTTTCCATTTCCCTTGAAAGTGCCTGTGTTGTTGGACACAAAGGCCTTCGGAGCAGGTCTCAGGTCTGATGGTCTTTATTTTCCCTTCTAGATCAGGAAGGCACACCTGGATTTTCATTATTAGAAAGCTGCAAAGGAAATGTATAGCTGTTCTTGCTATCTCAGAATGTCAATAATGAAATAAACTCAAGATAAAAGGAAAGTAGAGCTATGAAATGAGGAGACAAACCTAACGAAAGCTTAGGACATAATAAGATGCTAAGTAGACAGCTGGAGGAGGGAATTAATTTTAATTGGAAAAGCTTGCACAGCCATGGAGAACCAGTTCAGGCTCTGTCTGCAAACAGTCAAGTCCCCAGTTCAGACTTGGCTTGATAGGACTGGGAATATTAAGGCAGCCAAGTCTGGGGGGTTTATGGCATTTTTGCAGACTTTTTGTCATTCCTGGTTCATCAAAAGCCTAGTTCATCCCAGAAGCGTGTTCCCCAAGAGGTGCAGTGTTACACAACCGCCCCAGTCTGTGCATGCCCTGTGGCACATGGATGCCCATGCCGTGCGTGGGCAAAGCAGGTCCTGCCGACGCCTCTGCCTTCCTGCACCCGCAGCTCTGGAGGAGGTGGAAATCACTGGCTGCAGGGGCTGGCTCAGGAAAAGCTAAACGTGTGCAGGATAATTGCATTATAGCCCTTATTTAATAAGGTACAGGCAAGCATAAAGGTGGACTGCTCTTATTTTGGATTCAGATATGTAAATTTATGTACCTGATTATGCCGATGTGGTGAAGCCCTCAGGTTGCTGAGCAGTTTCCAAGCTCAGGGTGGAATATTTTGCTGTTTTGTTCTGGTTTTTCGTGGGGCCTACCAGACCTCAAGCATGTGCTTGTGTGTGCAAGGATGTTTGTGTGCTCCCAAACAAGTCCTGCATCCCATGGACTAAATCTGGCACAGGCTTTTCTGGCTGGTTGAGGAAAAGTGTGTTTCTGAGGTGAAAATTTGCCTTTTAAATTTCTATTCAGCATATACAAAGATTATAATTCATATCCAGGGCTGAATACTAAATGACCCTGTTTCTCATTTCCACGAATATTTTGAAACTCAGAGTGAGGCAAGGGAAAATACTGGCCTAAATCCAATGCTCTTAGAACCTGAAATAATGGCATTTATGTGAAGGATGGATTTGGACTCTTCCATCTTTTATTTAGAGCTATAAGGTGAATGGGATATAAATATTGCATGATGCCCCAGAGCTGCCCTAACAAATCTGCTCCAAGAGACATCTTTCCTTTTTGAACAAGGCAAATATTGTAGAATGAAGTCTCCATAGCAAAGACCCTGTCTCCTGGAAAAAATGTTAGTAACTGCTATCGGTGCTGTGTTGTATGAGGTACTTGTGAAGCCTAAAACTTGGAGGATAAGCTCTCCAAGCCTGGAAATGAAGCTGCTCTTTGGCAATAACAGCAGAACAGTCCACAGTGGCTATTTACACTGGTGTGCCCTTCAGAAAAGCCTTTAGTCAAAGTTAGTCCTTCTGTTTCCATACTGAAAGACCCAGGTATTATCCCAGGATTTTTCCAGAATAAGGGAATAAGAAATAAGTGACATCATCCTAAGATGAACAGACTGGCAGATGTACTGGAAGATCTTTGGAGCATCTTGTAGTCGAAGAACAGGATTTACTTAGGCATCTACTGTGAATACAGTGTATTTCCATTGTTGTATTGTGGAAAAACTTGGATTTCTTTTATCCTGAAATAATCCTCAGTGTGTGTTACTCTGAGAATGCTACATCTCCATGTCTACTTGTATGCTACTAGAGATTCTTGTTGAAATGTTGAACCATGTGAAACGTGCTTGCAAACATCACCCTACCATCAGTGCTCTTCTATGTCCAGGTCATCAACTAATGGCATCCTAAAACTTTGCACATCTGGTGCTAATTGTTTGCTTGCATATGAATCCCAAGGAGACAATACAGCGAAATACTGACCAGAGCACTCGTTTAACTTCCATTTTCAAGCCTTTGCTCTTTGGGATTGAAATCTTGAGATAAAACACACAGATTTCAATTGTATCTCAAGGGATGCAGAGTTATAGTCCTGCAGAATGCATATTGTGTATAATGCATAGTTGTTATTTCTATATTAGCACTGCCAGTGCTAGGGCTGGCTGTTAGTGTGTCATTCTCTTGACACATCATTAATAAAGAGGTAATTTCATACCTGATTTCCACAGAGTGTCATGCTGAAAACCACCTGGGTTTCGGTTTTCATCGACGTTTAGGGGGGAAAAAAAACGCAGACTGAAAAGCGGTGGCTATGTTTGAAGTAGGGCTGGTCTAATTGGATAATGGATCAATCAGGCTTGGACAAGCCTGTGTGGTGGAAGGAGGAGAACGTGCAGCTGAGACCTCCGAGGCTCCATGTGTGCGGTTGCCATGATTGGACTTTACAGCATTAGCCTCATTGCAGGAAATTTGCTAAATGAGAATCTTTCCCAAATCTTTCTTGTTGTAATAGTATTTGCACTGAGCCGTTATTACATGTCTTGTCCACCAGATATGTCAAGCAAATTATTTCAGTTTCTAGTGGCTTTTCGTATATTTGAAGTCCTCAAAAGTCCTTCCATTATTCATATAATGATGAAGTCCAGTTCTTTCCACTTGCCCTCGTATTTTTTTTTGCAAGAAAAAGGGAAAAAATATTTGGGCTCATGAATTCCGATTAATTTTGCAGTTGATCCTTTTCCAGAGGCTGTTACAGGAGCTGCGCTTGCCAGCAGGTGTCACCAGAAGAGAACAATAAATGCAAGCGCCGACCGCGGGCGCATCTCGCAGGAAACAGTTGTCTCTGTTTTACATTCTATTGAAACTCATTTAATTCGTAACGACTTGTGCTTTTTATGGAAAATAGTTATTCCTTGAGAGTAAGAGACCCCCAAGAGAGTAAAAATACATCAGCTTTGTAAAAGGAGCTGGATTAGAGTCACCAGGGATTTTGCGAAGTGGGTCCTGGCTCAGGATGGGGAGTCGGAGAGGCCCTTGGGTCTCGGGATCCCTTCAATGTTGGCTTTTCCAGGGCACTGAGAGTACAATCCCAGAAACTCCTTTTCTCCCCAGGGCTCATCATGGGTTTCTGTTATGAGGGCAGGGCAGTATCGTACTTATGGGGAGCTTTTTGTGGCTATTTCTAGCAGAGTTGGTCATTTAGGTGCATGTTAGGTGCACACAGGTTTCACATGGACATGCAAAACTAGTACAACCTGCCTTGTGTAAACTGGAACATGCAATAGAAAGGGTTGAGAAAATGGTGGGGTTTAGTGTGTTTTTTTTCTTGATTTTTCTTCAGCAGCCACTGTATAATTACTGGAAATGAAAACTACTCCAAACTGAAGGATTAGTATTTAGGTCTTTATCTAAATACACTCCATTCTCTCTGCTCCCTCCGCACCCCCCTCCCCAAATAAAATAGCGTTGTTTGAAATTTCCAGGGAAGCTTAAGGCCTAAAGCATTGGGTGAGATGTAAATTTCTTAAAATATTTATCCATCCATAAGTGGCTACATATTTGACATTATTATAGGGTTTCTCAGTGTTCCATTTTATTAAAAAATATTTATTTGGTTTCTAAGATTACTGCTTCTCTGACCACAGAAAATTCAATTACTGAAAACTGCAGCTATCAAATTGGTTGAAAATAAATAGTCTTTTATCCAAACCTGGCATGGGCTGGTTTACTTTTAATATGTAGCCATAAAAAAGAAGCTCTTTCCACAGAGAGCTGGTTGGTTGCAGAGCAAGAAGCCAAGGAATACTTTGCATCATCAGGTTTTATTTAAAATAAAGGTAGGGAGGCGATAGAAGATAAGTCATTATGAGACTAATTAGCAGTTGGCTTTGCTCCTTTGTTATAACAAGTGAGAGTTGGTTTCTAAAGTCATTTCTTCTGTCAGGATGAAGAGTTTTGTCAGACTTGTGTTCTCCTTCATGCCAGTGAAGAAGGTGGGCAGGTAACAATCCCAAAGGGGAGCTTAAAGCATGGGGTGCCTCATACCTGTAAGGTTTAAAACCTTATATTTGTGGATATTATATTTGGAATTATATTTGTGGATATTCTGGACATTATCAATAAGTAGGGAATAGCGCTGGAAGAACAGCACTTAGAGGTCACCTAAGGCAGGTTTGCATCTTACTGTCTGAAACTATTCCTGTTCTATATTGTTTAGCGTCTTTAATAACATAGCTTCCTTCACATCTGTAGGGAATGGTTTTCACAGGTTTACTCGAAGTAGGCACCAGAATGTAGATAAAGGCCATTAGATCCCTTGTGATGCTCAGGAGTTGTCGTAGGGTGAATTCCTGGCTGTTTCTTCAACCACCACCTTTTCTCCACTAAAGTTTTGCAAAGGGGAGCCGGATCAGCGAGAAAAGAGAAACGAAATTGAAATGAATGGCTGTCATTTCCAGCTTTTCCCAAATGGCGCGGGCAAAACTTCCCCTCCCTTAATTTGCTGGACTCCAGATTTGTTAGGACGGTGCTTTCGGTGAGTTCCCTTGCCTGTGCAGTCCGGTGTGCGCAGAGAGCAGCCGCGCTGTCTTTCAGCCGGGGCCCGAAGGGCCTCCAAGGCTGGAATGCGCCGCGTCCGCGTGGCGCCGCGCGCCGGGAGCGCCTCGCTAACAGCTCCTGTTGGCAGGAGGGCCGCCCGCGCGCCCGGCCCGCCATGGATCAAGGCCGCGCGCTGAGAGACGGCCCTGCCGGCGGCTCCGGGATGTGGCGGCTCCGGGATGCGGAGCTGGAGATCAAAGCCCGGGCACGAGCAAGGGGACACGGGGCAATGGGCGCAGCCTTCTCCCCAGAGGCCTTTTTTAAAGCGCGACTCCCTTCTGCCAGTGGAATTCAATGCCCGTTCCTTAGGGTCAGGCCTCAAGTGAACCCCGTTCCTTAGGGTCAGGCCTCAAATGGACCTCACTGGTTATTTTTATGATTTTTTATTGGTATTAAATCTCAACTTCTGTCATACTGGAAAGAGGCTCCTACATCTAGAAAACCTGCAGGCGAAACTAGCCGGCTGCTGAGATGGGCGAAAATATTCCTGTGTCTCCCATTGAGCGCAGCAAGGGAATCGGAGCTGCTTCCAGTCACCGTTACAGCCATTTCCTTGGAAACTGGAAGCACTTTGTAGTTGCTATTTACTGCATTTTCATACCTGGAAAATTGCAAGGGAGGGGGATTACCTGTGGATCTCAATGGGAGCGTGTGGGTCAAGCCCGCGGCCCAGGCCTGCTGTGTTCTTACCCCCTCTAGATGACACATTTAATTTCCCCAAGCCTCAGTCTTTCTAGCTGCGGAATAGAGATATTGCAGAGGCATATTCTGCAGTTTTGTACAATTAAGTAGTGCCTGGAAAGGGCTTTAAGGAGATTTTGCAAGGAAAGGCCTCACTTAGGCTTGAAGAATAGCTGGCTCTTTTTCCCCCCATGTGGTTTTTCAGGTCTGTACACACGTGTCCCGTTGCACACAAAAGCTGCTTACTTTTTGAAGCCCGTTGCTGAGCGTATTATGTGTCATCAAGCCATCCAGTGAGACCACATCAGCCAAAATGGCAGGAGAGAAGAGAGGCTGCGAACCTTTAATCTCCTTTCCGATGTGATTTCCCAATTGCATCAGAAGGCAAAGTCTCCCTGAGCTTAAAGCCCGATTACGTTGGAAAGTAATACACAGCAGGGGTTACATAAGGCCCAGGGAGCCTTCCAGGAGACCTTCCCTCAGCTTCCCAGGGGATGATCCCACTCCCATTGTTTCCTGCCCAGGCTGCTGCTGAAATGCAGTTTATGGATGAAATATAGTTTATGTATCTGTAATGGATCCTGCACTCCAAGCCAGTAGACCAGTAGCTTAACCATCAGCTGTCAGCCCATAAAAATCCATGATTACCTTTCGTCTCCCTTTTTCCCCCCCCTCTTTTCACTCTTCTTGAAGTGACGGCGGGAGGGAAGCTAATGGGTCTGAAATTACATGAGCAGCTCAACAGCCGTCTTCAATAAATGAAAATAAAAGTGAGTTGCAAGTTTATGTTGAACTGTATGACTGTGGGTAGCGGCGTCCCCACTGCTTTTCTCTTTAGGGCCGAGTCCCAGCTTTGCTCTCACCATTGATAGGTGTCTTCTAAAGAGCAGTAAAACACCAAGCTGCAGAGAGGTAACCCATGGCTCTCAGCAAAAAGCTCCCAGAACGTGTGTTTGTTTAAAAGACTTGTATATTTGTATGTATTTCGAATGTCTGCTGCTAGAAAACGCTGCTTTGCTTGTTTTGAAAGCTCTGCCTTCAAAGAAGAGCTTCTTGGAAGCTTTCTAAATGCGAGTTAATACTTACGTTGCCTTGGTAGCAGATATCCTCCAGGTTTGGGTATTCATTGCAATGCATACAAACAACGCATTGACTGCAGCCCTGTTTTACACTCTCCCTAAATCAAGGTAAGGCTTTTAAAAGCCCAAATCATATTAAAATATTTTCCTGTGGGTGCGAAGTGATTTTGACATGGGCACGCTCACGGCGAGCACCCTTCAGGCTTGTGGCTTAGAAACAGTTTAGAGGACCCTTTCGTAGTGGATGCCGACCTTTGATTCCTATCAGAAGAGACCTATATATCATGCAGCGCCTTTTGGATCATCTAGTGTGCTGATGCTTATATATCTCTTGATGAACAGAAGCTCCTATGTGATTTTTTTTTTAAACACCAATCAAAGACTGTTAAACTTATGAAACCCCTTTGTTCTCTGGAGCTATTCCTAAGATCTCTTCCTGAGGTCCCCTTGGCAGCCTTGGATGAGTTTCCTTCTCTACCCCATTCAAGCAATGGCATCTTGCTGGGACTGACAGTGGAGGTGATCTATGTAAACAGACATTTTTGAGTGCTACGATTAACTGTACTCTATTCTGTCTTGCAAAATGAAGGATTTTCACCATTCCTATAAAATTGCATGTGAGGTATTGTATTTCTGCATTCTCAGTTTGGACAAAGCCCTGAGGTGTTTGGGGCTGAAGGCTGGCCAAGAGCATCCAAGTTACAGATCCAGTGTCTCACTTCTGCCTCAGCCCTTGAAGTGTCTTCCACTGAAGGAAATGCCAGTAGATCAATTTTCATTTTAAGGCACATCTGAACTGCTTTAACTTAGCAATTGCTGGTAGAGAGATATAAAAGTCTGGATGCTTCACGCGGCGTTTGGGTATGACCTTTGCCAAGGGTGGAGCAAGGCAGGAAGCTCCCTGTCTCTTTGGTGATGGATTAGGCACCTTTCTGCAGGGAACATCGCTGGTTCTCCAAGCTGGGGACGTTTGCCACAGGATGCAGACAGGTTCATGTTGGGATGGTTGTGAGGAAGATAAAGTGAACTGGAAGGCAGGTATTTTATTGCTTTCAGAGGGTCTTGGCACTGATGGACCACAGGTGGAGGTCTCCCTGGGTTGTGCTCCTAGGAGCATGCATGGTGTAGAAGGCAGCAAGCATCGGAAAAACAAGTGCATCTGCAGGGAAGATGCATGTGAAGGCACCAGAGATGGTGCCCAAGCCACAATGTACAAACTTGATCAGGCTCCAGACCTCAAACATCCCTAATTTAAGGGTTATCCAGATACAGGTTTTTAGGTTTACTCATTATAGAAATTAGAGACTTAACTACAGCATTCAGATACTGGTTTGAATCCTAGTAAAGACCACAGCATTCAGAGATGTGTGGGCCAAAGGTGTTAATTTAATCCGTTTTTAGAAAGGCACGATTATTGCAGGGGTAGCTATTTTAAATGTTTTAATTACTTGAGAACAAACTGTTTTATACAATTTCCATAACAGCTGAAAACTGCACTTTGGAAGCCACATATTCTGGCAAAGGACAAGATTACTTTTTTTTGTGGAAGCAGGAAAAGACAGACATACGGAACATGTTACGAAATGCTAAAATTATGGTCCTATGTCTGTTCTGTCAGTCACTACTAATTCCCATAGAATTTCCTTTAAAGATCTGTATTTTAGCTATCAGCTAGGAGGTTTTGTTGCTGCTTTAAAGTGCAAGCAGATTATTTTACTTTAATTCCAAGTCATATTTTAGCTGGCCAAATCTAGAGTCATTTTATGGACATGAAAACATTGAAATTCTTTGTTTTTAATACATATGTTATGTATTTATATTTATCTGAACATACAACAGTCTTGTATTGTGGAGAATATGGCAGAAAGAGGCTTTCACTGTAATTTCACTTCAACAGGGCATATGCAAAACAAACACTGTAGACAAGCAGGTCCTGACGGGTCCTTTTTAAAGAAACTGGGAGGAAAAAAAAGAAAAGAGGAAGAAAAAAAAGAACTTTTGTATTGATTCCAGAATTCAATATAATATTTAAAAAAAAAAAAAGTCGTCTTGTAGTTACTTTAAAAAATGAACCTGAAGGTGTCAATGTAAGATGGGCTATTGCTTTTCTTTCTGAAGAGAAACATTAAGAAAAGGGAAAATAGAATAAACATGGGAACTAGAAAAATAAATATAAGCAGAAATAGCAAACTCCTTCCTTTTTTGTGTGTTTTACAATGAGAAGCATTATGCTTTTATCTCTCTGCTTCCAGAGCCCTTCACAACCTAATTTTCCTGATTTTTGATGGAAATTTTCCAGCCTGGAGGTATGGAGGGAGTATGTGCATACAGAGAAGGAGAGAAAAGGAATGGTAAACTCCCTAATAAATCTGTCATTAGGAAAGATCCCTGGAAATAACATAGTTTTTAGCTTTCTCCAACTATCACTTCTGTCTTTTAACAGTATAAATAGCTGGTTTTAAAAACAGATTTCTTGAGTGAAAATACAAAATTTGCTGGCATATGATGCCAGCTTTTGACATTAGAATGTAGGACCATTCAATTAGATTTACTGTCCTGAAGTCCATATTCCCTTGAAGATTATAAACCTTCATTACGTTCCCCTTTTTTCTTTTATTTCCTGCCTTTTGCTCTCATCATACCATAACTTTCATAAGCACTCTCGGTTTTAGTGCTTTAATAAAACAACTTGGGTGAAGGTCTAAAGGCACTTCAAACTCTTTAAAAAAAAAAAAAAAAAAAAAAAAGACTTTTAGAAATTTGCCCCAAGTTGGTAATTCAACCTTCCCTGTCCCCTTGTCTCCCACCATACGTCTTCATTAAGATGCATCTAAAAAGAAGGTAGTCTGTAACTCAAACAATTGCATCAAGGGTCAGATTTTCTTTTTCTCTCTTTTTTTTTCCCCTCCATTGTTATGACTAGACAGAGGATCATACTGAGTACATTAGCCAGGCAGCGACTCAGGACACCTACTGCTTGGAATGCCATTGCGCTCTGAAAGGAAAGGGATAAAACCGTCTATCCTCCAGCCCTGAACCCCACTATGTAGTAATATTTCTGCCACAAAAATACTTTGCTGTCAGCTCCAGCAAGGCAACACTGGATAGCTGCGGTAGTTTGTTGTCAAAATGAAAAATGGTTCAGTGCAAAAGGTCTCATTGCTGGGATGCTAACAATCAAGGAACACTAAGTCAAGCATTTGACAAGGAACTTTGGTCTTGCTGTTAAATACCACTTAATATTGTCCTGCCCGATAATCCCTGCTGTTTAACAACTGTGCAATCATGGCTCAGTGATGGCATTATGCCTTTTCTGGAGGAAAAAAACTAGGCCATATGTCATGCATTTGCCTGCAAAAGAAAATACATGTCTCTGAGCATCCAAGGAAAATAGAGATGTTTCAGAAATCAGGCAGTTGTGAGCACATTATAGTCTTGATTCCGCTTTGGAGTTTGTGTCCAGAATAGAGATGTGTGTTGGAGATCCAGCTAGGCTTAGCTGTGAATAGCTGCTAATCATAACTGTGTTGAAACGCTTGTACGTACTGCGTGCAACCTAGGAGCAAATAAATGCATTTTATAGCCCCCATAGCCTTTCTTCAACACAGTGGATCTGAAATCTTTTGCTGTTACCACCTTAGCCTCCACAACTTTGGCTTAAAAAAGCTCCCTTTATGGTATGGGTTATCCTTTCCGGTTAAGATTTGTTGCCTTCAGGCCATGACCTCTAACGTACTTAACTGGTTCCCTTCAGATAAACCTCCCCATCTCTGGTGTCATTTTTCTTGTTGCCTTTCGCTGCCTGATGTCACGAGTCGCTCTGCCTTGTGTGAGCCCTTCCTCTATTTTGATGTGACTTTTGCCGGTGACTTTTTGCTGATTTTGTTCTTTGTGCACATTATGCCCTTTGCGTTTGTGGTTCTAGTCCAGTTCAGTCGTGAACATACGATTTGGCATTATGAACTGGGGAATGCGTGATCTGAAGGGGTTTTTCACAAAGGTGGTAGAAAGTTTGCAGATGAATAGGTTGTTGCCTGGAAAGTCCATTGGACAATCCTTCATTTCAGCTTGGTTTCAAATCTAAGGTGAAGCCAGGAATAAACCTGCTTACCTTGGAAAGGAAACCCCCTGCTAGCAAAGTATAATGTATAAAACTCAGTGTCATTATTGATGATTTATTCCCAGCAAGGATAGAGTCAACCAGCCAAACAACTCACAACTAAACCATTTGCAATATCAGCAGGGATAATAGTGGCCTATGAGTGTCGGTGATATCAACACCGTTTTGCTGCTTCTCTGCTGTTCCTCCATCCGTGTGCCGTCAGGGCTACGCTGGGGAGCATTTGGCTTGCATATAGACCCAAATGAACTAAATAACTGTGCAAAGAGAAAAAAAGAAGGCAAAAATTCTGGAAGAGATGGCTGATGGCAAATATTTTTCTATGCTTGATGAGTCGGCAGGGTTCTGGCAGGTGCCCTTGGAAAAATAGAGCAGAAATTTTTGCGCATTCAACACCCCCTTTGGGAGACGCTGTTTCCTCGGGCTGCCCTTTGGGTTACGTTCGGCACCTGAGGGGTTCAAAGGAAAACGCAGCACGTGTTTGATGGTAGGGAAGGTGCAAAGGTTTGTGTAGATGACATTTTGATCTGGGAAAACCAGGAGAGGAACATGACTAGGAGCTGTTAGCGGCCTTGGATAAAACGTGAGTTAGGCTAAAAGCTAAACCAACAGCAAAAGTAAATTCCGTGAAATGGAAGCAACATACCTGAGAGAAAAACATGCATGGCAAGGGTAAGTGTAGATCATAAGAAGCTCAAAGCCTCATCAGCCCCAAAAGGTGAGGGAGTCAGAGTTTACCTGAGCGTGGCCCAGGTGGGAGCTGACCACCACCTGGAGCTGACCACCCCTGCATGAGGAATGTGTTGTGGATTCCCACCTTTTCTTCCCAGAACCACATTTTGAGGCACTGTCACTTGGTGGATCTTGTAGGGAGACTCAATATGGTCCATTCCTGGTGGCATTAGCACAGCAAGAACACCTGGGCTTTGCAGGGTGTCCCTTTCCTGCATGATGTTCCTGCATTAGAGCTAGCAGATCTACAGGCTGGAGAGGCCAAGTGTGGATTTCTTTTTGTGACTGCTTAGGGTGGTAGCAATATACTTACTTTGAATCTAAAAGCTATTAGAAAGGAGAGGTTGAGCTCTGCAAGTCTCTTGAGCGTCACTCTGGAGAAGCAGCTATTTTTAAAATACCTAAAATACTGGACCAGATTAAGGGCTGATATAATCCTTCCTGGCTTTGCAAGGTCACACCCATCTATAAAAATTGGAGAGACCACTGTGATGATGATGATTATTTTGAAAAATCACACCTTTCCATTTAAAGACGTTTGCTTGGTGTCCTGATTTTGGATACCTACCCCGTGCATCAAACAACCCTGTGTCAAAGAAAAGCATATGCAACGCTCTGTAAATGGAAAAATAAGTTTCTGGGACTTCTTTTTTAACTTGAACTTATAGTAAGGCAGTCTGTGTCCTTAGAGCAGATGAAAACAGGACTCGTGTAAAAAGCAAGGAAGTTTAAAAACTTTCCTCTTTGTTATTTGTCATGCTAGGGAGTCAGATATCGCTGTTCTGGGAACAGGCTGAGCAGTGAATTACTGATGATTTTGCTGTAAAATAAGTAAATGATTGAATGAATTGAAGAGACTGAAGGAACTGACGGATTTTGTGGTTTCATTGTAATCTGTCTTGAAAAGTTTTTTCTTTTAGTTCTCTAATTAGGTGAAAAAAATATCATATGTACAGTGAAGAAAAAAGCTAATCTTTATCAAACAGCTATTTCTATGTATAGGGTGTATGGTTATTTTGCAGGGCGGACCATTTGTTTGCTTTTGCCTTTTCCCCATGCAGTTGGAGTCCCCTGGCTCCCCAGGAGCTCGGTTTTCTTTCAAGCATCCTCCACTTTATGAGTAAGGCACCGCTTTCCATGTTCAGTAGCCCCAGAGGGATCGGTTTAAATGGTCCTATAAATTTATTACTGCAACTCTGCAAGGAAGTGATAGTCTGCCAGACTGAACCAAACAGCAGATATTGTGTCAAATGTGTCATATTTTGTCAAATGGCAAGTACAAGGCTACTGGGATTGTGTTTCTGTTTGCTGTGGTTATAAGCTGCTCTCAATTGTTAGGAGGAATTACTCACCCTCTTTACATTCAAGAGGAGAAATGGAAAGGAAAATTGGTTCAAGGTTTCCAGTCCAGAAGCTGGCTCCGTGTTGGGAGCATCAAGCTCCCAGAAGTGGGGGAAATGTCTCCAGGGTCTCACCTGGGAGAGGTTTTGCCAAAACCATGAAAAGAAGGACTTTCCACCCAACCTTCCTCCTCCTTAGTCCTCCTGTGGATGGGCCGATGTCAGGGCTTGAGCCATGACCAGTATTCCTGGTCACGCAGATGACCAGGGCCTGGACTGGGCCTGGATTCCCCAGCTTCCCGATCCCAGAGGAGGTGCCGGGCAGCAGTACAAGTAATGCCGGGGCAATTCTAGACTCTAGTTAATATTTCCCTGTGTGGTCACTTGGAAAAGCCAAAAAGGCAAACAAGGCACCATAAACTGCTGCACGGAAAGCTCCCGAGTTACCTGTGTGCCTTCAGTGCACCTTGAGCTGTTAATTGCTGAAGAGCAATTAAGATGTTTAAGCCTGGTACTGACAAGGCACAGTGATGTTCTAGGGAGGCATAAATAGCCATTACCTTTTATGCCATTTCTTCTCTTGAATGGGTGTTACATTCATGGGGCCAGCTTTGTGAATGGAGCGTGGTTACAAGCCAGTTAAGATGTCTTACTCTGGATTAAAAAAAAAAAAAAAAAGAGATTTCCAGGCTTGCTCTGGACTTAAGCCCAAAGCTTTGCCTGTTGGGTTGAGGAGTCAAAGCCACTGAGAAGCCGTTTTAGTTGTTTTCCTCTCTTGTGTGTCGTTAACTATGGAAACTGATGCTACCCAAGGATGTCAGTCCTGGCCAGACCAGCACTGAGCAAAGGTTTGTCCTCAATTCCTCTTCTTCAGCCTCTAATCTAATATACGTCAATGAAGCTCGCTTTTGAGAAATGCTTTGCAAAATTCTTGTGGTGTAAGACTGCAAAATAGTTAATAAATCAGAGATCTGGGCTCCAGTGCTTATTTCTCTCATCTCCAGCTATTCTACCTTGTAATTTTTCTCCAAAGAAACAGAAAAATACCTTACCGTTTTACATCCTCAAGGAAAAAAATCAAAATTGCTTTCTAGACCATTTCCAATTCTTGTTTGACTGGGAAATTCACTGTACTACTTTACCATCTGGCCAGCTGACTTCAGGAAGATCTGCTTCAATTTTGTTTGCCAGTTTTTCAACTGAGAAGTATTTGGATCTTTCTCAAAATGATAAGGAAACCCCAAAGCCAGTTAAGCTCAAATCCAGGTGGTTTGAGAGCGGTGTGATTGGAAAGGAACAACTTTCCCCCATCTTTTTTCAAGTTATCACACTTTTTGCTCTACATTCCATGCCCAGAATAGGTAATTTTGGGCCATCTGTTCCTGACTAGAAGTGAACTAAAACGTCGTAGCTTGGGCTGTTTGCAGTTGTGGGAGATTGTGAGCAGGCTGAGTCACCCGAATCACTCTGCACCTTGGGGTTTTCCTTTACTTCACCAACAAATATAAACCTTATTATCCTGAACTGCTTCCTGAACTGGCTCCGTTCCATTTTTTATTTTTTTCCTTGCCAGAAAGATTTGTCAGACTGTGGAAAGGTTCTCCATATTTTGACTTTCTGACTTGAAGCTATTGGGACCCACCTTGTCTGGTTTGGAGGTGAGTCAGCAGAGGAGTCCTCCAGGAAGGCTCCTTGTGCATCGTGTCCAATGGAGACTCCAGCCCAAGGGGAGAGGGAACCAGGGTTTATGCCTCAGGTCTTGAAATTGCTTCGTTGCTCTAGTGTTAGTGCTACCAACTAAATATCAATGTCGTTTCCAGGTGGGGTTTGTCAAAGTGTTTCTTCAGAAAGATGATATTTCGAATATTAATTGCATCCATTGTTGTAAATATTGGAGCGGTCAGTTTTGTGTACAGAAACTGTAAATTCTGTACAGAATTTCTCACTGTGAGTGAAGGCACTGAGACCAGGCATGGCTGAGCTACCTTGTCACGTGGTGATCTGAGCTATGATGAAAATACAGGTTATATTTTCTTTATGGGCTTCAGAGCCCACTCTGGACTGAGGATAAGCCAGTGCCACCTCCGCTTATTTCTGCAGCCAGGACATTCACCACTCTTCATCTTTCTATTGCATTAATAGAACTGCTTCTCACAAAGCTGGGGTTTGTAAAACCAAGATTAACCACTAAATTCCTTGGGACAGGCAGGTCTGCTGTGCAGGAGGTTGTAGCACTTGTGGATTTTATGGAAGAAATGCAAAATGAAAATAACTTTGCCTTTCTTAGCTAATGCTACAGCTAGTTACTAAGCTGCTTTGTCTCTTCCCAGGGAGACTTATCTAACACTTCTCAGCACAGATCAGGCACTCCACTAAGAGCAGAAGCCTAAGTGACAATCCTTCATTCTTGCTCCTTCCTTTCTTCTTTCCAGTAATGGAAATGTTATAGCTGAGCCCAGACTAGATGGAGCTCTTCAAGTGTGTATTTGTGGCTTTAGAGAATGTGACTATGTCACTGCTTGATGTTTTTAAGGGAGAAGAAAAATCTGTTAGTAGCATGATGTTCCCTCGGAGTGTTTCACCCCCAAATAAACCTTCCTAAGAGCATGAATTAAAAGCTGTATAAAGTGATTGATAATAGTTTGAAGAAGGTGGCTGTACAAAGACTGGTTCCAGAAGCTACACAGCTCAACAGGCAAAACCAAATGTGTAGCACCAAATGTGTGGTGCGTTTTCACAGCTCCAAAGCTAGAAGGAGCTGTTGGAGCTGGCTGTGCAGGGACACGTGCATCTGGTCAGGGTCTGGCAAGCGGGAGGAAGGAGCCCTGTATCCTGGAAGGGGCTGGGGAGAAGCTGTTGGCGCCCTGAACCTTCCTTGACTGCATGTGCAATGTAAGAAGCCATGCACCCAAGTGCAATGCAATATAAGAAGCAATGCACTGAAGTGCATGAGGAAACAGGGACTTCTCCTTCTCAGACTTTTAGGTAACTAAGTAACCTGACTAGTTGTAGAATAACTGCAGTGAGACTGCAGAATAGCAGCAGTTTTGTCTCCTGGCTGATAATGCAGATCCTAAGATCTTAAACAGCAGAAGTGCCAATGTCTGCAAACACCTTAGGGTGACTCCTGTGGGTAAAGGCAGTCTGGGGTGCTGACTTCTTTTATTTTTTTGTCTTCAGTGAATCTGTCAAATTAGCAAAAACATGCTGCTAAGGTTGTAGTGCTGCTTGTGTACCTGTGTCCTGGATGTAACTAGCTATCAATGAGCTTGTATCACTAGAAGTATGGGTAATAAGGTTGATCTTTAGTTTTGTCTCAAGTGAAGATTTTTCTGGATTTTATTTTAAGGGCTGCAATGGAAGGCAAGGTGGTGTTTTGACTTGAATCTCAATGTTCTATAAGTTTTTATCTGGGAATATCCTAAAAGAGTCCAACCCCAGTGTAGCTCTTGCAACTACATACCTAGTCCCAGACAAGTCGTTGAGTCTAACTGAAATAAAGAGTGGGTTCCTGAGAGCTACAAGGTCTCCAATAAACAAAAAAAAAAGGGCAGGAAAAGATAATAGTTTAATTAAGGGAACCTGGCGCCCTTCCAGAGCACGCTGTGTCGGTTTGAAGTGTGCAGGCGGGGAGGCGCGGGGTGGCATGTGAACAGTCTCCCTCATGACGAGTCTTGCAGGAAAACGCCCGTCGGAGCAGCGCCGGGACCGGGCTCTGCCCTGGGCGCCCCTCTGCTCCAGGGCTGATACCCAACGGAGCAGGCGCTCGGGTGCTGCCCCTGGGTGCTGCATTGAGTCCCATTAATCCCGTTGCTGTTTCCCTCCCTTGCAGGCAGCTCGGAGCGCGGGTCAGGGAGCTCCGTGCTGAGCTGCGTCCCTGCTGGGGCACGTCCCTGAGAGCATAAAAACAGGAAGGAGGGGCCCTTGCCAAGAGGCTGCTCAAGCAGAAGGTGTCAGATCTATTTCCACCTTGCTAAGCTATCAAGCGATGCTTTCCAATGAAAATATTTTCACTTCGGGACCACTTTCCAGATATCCAGAGGCGAGGGAGGTGTGTGTTGTGCAAACAGGACGAGCGTTGCAGGTAGCTAAGGTTCTTCCTTGGGAGAAGCAGACCTGGGTCAAATGTCAAAATATCCGGACTGCTCCAGTGCCTTCTCCCTGCTCCCCTGCCTTGCTTTGCTCCATGCGGAGCTCTGCGTTGGTCGTTTCTCACTGCTCTCCCTGATGTAATTGTTGCTTCAGGAGCCTTCTGATCTGCAGCCCTTTGGTGCTAGAAAACCCTTATTTATTCATTGTCCAAATCAGAGAGTCAACCAAGCAGGTTGTTCTTTGGAAGCAAGTCATGGTTTAGCTAGGAATTAAAATTGCTTCAATCCGTTTTTCATTTTTGACCAATAGTGACTTTGTGATATATCCACATTACAGAAGCCTGCATTTAAAGCTGCAAAACTCACAATGCAAAATTTTACCCAGGTCAAATTTCATAATTTGACCCAGTTGTCACTCAAGCAGATAAGTTTCTTGTGACTTCCCAAGCAGCTACCCCAATGTTGCTTTTGAGGATGACTCTGGCTTCTGCAATGCAGGGCAATATGACGAGGAGCTGAAGTTGCAGGACGGCGGTTGATTTTGCAGAGGGGCTGATGTGTGTAAAGGGATGTGCAGCTTCTGGAGTTAATCATTCTTCAAGGGCACAGCAAGGCACAGCAGAGCCAGGTGCATCTGATTTCCCCAGGGCCTGATTATCTCATGATAACCACATCCTCTGAAGTTGATTTTCTGCTATGTTTTCCCAGGATCTTGTACAAAGGAATGATTTAGGTTAACTGAATTGACCATAAAATTTATCAAGTGAAATTGCTTTTCTTTTTAGAGACATCAAGTAGCCAGTCTGCTCAAGAAGAAAGATTTGCAGAATGCAGTAACTACATTTATATTTTTTAATTAAAACACAGGTGTCAGCCCCACTAAATACTGGCAGAATGCAGCTCAGATGAGTCTTGAGCTTGTTTAGCTCAAGTTTGGAGGTTCACAAAGCAAATGTCCAAATAAACAACACAATTTGCACAAGCCTTGACCTGGTGGCCCCGGCTCCATTTAAGTGGTTTAAGGTAGCCCAACGTTCCCACCCTTAACATGCTGGTCTGCTGCTGCTTTGGTGCATAGAGCATCTCTCCATGTAGCAGGTCCTCCTGGAACCTGGTTCTGCAGAACAGCTTCACAGCAGCCCAGGTAGTGAAGCATTGAAGCCTTCAGCACTGCCACACGGGAAACCCATGTGAATAGAGCCCCAAAACTCCTGAGTTGTGTTTCCAGCTCTCCTCCTAGCTTGTGATATGAAGCTGGACGAGACACTAAATCCTTTGTGTTTTGTTTTTCAACAGGTAAAACAGGGAGGACTTAATCTATTAGAAGAATTTAGTCATCTTTAGATCACTGATCTAATTCCCACAAAAATCTCTGTAGTCAAATATGCTGTTATTAGTAGCAACACAGTAATAGTCAATGTATGGGTTCCCCAACTTCTGTAGCCAGCCCTCCTTCTTTAATTACCAGCTTTACTTCAAAGCAAGTAGAAAAAAAAGGAAGGAGAAACCTGTTGACTGACTCAGTACACACAGGACAGCCCAGGCTCCCATGTCGTGTAGTAAATGTGGCATTTCGGCTAACGCGTCCGATGCCTAAAAATAAAAGGGAAGCTGTGGAGAAAGTGCCTATTACCTGCAAGCTCAACCCCACCCTGGTGCATTTTTTGCCTGATGAGATCTTCTTGTGACACAGCCAAACTCCAGATTTCCAAAAGCCAAAGTGTCAGTCAAAAACACTGATTTCACCTCCAGTTCTTGCTCTCCACCATTAATGTTTGGGCTTCCGACAGCAGAGCAGTGATAGGAGTTGGGCTTGTCCTTAGAAGAGGTCTGACTTAAAGGGTGATACTCTTTTTTAGTGTTTTAATTTTACCTGTAGAGATGAATTTAAGAGCAGGTTGTCACTGTTACCTCTGAACCACTCTGGCCACACTGGCAAGATCCCCAAAAATTGAGAAGACCCTGTGATTACAGGAGCTCTCAGCTCCAATCGAGTGGTACTGGTTCCCACCTCAGCCCCTCACCTGCTAAGCCCTGCCTAGGAGGAAACGTGTGTTCCACCAAAGGGCTATTGCTCTTAATATCCAGCTCTATAAATCTCTATTTTGGGTAGACAACAAAGATCCTAATGATTTTAGATGACACAAACAACCTGTGGGCATCGTAATGCTCGGCAGTTTTTAGTCAAAGTAGAGTCAAAACTCTACAACTGGATGAGTGTTTCTGGAAGAAACTATTTTTCATCATGATTCATCAAAACCACAACTTTTCTTGCAGGAATGTAGCCATTTTGACGAAAGCTTCACAGATCCAGGATAGGTCTTGGCTTTTGACAGCAAGAGACATCTCTAACAGACAGTGAGAATATTTAAATTGGAATAGCCAAGGTCCCAAGCGGGAACTTTTACCGCTGGGCTATTATATGTTCTTGGGTGGGTCTTTTTCACTTTCTCTAAAACTTTTATCCCTAATGCAGAGCAAAGATGTTTTTGAAATCTCAAGCTTTTGTGGGATGGGAAAACTGTCAGGCATCTTTGGATTTTATCCAGGACCTTCTTTTTCTTTTGCAAGAATATTTTTGCTGAAGCATCGCTAGTCTTCATTTAGACATATTTTTAGCTAAAACTAAAAGCAGATGGAGGTAATTGGGTTTTGTATTTTTCTGAGGGAAATAGTGAAATCATCAAATTTTGCCTAGAATAAAATTTATGGAAATGGCTGCAATAATGGATGAGAGCAAACTTTTTTTTTTTGGCAAAACTGTCTTTTCAGGTTCCCAGAGGAAAAGCAGTGCTGGTACCATCAATGCTTTTCCTATTCCCATTGCAATGTTTTAGTTGTTCAAATTGGCTTTTTTCTTGCAAGATGATGCTGTAAAACCCAAAGTTGGGTGGACTGTGAATATTGGGGGAATTAATACAAGTGCCCGTTAGCAACGTTTTGAGTCCTTAGCCAAAGAAATCAAATGGAAGAGGTTGAGGAGAGGAGTGTTTGGTAGAGCCAAAGTCCTGCATTGAGCTGAAGGGTTCTGTAGTAGCACAAAGGCATCCAGGTATTTTTCCTGCAGGATGACATGGAAAATTTCTGATGGTATTTTCCCAGTTGCTTCTCCTTTTTCTAAGTGCCAAGCTACCTATCCTCAAAAGTAGATGTAGTGCTTTAACTCCTGGTAGGTGAGGAGGTAAGAAAGAGGAGGAGGCCTTTGTGTTCCTCTTCCATCACATGTTATATGGCAATATTCTGCACACCAGAAACTGCCCTCCATGTTTCAGCTGCTTACAGCACCCTGCTTTTATGCTTAATAATAATAGTAACCTGGCTCTGTTCGAGGGGCTCTTTTCTGGGTAGAAAGCTTGCAACTTGTAGACCCTGGTCGGACATAGCGCAGAACTTCTCACCCTGGTAGGATTATTGCAGCAGTGTTGATTTGTTTTTGGGATGATTCCTTTTCAGTAGTAGAGGAGGAAGATGAGCACCTTGGTTCCTCAAAGGAAAAAGAACAGAGAAATCAGACCAAGGTGCTTAGGGCTTGTCCAGGCAGGTCCTGAAAACCTCCAAGGACAGGAATTCCACAGCCTCTTTTCTTCCAGCGCCCAGTTACTCCCACAGAAACTTGATTTCACATTGTGGATGCACTCGGAGTGGATCAGGGTTAATTCTGGCTATATTGCTGTTGCCATTCCATTTCTAAACTCCAAATGCCAGAACTTTTTTGGGGGTTCTTGGAATTCCTCCACAGTCATCTCTTACTAAACTCCCAGGTTGTATTCTGGATTTTAATCTCAACTCATCTCAGTGTATTCATCATTCTCCCTCTCAGTTTTCTGGTGTTCCTGGCTGTTAGGACAGACTTGATGCAGGCATGTCTGTCTTTTCAAATGACGCTTTTTTGGCTTTCTGGGATGCTATCTTTCCTCTCACTATACCCAAGCAAAATAAACACCCAGTGCTTATGGATCTGCTTGCACAGGATGCCAACAGATGGCAATATTTTATCATCGTTACACAAAGCGGCGCTTACTGCAGTGCCCAACGGGGGTTTAACTCTTTTTTGTGACGTAAGGAGCTGCTGAAGCTGGTGATTGTCTGGTCCTGGCCCTGCCTCACTGCTGTGATGTTCTGGCCTTTAAGGGATGCTGCAGCTGTAAATGTCACCTGTGAATTTTTTACAGACATCTCTTGCAGAGCACTTGTGTGATCCAGGTCCCAACACGCTCCTCTTGCACCGGAGCAGGCGCTAAAGCAAGAGCTTCCCAGCGGGTCCTGGGTTTTTCCAGGGGAAGATCTTTCATGGACTTGTTCCTAACTCTTGCATTTCTCTGTACAGAAGCAGGCTCAAGGTTTAGAGGCCGTGATCTTGACTTTACTTACATATCATTAGAAAGCAGGAATACTTAGCTGCAGTAAACCTCATTTTTGGTTGCCTTTGCTGTGGCTTTTAGTTTCCTAGTCATTCCAGCTAAGGGTTAATGCGGGCGATGGTGCATGCAAAGACCAAGCAAGGAGGAGTCCAGCTCTGCTGTGAGTCCCTGGGCTTGCTCTGCTCTCTCTTCATGTGGCTCTCTGCGTGTAGCTTAGAGCATTCGAATGTGCTGAGGACAGGGATGTTCTGTAACGATTTTCTTCCTTTTCATCCTTCTCTGAGGTTCACAATAGAAGAGCCTGGTCTTCAATAGATGGAGTACGGCTGATGGGACGGAGCCTTCTTTGAAAGCTCTGTGTTTGGCCAGGCCATTTCCACCTCTTCAGCCTCTGAGTTTATATGAGGAAAACCTACCTTTCCATGGCACTCCTGGGCCATCTTTAAATTTGTTTGCCAAGGAGGAATATGGGGTTATCCCCTGTTTCCACATCTCCCTGCCTGACTAACCGGGAGCTCTGCACAGAGGGAGATGCTGGCAGTGGGTTCCACATTCCTTTGTGGAGCCGGCGCTCAGGATTTCCTGAGCACGCAGCGAGTATCAGCGCAGCGAGGAAGGGGCCGCTCTATCTCAAGAAAACTTTATAATAAAACAGTTGTCTAACTCGGCTTCATCACAGCAGTATGTCTGGCTTTGATCTCAAGAAGTTAACTGTCTCAATTCAGGAGGATGTGATACGGGCATGGCAATATCCTTTCTGCATCTTCTTCCCTTTGGGTTTGTGCAGTGTGACAGCCAGGTGTTCTGTTGCCCTCCTTTCTGATGCTTTGGTTTTGTATATTTGTATTTTGAGGTTATTTTTTTTTTTATTTACCTGGCATGTCCTCCAGGGAATGAGAAGCAAAAAGTCTCAGGGTAGTAGCAGATACTGGAGAACTCACGAGTGGTTCTTCTATCCCCATGACTCAAAAATGCCCTAGGGAAAGCAAGCAGTGTCCTGAGAGAGGACAGGAAGGCTGCTATTACAGGTAAAGTTTTGCTTGGAAATACCACTTTGTCTGAAAAAATCCTTCCCAGTTCTTGCTGGTTACTTTTTCCTCAGTGTGAGCAAATATCTGGCAGGGAAAGGAAGACAGAAGGTCTTTAGCGTGTTGTCCTGGCTACTTGTTCTCCGTTCTTTGGAAGGGTAGACACGTGCAAATTGGCCTTTTCTCCTTTCTCTTGGGCCAAGAACCCGTATGTGTGTATGAAGCTGTACCAAGCGTGCAGTGAGCGTGCCTTTCCCTTCCCGTGGGCATGGCAGTGGCTGACACAGATACAAGCCGTGTTTCGTGTCCCTTAGCAGTGCCCATCAGCTTGGAGCCCTGCAACAGTGGCCACGCCGCGACAGCAAATCCACAGGCGATAGAACTGAGACCACCAGGAAAACAACTGCCATTTATTTCTTTTTTTCAGTAGTGCTTCTCTCTTTCTTTCCCTGAGCAGCCTTTCCCCGCGTTGAAAGGGATCCCTTGGTCAGAAGTCAGCAGGAGAGGTTGTCGAAAGCTTTGAGGGTCAGTGAAGTGGAACGTTACAACACATGGGAGCAGCGCGCGCTGATGGAGGGTCCCTCCACCACACGGACCTCCCTCCACGAGCAACCTCAGGTCGTTCTTCATCCAGGCCCCCCTCTAGTTATTCCGATCCCCTATTTCCACTGGTCCCGACATTGCCTGGGTCCCCAGGTTGCCCTTTTCCACAGGTATTGCTAAAGCAAATAGCGCACAGTATTTACTAGGTGCAATGCTTTAAATCATATTAATCTAGCCAATAAAGTATTTATGGGCAATAAAAATTCCACAGTGGCATAGCTGATTGGTGAGGAGGATGAATGACGGGCTCATGTCCTGCGCCAGCCAGACTGTCAGCAGTCGCGGAAGGAACAGGGGAGCAAGAAGAAACGACAGCGGGGATTTCAAATGGCCTGTGTGTTGGAGATGCCACGAGAGGGGCATGCTGGAGCACACGGACATTTCTGTGTGCACTTTGTGACTTCTAAGCCACAAATTCATGCATAAATGACCCTGTTGGAGATATGGATATAGTGACATAAGAAGTGTGATCAAACAAAACATGACCCTGTGTCTGCTCTTAGATAAATGCTTAATTATTTTGATTTGGAGAATGCAGGTATCACTAAATGGACTGGATGTTTCTGTAGATCCAGTCAAGTTAAACTTGTGTCAGTGGAATGCAAAAAAATGTTTGGTAAATGGAACTTCTCATCGTAAAGTAATTTCAGAGTTTTAGAGCTCAGAATAAAGCCTAGTAGTAGATCAGAATATGTCTCTGGTGGTGCAAGGGTTTTGCACTTTCCTTTGAAGCATCTAGTTCTTGCCATTGTTGGACAGCTGGTTTTGAGCAAAGGAGACTTGGAGGTCTCCTTTACCTCCAAGTTCTCTGATACCACTAAATCATACTGTCAGTTATGTAGCCAGGGAGACTTTCTATCACTTTATACGACTGCTCAATCAAAGCTGTTGATCATAGTCTAGTATCAAGTAAACTTGATTGGCTGACTTGCAACAACCCTGTTCCAAAACCTTTTTATGAAACTGTTCTCTCTGCAGCAGGGAAGTGACTCCAGGGAGGTTGATTTACTTTATCGTTAGTACAGTAGTCCTCTTTTGGCATCCACTATGGTCTTCCTATATTTATGTGGGAAATGGAAGTGTTTGGGCAACATAGTCCCAAGATTTAACAGACTTTTGGCAAATCATGGGTTGCGCTGACTCTCTTTCCTTGCTGGAGCCAAAGCTAGAGAATAGGCAGTTCCAATGGAAATCACCTCTCTTTGTGTATTAGCACCTCTAGAGTAAATAGGAGGCAAACTGGGATGACTTCCTGCCTCGGTCGGTTGGCATCTTTGAGCCCTGTGAGTCAAAGGGTGTTTCTTAGATTTTTTTGGAGACCGTTTGACTTCTGGTATTACTTACAGGTATCTGCGTTACCACCTCCTGGGGATGTGAGTAGGCACTTGCTATTTTTAGGTGGGACATGGAGGAAGAGGAGAATGTAAGAGACATGAACTCATGGAACAGATTATGAATTGTCTCTTACATTATGTTGCCTGGTCAAACCTATTTCTTAATCCGTACTAATTTTGCCAGCATCTTTCCATATTGGCACCCAAATTGACATTCCCTCTCTGCAGAGGTTAATGAGCTAGTGCTGTTGACTGCCGTTCTGTAGCAATAACAGCAGGAATGGGAGGAGAAAGGCACTCTTTGCTACAAATACAAATATTTGAGGGCTTTTTTGTTTGTTTGCCTATTTCTGTTTTTTTTCCCGTGCTAATTCTTAGGTGACTTTCCATCTGTCATCTTCTGCAGCCCTGAAGGGAGATTGCTGCAACACCTCTTGTGCCTGTAGCACCACCACCCCTTAGAACAACAAACCCATCAGCATGTGTAATTCTGAAAACCTCTGACCTGCCATGACATAAAGATGAGCAAGGGCAACACCCAGGGACACCAAAAGCAGGCAGTGACACCGGGCTTGGAGAGGGCAAACAATCCATAGGTCCGGCCTCCAAGCTGGATGATCTATGTCACTTTATCCCAGCAGAAGAATTCAGCCCTTGGGTAGCCTCAGCGCCCATCTGTCTTGTCACATAGGCACATGCTATTTTTGCTTTATGTGTGCTGACCTTGTCAGTGTCCCACATTTGGTCTGCGCTGCCACTTCAACCTGCAGAAAAAATTGCCTGGATTGATTCCCTGTCAAATTTCCCTTGACCCGGAGCTGTTGCGGAGAAAACTGTAGCTGTCAACCACGAGCCCTCACCCGGAATAGTGTGGCCTTTGCTTTTCTCCTGCTTTTCAGAAGAAAGGAAGGCTGGGGCAGAGAGAGGAACTTTGCATTCCTTTCTGAAGGGATTAGGGTTTGTTGTGGTCATTCTTAATTACGTGGAGGATTTGTGGTTATCTGACAGCTCATCGGACCTGGTCTGCGATGAGATAGAGACCTCTCTTTCCTGTCAGCTTATGCAACTGGCTTTTCAGCCTGACGGTTTTGCAATTCTCTTTCTTTCTTGTGTTCCTGTATATAGAATACTAGCAATCTGTGGCCAAAAGCAGAGAACCAAAACTTTCCATGAACGTAAAGTATTGCAGAAGTTGGTATATCTGCACATAAGTGCATGCATGCGCCTATCAATGTCTCTTATGCTCTCTTTTTTAATCATTTCATATGCAGGCAAAGGATCCTCTATTGAAAGTCTTATGTTCTTTCATTGTATGATGTGATGGAACTTAACACCTTAATTTGTGTGTGTATATATATGTATATATATGAAAAGCAGCTCCAATTAGATTTTTTTTCTTTTACTGTGTTTCCTGCTACTTATGACTAAGTATGGGTAATTATCTTGGCTCACTTTTTCCACTCCACCCTTTCTTTGAGAAAATGTGTTGCAAGTTTGCTTGATATTTTATTTTTCTTCTCCCCCTCCTTTTCTTTTTTTGTAGCTTTGGTAATTAAAAGGCTTGCAAATTGTTACAGGTAATAACTATTTTTAGTCAGATTTAGAAGTATTAAAATAGTGATTTTAAATGATGCTTTAATTCTCTAAAGTTTTAGAGAACTCCATCTAGTTTTATCTGCCAGATTCCCTTCTCTTTACTGTATATTGCCCCCTGCCACCTTCTCTTTGACTTCTTCATTCTTGAGCTGCTCTATAATCAGACGAAAAGTGTCAGGTTATACAAGAAGGTGAAGAGATTGTTCTCTCCCATTAGGTCAGTATTTTCCCAGATCTCCCCCTCTCCTCTTGGCCTGTTCTCAGTCCTTGAGAAGGGCACCGTTTCCTGGGGCACCATGTGGCACCAAGGGCCCTGTCCCAAGGAGAACACTCCGTCTTGACGTTCCCATCCGGCCCAGACTGCTGAACTGAGTGTCATTGCTGCTGCTGATAAATCAATGCAGAAGGATGATAACTGACTGGCATTTGGATATATAGCGTAGGGATGCTGTTAGGGTTACTTTACCCTGTTCTGCAATGAGCATGAATGCATAGGGGTTTTTTTTATTTGTGTTTTAATTTTTTTTTAGTAAAAGCAAGCTTCTTTTCCATTTAATTTCTTTGGATGCCCTTCCTTCCCCAACCACGATGCTCTTTCGGAGTTTTGTTGAGGTCCTTGGCAGTCCTGCCTTTGTGCATGCACATCCAGATTCATTAAGCATGTGCAAGGTAAATTGAATTATCCCCGTGCGAGTGAGTGCAGGGATGGCACTTTGCTGGGAGCCAGGTGTCAAACTGGGAGACTGGGAACACGGCGCCATGGGAAGTGAGCTGACCGGCAGTGCTAGAATAGCTTTAATGTCTTCAAATCATGAAATAAAGTGTATTTTATGCTTGATTTTGCTTCTGAGCACCGTGAGTGAAGAAGCAGCCTTAGCCAGTGCCTCCTCGCTTTGCTGTTTCATAATGTTCCTTTGAATCCTCTGCCACAACCGTTCGTGTCTACATATTTATGCCTTCCTTTCCCCGTGCGCCTGTCTGTGACCCTGGGGCGAGAGTAGGCAACTTATCTGGGGCCAGAATGAAACACAACATCAAAGCCAAATTATGCAAATCCTCACCAGCGGTAATTAACAGATGACATTTCTGACAAGTGTAAATGTATAATTTCAAAGAGGGATCGTTTTATGGTCTTCTGCAGTTAATTGTCAGGCACAAGTTACAACAAAACAAAGAGGAAGAACACAATCTCCAAAACAACCTCGACCTTCATGGAAGAATTTAGGAATTTTTAATATGTAAACAATGAATTACTGGGGGAAAAAAATGATGTTTACCTTCCTTGCTGTTGTAACTGCACATACACCTCCTTGCATTTCCTTCTCAGTGTTTTTCGTGTTCTGCTTCAAAACCCAGGGAGCTTTTTTGATGAAAAATGAGCATGTAAATGGGCCACGGGATCGGTCAGAAAGGAGGCGTTAGGCAGTGGAGCACTGAGGTGTGACTGGGGCCAGGGGATGCCCTTGCTCCCGGTTGTCACCTGGGTGCAAGGAGCTCAGGGCCGGAAGGTCCCCAGCGCTTTGCAGGGTCCGACCCACTGTCCGCAGGCAAGGGGGTGAGCAAGCGTGTGGGTTTTCCTGAACTACGTTTGGCTGTCAGCGTTTCTGCTGCAGTCAGCAGGGACTTGTTTTGTCTTGCCTTCCACCAAAATAATTCCCACAGTCTGAGCAACCAGGAAGGTTCAGGTGCAGGTTACAGACTTCCAGTCATCCAGAAAATTGACAGTCGCAACAGGAGATGGGTTCAACTGTGTCTCTTGTAAAATATTTTTCCTCATAATTTTCCCGAGGCGTTAGGCAGACGTCATAGAGGAAATCTCAGGTCCTTCTGGCCCCTTGCTTTGTCGGGGGACCCGGTGGATCCGAGGGAGGTGCCATCCCACCGTGCTTGGTGCTGCACACACCATGCACACCCCACGGACGGTTTTACACCCCAATTTTCTTTTTAAGGCTTTCAATCAAATCCTGATAGCAAAAGGCACGTGGTTCGCAAGAGAAGTGGGAGAAGAACGACCTTAGGCTGGACTTTGGTTCCATAAAGCCGAAGTGATGGCATTTGTTAGGCAGAAATGAAGTTCTGTTCCGTTCCACTTCCTGCACAGGCTAAAGGAAGAAATCACTGTGATCCTCAACCGTTTCATCCATAGCAATGAAATGTGGTGGTTCTGAGCTGGAGGAGTGCAGACCAAGCCTTGCTGTTGTTTCCTTTCACATGGGATGCCTCAGTCCTGTCTAAAGCACCTAAGCACACGGCAGGCTCTGCCCGTGTGTGGCTTGGCTGTGGTTGCAAGATTTCCTTCCCCTTTATCTGCCCCAAGGTTTTCAGCAGCACGAGGGAAAAATGCCAGTCATTGTGGGGTGCAAAAGTGAATCCCGGGTCTCTGTCTGATTTGACTGTGGTGCTGAGAGCCTTCCTGGCACGCTAAGGCCATGTCTAAAATTCCAGGAACCAGAGTCAGCAGATAATACCTCAACACAAAGGAGTTTCACCATAAATAATTGTTCGGGCTTTAGTGCGTTGTTGAATCAGACAGTAGGAAGTTGGCTGGCAGGGAATTAAGAGCAGCGCCAAGTTTAAAGCCAGGGTTTGCTCGGTGAGCTCGTTTGTGAAGAGCAAACACAGTGTTAGTGCAGGGTGGACCCCAGTTGCTCTAAAGCTGATTTTGGTGCAAAGCTGCTCTCCGGCACAGCCCTGCGTGCCGCTCTGTGCAGCGGTCGTGTCCACCCTACGTCCTAATGGCAAAGGCAGATGAAGAGGGGCCGCTTTGGTCGTCTGTCCCCTCTTCCATCAGCCTCGTGAGACGGACCTGCGAGCACTGAGATGTACGCGTGGCGTCGGGTCAGGGCAGGCTAGGCCAGACCTGAGAGTGCAGAGCAGTTATGGCCATGGAAAGAGCTGGATTTTAGCCCTTGCCTAACTCTTTCTTGTCGCCTCCTCCATGCTTGTTTGCCTGTATTCCTACAACTCCCCGGACAGACTTCCCCGACCCTGTTGCAGTTGGAGAGGACCTGCATCCTCGGGCAGGAATGCCCATGTCATGGTCAAGCCAGCCCACGCTCAGGGCCCTGTTTTATCCTCAGGTTTCTCAACTCTTGGACACATATTTGTCATTTCTGAATCTTTACAGATACCTGCATCTCACCCCATGTGTAATACAATTTTAAGGTGAGTTATGGAATTATGGTACATTCTAGAACATTGGTGCTGTATTCCTGCCTTAAGTAGAGATCTTCTTGGGTAGCCTTGGACAAGCTGCTCCTTTTCCCTGTGCTTTAGGGAAGGTGGCAGTGTCCAGAGCATGAGTATCTTCATGATCACCTTCATGATGTCCTTTGAAATCCACAATGAGGCGTGTGCCGTGTCTGCAAGGCAGTGACCACCAGTGGGTAAAGAGGCAGAACTACCAAGCGAGGAGAATTGAAAATAACAAACTGCACAACAATACTGCAGCATTATCTGCAATAATAACCTTTCCTGCCGAATCAACACCGAGGTCCTTGGGTGGGTGGACTCTCTTTTCCCCTGTTTGGAAAGAGCAAACTGTTCCTGCTGCTATTCCCGGTCAGCCGCCGGCGGCGTAGGTCCAGGATGAAAAATCATCCCCCTGCTCTCGTGTGTGGGAGCCAAAGCACGAGCATGCCAAGGGGAGAAAATACCTATTAGCGCTTTTTATATCCTAAGCATTTTATAAGCAATAGGCCTCGCCACGCTCCTGTGAGCTAAGTCATGATGTGTGCTTAAAAATGTCGCTGGCGTGAGCTCCAGTTTTCCCCCAGCCCTCCCACACTGACCAGCGCTGCCCTCCTGGTATCGCTGCAGCCACGTCAGGTTTAATCAGGTTTAATTAAGCGTTTTCTAGGCAGGAATGCCTCGAAAGAAGGAGACTCCGCAGCTTGCTGGGGTCTGCGTGGGGATGCTTGGTCCCCAGCTTGATGGAAGGTGCTGAGGCCAAGGAGTCTGGATTAGAGGTTGGGAAGCAGAGGGAAGCAGGCAGCAGGGCTCGCCATGCTCGGTGCCTTCAGCCTTCTGCCACCTCCAGCCTCATCCTCAGGCCTGCTGCAGTTCTCCACAGTATTTGCAGGTGGTAATGAGCACGTTTCTAGTCATGGGCCTCAGCATTCTGGGTTGGGCATCAATTATTATTGCCCTTCCTAATGCCGCCCTCTCTCCCTACTCGGCTTATTTCCATTTAATCTGTATTTACGCTGTAGTTAACAAGAGGAGAAAGGAGCATTTCTAGTGATAAATCATTCGTAAAGAACAGCTCTGGTCTTCACTTCCACTCTGAAATGATAGTATAACTCAGGGCGGAGGCGTTATCTGCTCCTCTGATCAGCTCAGGATGCCGCAAGGTAGCGCATGGGACTCTTCATTCACTCTCCTGTTCAGACCTGCTGCTTTTTGCCCAGTGGAGTAGAATGAACGTCAAGAGAAAATATCCTTCAGCCAAGAGAGTGAGAGTGCTTAACCCCAACAGCTGATGCCAGGGCTGTGAAGGGCTCGATAATCCTCATCCCAAACAGGCTCCTCCTCAGTAGGTGGCCAGGAGCCCCGTGCTCTTGGGCAGGGACCAACGTGGAGCTCTCGACAACCGGAGAACCAAGCCTGCTTCCGTCTTTGGAAGCCCCCAGGGGTTAGTTTTCCATGATGTGCATGGTGTAATAAATCTGTCTCATGCTTTTTTTGCTCAAAAAGACCAGAATGCTGCCCAATGGCGTGCACCAAAGCCAGCAACACCAGAGTGCCTTCCTCTAACACCCAATATTTATCTTATATAATATTTTCAGGTTTTAATGCAGCCCAGGCTCCAGAGGAGTCCCTGGGGATCCCCTTAGCAGTGTGACCAGGCTGGAATACAGGGCAGCTGCCCAGGTCCCTGCTGAGTGACCGGGCTCTGTTCAGCCCCAAGATGCTCGGGTTGCAGTACCAGGAGATACGATGCAAAACCAGGGTTCTTACTGGGTCACATCACTCAAAATCAGGTTTACTTCAATCTGATCAAGATGTCTGGCAGTTCGAAGAGGGACAACATGGAAATATCATCCCTAAGCCAAGAAAAGTTCTAAAATTAGCCTGAGAGGAGTCTGGTAGTTCATGACGGTGTAAAGTCAAGTCCAAAGACTGATTAAGAAGTCCTCTTTCTCTGGCAGTGGTTGTACTTGTAACCAGAGGCTGGTCTGTGAACTGTAAAGCGGGTCCACAGGAGAGAGATCCTATTTTCTGCGGGCAGTTGAAGCCGGTAAACTATACAGGAGTAAATAAATAGAATTTCCCCAACACTCCGCCTAATCTGGACCCATAGATGACAACATTGTCTATTTTTAATATGGAAATTCCGGAGCAGCTGGGTTTGTTTACCCTTGAGAGGTCTGACAGCGTTGCTTTCATTTTGCAGACTTCCATGTTTCTGCACTATATGTTTTTTGTGGTTAAAATACAAAGGAGTAACATGGGAAAATCCACTATCCAAATAAGCCAAGGACAAGCAAAAAGGAATATGTGAAATGTCTGCTGCTAGTTTGTTTGTTTAAAATGCCTACTTTGGGTTTTGCATCTTCTGGAGAAAAAATAAAAATAAAAGCAGAAAAAAAATATAATCAATTGAAAACATCAGGAATTGTTTTAAGTTCATCAAAATATATAATGTTGTGTCCCTATTTGAATTGTAGGGTATCAGTATGAAGTGTCACAAATACATGGAACAAATCTGTGGGTGCTAGCATGCAAAACCAGTTGGTTGTCTCAGACTTCTTGTTATAACATGTTACCTTTATTTTAGCAAATTGCACATATCTGTTTGCAGTCATTAAGCTAATCAGTGACAGGAGAGAGAAGGGACTAGGGAGAATGCAACTGTAAAGAGCTAAGGAAATTACGCAGACGCTGTCCACCCCCAGATCTAGCTTTTCCCTTCCATGTGGTTTTGGGATACATGTGGGATTTGAGTTGTACTTGGAAAGCATAATGCATGTACCAACATCTGGAAGTATCATAATGGTTGCTGTAAGAATTATTACAGTAGTTGTGGGTGAAATCTAGTGCTTCGCAGCGCATGCAGCCTAACAGCAGCTTGCTTTAGTTACTGAAAATATTTTAATGCCCTGAACCGTATTTAACCAAAGGGAAAAAAGAAGGAAAATATAATCATGCAAATAGGTGAGCAGGATGAGCACCAGGCTCTTCTATGCAGTAGGATTTTTGGAGAAAAAAAAAAAAAAAAAAAAATCTGGATTATTGAAAGAAATACTGAGTGATGGTAATTCTAGGTGAATTTTATAAGTGGGGTTCACTCTTGAGGTTGGGTCAAGCCACAGAAGTTCATTTTTTCAAGCATTTCCACTAACTGAGGTTGCTTTACACTTTGGGTGCCATCATGGGAAGCCACTGGTTCTCCTATTCCGCTGGAAATTAGGAGGAGAAAGTAGGAAACGCTCAGCACTTAAAATTGATGGGTGCTTTGAGATACCTCTGTGTTTTGCCAGTTTTATGTTTTAGTTGGCTCATCTGGACATGCAGCAATGACAACATGACTCTCTCAAGGGTATCAGGAAGCTGCTTTGCTGTTAGTACAACAATTTTAAAGGCCTGGGGAGGAGCTACTGAAATCATGATGTGAAGCTGTGACATATTGCTTGGTGCATGTCTTGGATTCAGGGAGGGCTGAAGAGTTTCTCATAGATTTAATTCTGATCTGTGCGTGTTTGTGCTCGGGGTGGCCCCACCAAGAGTTTTTTACTACAAGCTGAGGCTCTTCCATTGAGCCTGGTAGAGTGCTTGGCATGGCTGTTGGTCCTTGGATGGGCATGGATGCTTGGCATCCATTGGATGCTTGGGATGGTCATTGGATGAAAGACCCTGCTGATGACACCCATTAACATCTCTCCACAGAAGATGCTAGGAAGTGTTACTGATTAGGTATGGATTGCTTGAGCTGCCTTGAAAGCACCAACAGCTGGGCTTAAGCTTTCTAAGGATGGGTAGGTTTTGTTAAGCATGTGATCTGTAAATAAATAACAAACGACTTTGATGGGACGTTCAAGGATGCAATTGGATCTCAACCCAGCTTAGCTTTTCCCTTCTCTTGTACACACCGCCTTGCAGAGATCCTTGTGGGCATCTTATCTGCACTGAGAAATTGGGCAAGCCTGTTGGATTCCTAGTGGGGGAACTGCAACCTCTCTCTAAAGCAAACCACCCCCTGAACGAAGGGGAAAAAAAAATACAAATTAAATCTGTTGACAAAGCGCCTTTCTGGCCAGGCGCCACTTCAAACAGGCTGCAGGCTGGGGAAGGTGGGTGTTGTTTATCAGAGACACATCTCTTCACGTTTCATAAGAACTGCCTTTCAGGAAGAGGTCTAGTTAAAATAATTTCTTGCTGTATCCCATAGTGCCTTCTTGCACCCTGGGCTCTTAAAACCCGATTCTGGGAATCAAAAAATAATAAGAAAAACCCCATTCGCTTAGGTCAGACTGAGCCAAGAATGGAAAATTGTCCTTGAAGTGCTTTTGGTTCCAGCAATAACAAGACCTGTCATTTGTTACATGTTAATTGCACGTTATTATCTTTTGTAGGTTAAGTCAACCAAAGGTTTCTTGTACAGTTGGAAACAGAGTTGTAATCTTTAATACGGTTTGCAGCCTCAGCTTAGCTTCTTTTTCAGGTTGTCTTTTAGAATCTTGCACTTAGACCGATTCTTTGCAGATAGATTAGATATCTGTTTCCCCGTGGAAATGTATGGCCATCTAAGCTATCTTCCATATGATAATCTCAAAGCACAGCCTTACAAGCTCAGAGCAAGTGAGCTTTGTGGTTTCCCATGGGAAAGGTATATCATAATCCTCATTTTTGAAAGACTCCCGGAGTAAGCCTGTGATGAATCTAGGAAAGGAAACGATTTCCAAGTACTGAAGTTGTTCTACCACCGCAGATAAAACCATATGCTCCTACCAAGCTCTCTGTAATAGAATTTATGGTATTTTTGGAAAATTTCTCCTTAGTGAAGGGAACACTAGCTTGCTTCTTCTCTCCCCCCATCTCTCTCTCCCTGACGTTTTGTTCCGTCCGTGGCTCGAGCAATTCTCCTCCTTGGGTCTGAGCGCGGCTGTCACTGCACCAGTGATTTATCCGGACTGGGAATCCCCGGTGCCGATTGACTGCTCCTTGACACTGTTGATCAATCAAATCTCGAGACAAGCAAAGGCAGATGCGTGGAGACAGAGGAACCGTCTGGCCTGTAACCTAATTCATTCTTGATGGGCTTCTAAATGTTTATGCCTGAATGTTATTTGGCTACAGATTTGTGTTGAGAGATGGAAAAGGATGCCCAGGATTTCTTGCATTCAAAGCGAATGAAATCGAGGCTAGAGAAATACCTCAAACATTGTCCATTTTTTCTTCCACTTTGGGAGATCCTGGCGAGCTACATCAGACTGTCTAAGTGCCCTGGCATTTCTGCAGGTTACTATATCATCTGTATTAAAGCAACACCACAGCAATCATCTTCCAGCTGCTGCCCTCTCATCCCATATTTTGTCCGTTTCCATCTTTCGCTGACTTTTACTGCACAAATAATGTAGAGTCTGAGATTGTTGGCTGCAGACCTAGAGAACGGTTTTAAAAGCTAAGCAGTATTTTTTCCTCCTTGCCCCATGAATATAATGTAAACCTGCTTTTGCAGGGCTTGCCTTGGTATTATCACCACCTTTTTTTCTCTGTAGACCAGCCTGGACCTTTCTTTCCAGCCTGGGTTTCCATGATCTTTGGTTGATTTATTTTCTTCTAGAGGGCAGAAAAAAAGAAGACTCCCCCCAATTCTCTAAAAGCTCCCCAACCAGAAAAATAAGTCACTGAATTTTGAAAATAGTGGAGCCTTTCTGTGCACATTGACTAGAGAAGCACTTGAAAATGAAGTTTAGGTTGGGCTGAAAATGAAGTTTAAATTAGGTGATGTGTTTTCAGAAAGCTGAAGCCAAGTGTGAAGATTTGGGGCAGTATTTCTGCTCCGAGGACTCGGTTTTAGGGAGTCGGTGTCATTCTCTTTGAGCATCCTGTCTTTAAGGACCATAGAAGTGACAGTGACAGCACACAGTGGTTTTGCGACCGTGTGGAGTTAAAATAAGAAGCAGCTGCTGTGTTTCTATTTCTTCTTACTTTATGCAAATCTTCTGTATTTTACAAAACAAGTTAATGAAGCCACCTGTCCCCTTATCTCCTAGCCTGTTTGTACTCACCTGTTCCCCTATCTGTAGTCAATCTGTTTGCATGTGTGTCTACCTATATAATCATTAATCCGGTTCCTTTAATTTCAGCTCAGAGAGGAACACAGTTTAACATGTGTCTCCTCGTGTGTTACGTCCCGCACCTGGAGCGGTGTGGAGGTATTTTGGGGCTTAGTTGGGGTTTTTTGGCCGTGTCTGCATTGCCGAGGTTGCCTGCAGACATTTGCAGGGGCTGATTAAAGCCTTCCCCTGCTAAGGGCCAGCAGAAGGTTTTGCAAGAAGAAACAAGTGCGGCGCTTGTGCTGGTTGTGGCAGGCTGAGCACAGACCACCGCTCGAGAACAAAAGGCTGGGGAGCAGAAGCAGCGGCTCTGAGCGCGCGGTGGGTGGCAGGGGGTCGCACCAGCGCATCCATTTGGCGCACACTATTAGCCTACGGTGCTAGTTTAACTCTTCTGAGAGATAAATGAATGAGTTAAATGAGCGCAGGAGTTAGAGAAAAGTTAGGACCCCCTGGTCCTGCGTGGCCGGGCCCCATGTGGGGACATGGGGATGGACAGACCTGCCCTGTTTCATGTGCCCATGGAGCACGATGGTTTGGAGGGGCTCGGGAATGGGTCACCTTCCCGGGGGTGTCCAGCCGTGACGCCCAGGACCCTGCTTTGCCAGGAAAACCCGATCCCGGTGTCCTTGTCCCGGTGCCTTTGCAGCAGGAGCTCCATGTGGTTGCTCCGCTTCTGCTCCGGCCCCTGCCCGGTCCCCACGTCCATGGTGGCAGCGGTGACACTTGCACTGTTACCCATTCACACCGTTCCAGCGGGGGAAAAGAGTCATTCCCGAGAATGCTGCGGCCGTAACCCGTGTAAATAATACCTTCCTTGGGACATCTAGTGGGAGAACAACATACTGCACAACGCGC
>VZSG01000601.1:279613-298141 GCA_013398315.1 Nothoprocta pentlandii | reverse complement strand
GTACGGTTAAGGTCCTGCCAGCACAAGGTATCAACTTTGGTAAATCCTTCCTGGAAAGTGAACTTTACATTTATGGGCCAGACATGATGGAATTTAATGTTTGGGAATGATTAAAGGATTTTGTTCTTTCCTAGTAACAACTGCATTTATCAGGACTCGGTGGCCTCAGAAGGAGCTGAAATGGAGCTGAACTGCTGAGCTTCCCCTGGTTTGGGGCTGGGAATCCCTCTGGTCTTTAAGCATTAGGGCTGGGGAATTACGTTTGTAGATACGGGCGGCCGGGAATATAAAGTGTTTATTGACCCCAGTCTGTGTTAATAAAGCATTAGAGGTATTACCTGCTTGGGGATTGTCAGCACAAAGCAAAGCTGGACTGACCCTCGTGGAAAACTGAAACTCCTCTTGGCCTTTGAGTAAACTGTTTGGGCTGTGGAAATGACAACACTTGGGCAGGCTTAGAGATTGCAGCAAAGCGAGCTAAAAGGCATTCTTACCACAAAAAAAATGTATCCCCGTTGCCTGTATTTCCTTGCGTGGCAGTGATAATGCGTTTAGCATTATGCTCTTCACAGATAAATTTGAGTTATGTCTCCCTTTCCAACAGGTGACATCACTTAAATTTCACTGGGCAATAACCCTCCTTTACCCTTTTTCCATGGGTAAAAGGTCCCATGTCCTTGGGGCACCCAGGAGTTTCAGCTTTGACCCGTATTTTGTTACCCATCTTCAGGGTGACGATCTCTCCCGGAGAAAAGCCACTGATTTCTGTGGTCTAAGCAGCAGAATTCAGAAGCATTTGGTAATTTTAGTACATCTAGGTCTCTGGTATTTATTAAACCATCTCCATTGATCCACAGTATTTTGGGGGAGATTAACCATAAAAGCATCCTGGTTCAGCCTTGCTTTCCCTTCCTTCTCCCACTCACCTGGTTGGACCAGCCCTGGTCCAACAAGAAGACTGTAACTTGGGGCTTTCTCAGGCTCTAGGTGCTGTCAGGGAGGCACAGGTTATTCCAGATTTTCTTCCTCCATGGGCACACAGTTAACTTCCCATGAACCGAACCCTGCATTTTCTGTATATTTTTGAAGCAAAATAGTGTGCCTATCATTGCCACCTTAAGCTTAACAGTCACAATAAACTCCTTTTGGAAGGGGAAAGACTCTTTTCGAGGAGTTCTAAGAGAGATTAAATTCACGTGCAGACTGCAGCGCTGTCTGTAATTTACTGTGCACCACGAGAGACATCAGCTGAGATTTTCAGGAGCAGATTTAGTTGAAAAAATTTATGACAGCATTTAGAAACATTAGACTTAAGACTGCATGCCAGAGCATGACAAAATAGCAGGTAATAACAGATCTCATTAGAACTGTTTATTTAAATTGAACATTATCCTGTCAGGGACGTTTTCACTGCTGTATAGGTTTTATTTTCATCTAGGTTAACTTCTAGGAAATATAAGCGCCCAGAGATGTCTTCCTAGGGACTGCTCCGTCTGTTCATTCCGATGTGCTCACCATGTGGTGTATAAAAGTGCCTAAATAGCTTTGTTCCTCCTGGTCATTGATCTGCCCTAAGTATCTCCAGGTGGAAAGATAAGGTGTTATTTAAAAACTTGGGTAGAAAAAGAAGGCTTCTTCCATTATCTTTAAGAGGGTCCTCTGTATATTACTGCCTTTAATTTCCGTTGGCAAACCTCCATGACCTTTATGATAAGCAGCAAACTTATTTACTTCATAGGAGTCATTTTAATAGGAACCTTAATATTCACTTCTCACGCTTCGCATCTACCTCTACCTTAACCTGCAAGCTCCAGGAAAACATACATTAGCCTATCAGGGTTAACAAGTGTCCTTCTGCCAGGAACCCATCAAATCCATTTACTAGTGACGTATATTCAAAACAATATAAGGTTTTTGATTCATGCTTTTTGGAAGGCATTTTGAGTTGACTTCCCGGTAAATCTTGCCACTTTATTAATCCCTGTTGAGTAGCTGGCAGGCAGCTCCCTGCTTTATTTGGCTGGTGGCACGGGGGTTGAGATAATGCCCAGCCCTGCCATTCTCATTCAAATAACAAGCAATGGGAAAAACACCTTTCAGCAGCAGGTGAGATCCCTGAACAGAGTCACCTGCTCGGGACCCCGGATCCATCAACAGCAGTGGCCGTGGTGGCATTAATTACTGAAGCTGTGGGCACAGGGAATGGCTGCGGTACCAGACCTTTTCCAGGAAAGGTCTTTTAGCTTTCAGGGTTTTTAGGATTTCAGGTATGCTCACATACATTCAGTTCATATGCTAACAGACCCATTGGACAACCTCATGGGCACCAAGGAAAACTCATAGCCGGGGAGGAATTTCTGCAGAATCCAAATAACTGCATCCTTACAGAGAACACATGTCACCAGGAATGCTGTTGTTAGACCCTCTTCCAAGCCAAATTTCTCCTAACTGTCCTGTTACCACCCATTTTCTGCTGTCTTTTTGGGGTGCTGGGTAGGTAATGTACATAGTGCTGAGCACTTCTCTAGTTTGTCCCAGTTTAGGCCCTTTATGAATGTGTTAATGTTTGCTGTGTTGCATTTTAGTAGCCTTAAGAGGCACACAGGAGATTTTGAGCTTGTAGATCTAAGTGAGCATAACTAGACTGTGTTGAAACTGGAGAAATTCAGAAGAACGTCTTTTTAATAGTAGGCAAATAGCCTCCCATGCAGTTTATTGACAGAAGCAGCGCACTTCACTGCTGCGATCGTTCAGTCATTCCTGCCTATGTTTCTAAGTGATACTGACTTCAAACCACTGAACTCGGTTTTGTCCTTTTTGGGTAATAGAGAAGACCATTTCCCTCGCCTCCGGAAACACAGGGTGTAATTCTGTGGCTGGCGTGGTGGTAGTGTTCGGATTGCTCTCTTCCTTTCTGGCTAAACTCTGTGAAATTATAGTGGTTTTTAAATTTTCAAACACCTGAAAGAAACAAATCCCTGAGGTGTATGGGCAGCTGGAGCATGGGCAGCAGGAACCTCCTCCACGTGGACCTAGGAGACTTCCCTCACACCACAGTGGGTCTGATCCAGTCTGAGCCAGTGACCCGAGGCTGCTAGTGTTAGTGGTTGTGGTGGCTGATCTGCATTTTAAACGAAGCAGAATTAATTCAGCTAATGGGAAGCTCTCCCTGGCATTTGTGCTAAGTTCTTATGTTGCATTCAGGAAAAAAAAAGGCAGTGGATTTCATCCCAGATTGGTAACGGGCATCCAACGGCAGGCAGGGATATAGTTTTCACTGAGGACTGTGTTGTGCCTCCTGCCATCAGAGGCATAGAGATATAGAGGTATTGTCACCTTGCAATATTGCACCTTCTGAGGATATGCACAGATTTATAATAAATTGCTTTCTCGCTGTACCCAAATCATTGCAAACTCCTCAGATGCAGGTGGGTGTCCCTGTGTGCTGTGGAAGGCTCCCAGTGCTTGTGGGACAAACCAGGGCGCTCACGGCTTTGGTCACATCTAGCCGGTGCCAGGGTCTGCACGTTGGCTTCGTGGTGCTGCGTTAAACCGGAGCTGCGCGGTGGAAGATACCGCTCGGGCAGCAGCAGGCTGTGGTCTCTCTCCCTGGCTGGAACAAGCCTTTCCTTTGGTTTCTGCCATATCTTGCCTGGGGAGAAGGGGAAGCGTCTGTGTTACTGCTCGCTCAACAACTCAAGGGTGCCCTGCCAAGCCACAGAAGCAACTTTCAAAGAGGGGCAGCTTGGTCTAGAAGATGGCACCTTCTAATCTGCTGGTGGCTCCAACACCTTAATTACTTTGGCAAAAGATGTTCTCCAAGGTGAACATCTTTTACTGCAGAGATACTTCTGTGAAATGAAAGGAGGAGAAGGCTTTTTGAACACCTTCACCTAATGAGAACCTTGGGCTCTGGTTCTTGCTCTTTCTCTGCAAGAGCATCGTCTGATGGTCAAGTCATGATCCTGCAAACGTTGGTTTTGCTCTTATCTGGTGGAAGCTGCAATTGGAGCTGGCCCTTCCCAGGGACGGGGCTACCAGTTGGTTAAAATTCTTATAATAAAATGTTGGAACTTCTTTTAATTAATACTGCAGCAGGCAGAAAAAGCACCTGGCGTAAAATTGCCCAGATTTCACCTGGTTTCTTTCCTTCTCCTTGCCTCAAAGATGTCTGCTCGCCAAAATACACCAATTTTCCTTGCTAATTAGTTAGAACTGCTGTATATTTATCCACATTTCCCAATATTGAATCTCTTCTTTTGCCTATTATTTTATGGTGCTGAAATGCAATCAGAAAAAGGGGTTAGAATTAATTATGGTCTTTGGCTAGGAGGATTAGCCACAGATGTTGGATTATTGTTATTGCACTGTGTTTGGGAATGACAGAAGGAATGTGTGGAGACTGATGGGCTCTGCGAAGAGAAACAGAAGTGTTTAAGCCATAAATGAACTTTAATTCCTCCTCTGTAATATCATCTGTGATAATGATAAAAACTAGGCTTGTTGAGAAGAGGAAGCATTAAGGTGACAACCCACGCGACCTGTGCTCCTTACAGGTTACCGCGGTTGTTCGTTGGGCTGTAGCTTGGGCCTTTGGGTGTAAGTCTTGCAGGGTGACACCTGCACAGCCCTTCCCTCCCTTCTCTCAGCTCTTGAACGAGCTGCTTGAGGAACCCTTGGTGTGCAGCAGGTGGAAGGAACCATTTACCAGGCGCTTGGGCAGCGTTTGCCACTGAAAACTACAGGTTTTCCAAGGAGAGAAAGGCTCCTTTAGTCGCCTGTGCACACAAATTCATTGCTGCATCCTGAAATGCTGCTGCAAAACGCCTGTTGATAGATACTTCTTGAGAAGGACCAATATTCAGGCTTGAAATTAAGCAGTTTGGGTTTTTTTGTTTGTTTGTTTGAGCATCCTGAAGCAAACAAGAGCCGTGCTTCCCTCTTGCTGGGTGTTTATCCTGGAATGTGCCCATCCCAGGTGCATCTTCCCCATGAATTTTCTGGCCAGCAGCATTAGTGTTTGCTGTATAAATGAGGTCTCATGGGCTGGGACGTTTACAGATGGAAACTGTGCTTTGAAACTCTCTGCTCACTTAAAAAAGCGTTTTGCCTTGCGTGCACAGATGATCTTTCCTAAAAGCTGAGCTGATGGTGCAAGCTGGTGTGATGAACAAGATCATCTTCCCTTGCCTGACTTCCCTTAAGCCCGGGTAGCACTCGGCCACTGTGAGAGCGAGCGGGGATTAAAAGGAAAAGGGAAAGAAAAAAGCCCCGTGGAGACAAGGCCAAAGTGAATAACATCAGAAGCCTGATCATTTGTCACCTATAGTCACTTGAAACCATTATTTCTTTTACACACTGTAATTTCAGATAGACTTGTGTAAACAGTGTAAAGATTTATTTTCTCAAAATATCAGAACCACTTAGCATGAGTCACGAGCTAGATTTCAGGCAGATAATTTTCTTCTAATAGATTTTTGGGTTAACAAGATAAAAATTAACATGAAAATGATTATGTGCTGACTGAAGGAAACCTGGTTTTATTTTGTTCCCTATTTGTTTTACAAGGGAAGTCTTCAAATATCTTGCAGGGGCAAAAATATTTAAAGTGTTTGCACATGTTTCCCATTTCCATTTTATAGGATTCATTCACAGTCAGCCAAATGTATCTCCCTCTCTCTCTTCCCCTCTCTCTTCCTCTCCCTCTCTCCCTCTTTCTCCTTTTCTCCCTTGTTTTCCTCCTCCGTACATTTTATATTAGTCTTAGAGGTGCTGTTTTCTGCCCGTCTTTTTCACCCAGACTTAGAGAGCGGCGGGCAGTGCTGGCAGCGAAGCCATAGGACTGTAAAACCAGTGCTGGATGAGCCTCAAAGGGCTGATTGCGGGGTGTCCCTTGATTTGCTCTTTCTGCTTGGTACAAAGGAGTAGAGCAGAGATCTGAGGCCCTGGCCTCACTGTGAGCTGAACGGGCTGTGCCTGGCGAGGCACGTTGGGCTTTTGCTGCCTTTTCCGCTCCCCGTGAGCGCTTCGCCGCGCGGATCAGCGTCCGGCTCCGTGTCCACGGCGCCGTCCGGGCTGGCTCCGAGTGCCCCGGGATGCCGAGGGCATCTCCGTGCAGGGCAAGGTGCTCGTGTCGCAGGAGGGACGGGAGGCCGGGCGCTTTCCCACGGGCAGGGAAGCTGGTCCCATGTCCTGGGCGCGTGCTGGGAAAGGTGCAGCTCCGTGCGCTCCCCTCGAGGCACCTGCTCCGCGTGGGTTCGGCTGCACTTGGGTGCCTTGGTCTCTCTAAAGTCTCTAAAAAGTCTAAAATCCAGGATGAGGAGCAGGACGGGGCGGGAAGGATGGAGCGTGCGGAGGAAGGAGCCGCTTCCCCAAGCCCCAGGGCATCCTTGGGCTGTCCGCGCTGAACCCTGTAATCACCAGGGCTCCAGATAGCGAGAAAATTTAACAGGGCTCAAGGTCTGATGGCCGATTAATGTGTCTGCAGCAGCACTATCCCAGGGCAGAGCCGAGGGGAGGCTTATCGCCGCGATTAAAGTTGCTTTGTGTTTTGCAACAGCATCATTCCCAGCACCCGCGTTTCGGCACCGCCGAACTCTCCTTCCTCCCGTCTTAGCAGGAGAGAAAAGAAGGATTTAAAGAAGTCGGGGATGGATTTGGCTCTCCAAGTCTCTCCCCTTGGCTCAATTAGGAGAGCGTAGAAAATCCCTTGGAATAGGATGAGTCATTTAATGAGTCTAACTCCAAATTAAGTCCACTTCATTGGTAAACAAGTCTTGATGATGTTGATGTGAGTGATACAGGGATAACTGCTGCAGAGTAAATGTATATTCTTGAGACAAAAAAAAAAAGGAAAAAAAGGGAAAGATACGACAGTCGAGACTATAGGAGAAAAGGAAGAAATAAAATGCAGCTGTTTGCAGGAGATCTCTGATGTATTAAAACTGGGCCTGGAAAGCTGCCCTGCTCCTGCTGGGGTAAATCAGCGGATCTCTTTTGAAAGCGGGCAGGATTTCAGCAGTTCTGTCCAGCACCAGGGCAGCCCTTATCTGCCCGGGATCTTATCAGCCTCAGCCTCATGACTCACACAGGCCGCTTCCACCAAAGTCCTGCTTGGGCCAATTCAGAAGGGAAACGGGATTCTCTGGCCTGTTGACAGGGGAGCAGGTTGGAGATTAGACTTGGGTCAGCAGAGCCCTCTGCCCCTTAGACTGAGCCGGGTTCCCCTTGTTGGGTTTGGGGTTGTCCTCCGAATCCTGCAGCAGGGCCCTTGGGCGGCACCTCAACCTCCTTCTCCTCCTTCCTGCCCTTGGAACGTGCTCAGCGGCCGCCGCAGAGCTTTTGCTAAACATGTCAGATTAAAGGTATAACCAGACGGATAAATGCAGTCCATCTGAGGGCATGTTTCCTCTCACACGTTCAGGGGCTGTCAGCATTTGGAATAGGATTCAGAAACGTGTCCTTGAAGCTGGCTGGAATGTAGCTTAATGTAGCGGGGCAGCGTTAGAGAAAGGAGAAAAAAGCACGGGGGAAGTTTTCCTGGAAATGTCACCCCCTCCCCTTCCCTCCCTAGTGCTGCATTTACTGCAAAATGCTAATAAACAAGCTGTATTCAGAGGGGGAATGGTCAGCTCCAGCACAGCACTCTGTTTGTGGGCTAGGCACATGCACTGGTGATGAAGTCTCTATATCCTGTGTTGTCTTCACACCCTCCTCAAATCTTTCTTTTTTTTTTTTTTAATTAACAATTGTTAAATGAATTAACAAGTCATTTATAGTGATTCCTTTCAGGGACTTCTACTTTGTTTTCCATACCACACTTAAGTAAGCAGAGGAAAGGAGAGCTATCAAACATGGGTTTAAACATGAAAATGTTTAACTGTGCTTTGATTATAAAATATCTGCTTATTGATGTGTTTTCCCTCAGGTCTTTAATGTAAGGAAAACAGTAGTTATTCTCAAGGCCTATCTTATTTTGCATCATCCTTCTCTGAACCTCATCTGGGGCTCAGGTGGGTGATACTAGAAGCCCATGCAGAGAAGCTTGAGTAAATGAGCTAGGGCCACTGCACCATTTATCTCTCTTCATTCGTGTGTATTTGTAGGAAGACAAAGTGCTGTGTTACCGTGAAGAAAAAGACATACAGGCTCCTGTGCATTGTAGGGTACTTAAAATATCTCCTTAAAATGTAGATCTTGACTTTCTGCCCAGCGCTGCCTTGGAAGTTTTGCCATTAAAACCTAATTGCTAAGTAAATGTTCACTGGGTGTTTCTCAGTGGAGGACAGAGAGTGAGTGCTTCAGTGCTTCGTTTCAGTATCGTTTGTGCTCCTGGTAACTCCGATCCTTCTATTTTTTATGTGACCTTCTTTTGCTTGCGAGTTACTTGTCTTCCATCTTGCAGTGGACTGTCCCTCGCTGAAATGGGTTGAATTTCCAGGAGTTATTTACCGCTTCCCAAGCAAAAGATGAATTTCCCTCCTCTAGGGTTGCTGGCACCGTCACTTCTTCCCTCAATATTCCTGACATGTCACAAATCACCGCTCGGTTGCTGACTTGGAAACTATCTCCTTTATGCCTCTCCTTTCCCGATCTGTTTCTAGGTTGGGAAGCTGGTGGCTCAGATCCAGGACTGAATCCAACACTGGACTATAGAAACACTTGAGGCTCGTGGATTTTTCTTTATCTAATAAGATGCATGGAGTTAATTAAGGTTTAATAGGCTAGTTGGTGACCTTGCAGGCTGTATACCTGGGACAGGGCAAAGTGGAGTCCCCCCAGAGACAGCTCCCTCCTTGCTCTTGGTTTGCGAGCACCAAGCCATCAGTTAAAACTAACAACAACAATGAAGCTCTATTATATTTCACCGCAGATACTTATCTAAGTGGAATTCCTAGTGCTCCAGATCTTCAAGATTTATTATTTGCTGTTTATTTGATCTTATGGGTAATTGTTTAATTAAAGCAATTAGCAGCTGCTTTCAAAGCCCAAAGTCATTACCAAACTAGCACGCGGTTACCCTGTCGGTAATAGCTGGTTTTGCTCCCTGCTGGTGCCAGTGCAATGTAGAGCAGGTACAAAACAAGGGAACCTGCTCGTGGAGATACCCCCTGGTGCAGAACTGGATAGTGGAGCTGCTCTGTTTGCGATATCCACATTGATCTTGTCACTGTAATGACAGTGACTGAATTGTGATTGAACTTGACAGGAGAGAGGAAATGGATTTTAAAGTGGAAGGCCTGGGTACATAGCACTTGTTTTAGTGTTTGGTAAGAAAATCTAGTCTTGAGTGGTATTTTGCATTCTTTGCTGAGATGAATTCTTCATGGCCTTAGGAAACTCATCTTTGAGTTATTTTATGCTTCTCTGGAGTGAAGTACCAAGGCGTATATATAAAAATATGTAATATATAGTTAGACCAGAGTCAAGATACAATGCTTTGAAAGGATGTTCTGTGATGGAAGTCTGTGTCAGGGATCTCGTGGGGATTATGGAAAAATGGCTCAGTTGAAAAACTTGTAAATAAGTGGAGGATCCATATCCGGAGTCCCTAGAGAGAGCAAAGGAATCGAATTCGCTTCTGTGTCCGCTCCTGAACCCTCCCAGAGCGCAGGAAGACTAGGCCGTGTAGAAGCCTTAAATAACTATCCATGTTCAGGTTCCCTCTTGGATGGGGAGTTTAAAAAAGTACAAAATGCTCCCCAGGGGAAACCGGGAGCTTTTCTCCATGTCTGAGTTGTCAGTTTTGACAGAAATGACACAAATGTCACAAATGTTCCTGCCGTTGGAGCAGGGAAGCTCTCGTGGAGCCCGTCCGGAGTAGGGAGGCTCACGAGGAGAAGGGCTGGAGCAGGGAGGCTCCCATGGCGCCCATCTGGAGTTGGGAGGCTCGCATGGAGTGGGGTTGGAGCAGGGAGGCTCCCATGGAGCGGCTCGGCCGTGCCGAACCGCCACCGCCTGCCCCGACACGCCGCCCATCACGTCTTGCATTCTCCAGTGACTCTGTAAGGGCACAGCCAGCTCCAAAGAAAGCATCGGGAAGCCTGATTGCTCTCAGATAATCAAGGCGGAAACAGGTAAAAGACAAACCCTGGAGCTATTTTTTTTTTTTTTTTTTTTTCCAACCCGTCTTCTGCAAGGGCTATGCACTTTGCAGGCCTTTCACAGTTCAAAACGCTTTTAATAAACATATATGAGAGGCGCAGTGCGGCTGGGTTTGGAGCCCGAGGTAACCAGATTAGCAGTGAGATAAGTAATGAGCAGAAGTGCTCAAAGCAGCAGGTGAAGGGAAGGCAGCAGCTCCCTGCCTGGCTCGGGCTGTTCACACCAACATCCCGCTCCCTCCAGCCGCGCGTTGGGTTGCCTTATCTTGTTTAATGGGTAGTTTCAGCATTAAGGGATCTGCAGATTTGAATTAAAGCTCTAATTCTTCTTGGCATTAAAACCCCCACGTACGTGACTTTGCACCCATGAAGTCCTGGCAGCTCCGAGCGGGTTTTGCTGAGCAGGAACGTACCCATTGCGCACGAGCAGGGCTGCACAAGAGCTCTGCAAGCTGAATCCATGGCAAAGTGGTTAAAAACTCTCCAGTGTGCACGCTGCAGTTGTCCCCGGAGCCTTCTCGTGCTTTTCAGAATGGGTAAATTGCAGCAGCAGGAGTTAAGGGGGCAAATTCGCTTTAGACCTTTAGCACCCAGAGTCGAAGAATCCGTCTCGGTGGGATCTGCAGAGCTTCCCATTGAGATTGGCTCGGAGGTGTTAGGAACCTCATTCACTTTGTGGCTTTTACAAATTTGCAACTCCATGCTTATCTGCGCTTTTAACTACTAAATATCTCTTGAAGCGTAATCTGCGTTTTCCCAGACCTCTCCTTTTTATCTTTTTTATCTTTAATTTACGTGCCTAAGGGAAGAGCAGAAAAGAGAGTCCTAATGTGCCTGGTGCTGTACAAAGAGAAAATAAACTCCGGTCCTGTTCTGAAGAGGTTAGAGCAGAGCAGGATGAATTACAATGTTTTGTGCCTGGTGATCTTGGAATTCCCTAGAGGAAGAAGTCTCGGAAAAGCTTGCAGAATTTTGGGTCTATCTTACGTCTCATATCTGCATGGGCTCCTTGGTGCTCAAACTGTCTGATCTGTGCGTGTTGTCCAAAAGTGATGGGTTTGAAAATATATTTAGAATGTTGACCATTAAATATATTTAGAATGTCGACCACGTTAGACCACTGAGCTTGTCTTCTCCTTGTGCTGCTTCAGACATCTGCTCTTTGCAAAGAGTGAAGCTGTGTGAGCAACGAAGCAATAGCGAGCTGAAAATATTACTGAAACTTTGCTTTACATCTTTTTGCCAACATTTGAGATGTTGACAAAAGATAATGTTGAAGTTTCAAAGCTGGGGGAAAAAAATAAAAAATCATAGGGCATTTCTGTGATGTCAGAGGAAGAGGGAAGCCAGCTTGAAATGAAGGTCTCGGGCTCTAATCTTATAGACACCTACTTAACTCAAAGCCAATTAAATCAATGGACTACTTAACCTTTGCCTGCATGAGAAAGGATTTGCCAGCACAGTTTATATTAGTACCCCAAACAAAATAAGCAATCCTGAGCAAGCAGTCTTCTGCCAGTAAAGCTGTGTCTGCCCATAGTGCCACAAGTATGAAAATATGGTCATATACTGTTGAGAAAGATCCTTCCTGTAAGTGACACCAGTACCAGAATAGTTTCTGTCGTGCTCAGCCCTGCGTTCTTTGGGATGAGCAGCAAAGCAAAGCCCTTGCGGGGTGCGGGCTTCACGTTGCAGAGCCAGCCCGCGTGCGCAGAGCTGGCGTTGGGGCTGTGTTTGCTCCTGGCTGCCATAAATCCACCTCCGTGTTTCCTAAGCCAGGTTCCTGGAAGCGCTGGGCAGCTGCCATGCTCCATGTTTGGCCTCCAAGGATTCCCACCGACTCCTCCGAGGTCCCTCCCCACCTTCAAGCAGTGCTGGTTTGTGAGATGTCCCCTGTCCCCATCTAGCAGAAAGGCCAAAGTCCCCATCAAAGGCATACGAGAGACGATGATGGTGGGAAAGACTCTTCTGGTAACTTGTTTGTGTCGTTTTTTGCTGTTACCCAAAAGCAACTTCGCATGACCCTGTGTGCGTGGTGCTGCTGGTGTTGTTCTCGAGAGCTGGTTAGGAAGAAACGTTGCGTGCTGGCCTTAATGAAACGCAGGGCCCCGCTGCAGCAGCACCAGTGCTCTCTAACACGTTACATCATTTGTCACTGGACACGTTGAGCGCGTGTCACTGCAAAACCTTTAAAAGCTGCGCTGGAAGTGCTGCGGAGACAACCACGGCCTCAGCAGGGTAAAAAAGACAGTATCATTTATAAATGTTTTTATGTATAATATTTACATTTGGAACATTTGAATGTAAAAACGAAAGACAAAAAACACCCTATTTTTAACATCTTCCCAGATAGTCACATCTTGCTAGATGTCAGCACAAGGATTTGACCTTTTATGCGTAAAGGGGAGTATTGCAGTGTTTCTTTTTTTTATTTTTCTTCTTTTCCCCTCAGATTAATTGAGCTGCACTTTGGTCCTATCACTCTTTGCTCTGAGCCATATGGCCATATGTCATTAACTCAGGAGACCAACAGCCTAAGAAAGTGGAACCATATGTTCTTACCAAAGACAAACAGTAAATAGGGCTGCGTACACAGGGCTGCTGGCTTGTGGGGAGAGGGGCTCTCCTGGTTTTGCACTAGGACGGGCAGAAGTGGTTGCAGTGCATGGCAGCAAACACAGCACGATGTGCAAAACCCCCAGGAGCTGCAGCAAAGCAGCCCGGCACCCACAGCAGAGCTCGTGGGGGTCAGCTCTGCCTCCTCCTCTGAGCCTTCGGAGGGGAGGATGGCCAAGGGGAGAGGCTCTTCCACCAATGCATTGAAGTGGTGCTGGGCGCTGCGGGCAGAGGTCTCCGTCTGTCACCACAGGGTCCATCCCTCAGCTGGCCAGCTTGACCCCTACAGGCTAATTCTGCTGAGCAGTTGATTTCCTGTCAATTGGATGGGACAAAGGAGATACGAGATGTTTTTTTGGTGTTTTTTTTGCTGTGTGTACATACTTTGGCTGACAAAGTGTTTGGCTCCGTTGAGCTAAATGAGATCTGCTTTTAAGTAGGAGTACCATGGTAGTCCTTGCAGAGGAGAGGGAAGAGGCAGGGAACCAGCAACTTCTTCACTGTTTTTCACCCAACCAAGTCCCCTTTATACCCCAGCGGGCCTAGAGGAAAAATGGGAATATGTTGATAGACACGTGGCTGGCTGATGAGGGAGGCAGGAGTATTTTTCTTGGATGAGAAGGGCAGTGTTGCCAGGGGCCTTCCTGTTTTCTGAGTATTGGGTGATAAAGCCCGAGCTCGCGTTTCCAGAGAAGAGCGGTGTGACTGCATACTGAAATGCTCCTGTATTTCAACAGCAGCACAGAAAGCTAGCGAGCAACTAGAGGTATGTGCCAATGAGCTATTTTTATAGCAAAACATCCACTTGTTTGGCTTCTTTAACATAAAACAACAGTAATAACAGCACCTGTAGAGAATTACATGGTGATGCAACCCTGGAAAGAATTTGGGCTGGATATCATGCCTCACAGTTGTGCTGCCCTCCCTTTGAAGCTCCTTGCAGACATGTTAACTAAATTTATCTAGTAAAGGAAGCAACTTTGTAGTCCCAAACATCTGCCTCCTTTCCATGGCCGAGCCCAGGCGAGGAGGCTGCGTTTGGAGCGGGCTGGGAGGGAGAACGGGGCTGATAAGGGGCTGCTTGAATAGGCGGGTTGTCCTGCTGCGTTTCGGGGCTCCAGCGCAAGGGCCGCTTCCAGGAAGCGATCGCCCCGCTGCATTCCCGATGGATGCACATCAGGAAGGTTGGCTGCAGATTTGCTGTGGAAAAGATGAGCTCGTGAGACCAGCTCTGCTGCGGGTGTCATTTGGGCTGCAGTGCAGAGCAGCGGGGCTCATCCCGACCCTCCGGGGCATCCTCCAGGCTGCTGCTGTTGCTGCCTTCTCCTAACACAGCCAATTTGATCGTATTTAACATGCATTCCTCACACATGATCTAGTTTCAGTTCCAGGGCTCCTGCTTTGGCTTGCTCGGGCTGACCTTAGGCATCTCCTGCCATCCTCTGCCATGGTCAAGACCTCCCAGCTTGTTGCCTGGTGGCCCCCAGAGGAAGGTGTGAAGATTAACAGCCTAGAGGATGTATTTAATGAATGGCAACAAGGGATTAGTGACACAGTGTCACCTTTCATGGCCTCTTTAAGCAGGCGAGCTGACACCCGTTTATTTTTGTTTGCACTGTTGAGTAAACTCTGGAAAGGGACTGGATTTACAGTCCCTGCTCCCCCAGCAAGGAGTCTCCTCCTGCCCACCAGGCTCTGCTGGGGGTGAGGATGAAACCACTAAACTCTCTCCCACCTTTCTCCCAGGGGTCACAGTTTGTAGCACCCTCCGCACTGCTAGAGCTGTAGAGTACAGGGTTGTGACACCGAATGACAAAGCTAGAAGGTATTGGGCTTTGGTGAAGCCTTTGGGTCCAATCTGGTGGCCTCACTCCAGCAAAGGTTCATTCATCTGCTCAGTCTAAAGGACTTGGACAAGTCCTACCAGCTTTCCTGGCATTCTGAATGTGCTTCAAGGTCTATCTGGGCAGGGACATACGGTCCTGTTAGTACGTTGCTGGATAGGGCTACCCCACAGTCAGTATTAGGGTAGATTTCGAGCGACTTTGGCTGTCTCCAGTTTCAAATGATTCTACAGGCAAAGTAAATCCTAAGCCTCATAAAGGGTTTCTTGAACATTACCTTAAATTCTGCTTTTCTCAGTGTAACTGAATTCCTCCCAATCACCCTTTGCAGATCTCTTAAAGAAATGAACAAAGTAAATTTAATTGTGACGCCCTTGTCTGCACCCACCTCAGTGCAGCTGCTGGGAACCACAGCAAAAACCAGAGGGAAGAGGCCAGTGGCCGAGACAGGGAGGCCAAGAAGGGTCCCAGCTAGTGAAGCGGAGGCCGGGGGCCTCTGCACTCCATGTGCAGGGGAATCTTTGCTGCTGGCGATAAATAAACACATTTTGTAGTGGTGGGGAGACTGCGGAGACCTTATCTTTCCCAAGCAGCTTTTCATGGCAAGTGTTGCAATTATATCTGTAATCTGTAATGTAGAAATAGTGGCTGCAAATTAGAGACTGGATTTCTCTCTGGAGCAGGGAGTCTCTTGAGCTGGTTTCTCCCCTTGTGTCAAGGACGGAGTCTGATGTTTCCTACGTGTAGAGAAGAAAACAAACAACCAAAAGTCCTGACTGAGCTGTATTTCAGGAAAATGATGATTAATTCAGCAGAGACTACTTGAGACTATTTTTTTTTAAATCTATTTTAAATGTTCCTTCAGAGCTTAGCTGATTGTTTCCATCCTGGGATTCACTTTATTGAATCGCTTGCAGCACACTGCAGGTCTGAAAGCACCAAGGAGAATGCTTTTGAGGAAGTTTGTTCTATTCACATGCATTTTATGTTCTGTGCATTGTGGTTGGAGGGACTAAAATCCAGGCTGACGGTTTCAGTTCATGGAAATCAGTGTTGGAGGAAATTCTGCTGATGGGGCCCGAGCCATGTCAGCAGTGCCACGTGAAGGAGCAGGTCCAGAGCGAAGGTGCATCCCCTGCCCAGCGGCTCGGGTGGCAGATACAGATCAGAAAATGCCAATTCAGGGAGGGAGTGGAAGCTCCTCCAGGACGCACCTTGCCTGGCACGAGCCAGTGCAGTTTGCTGCATTGCACATTTGCAAGCTAATTTCCCCCTCACAATGCAAGTTTTTATCTTTCTTAGAATAAAGATCACACTTGCTATTATTTTAAAGCAATTAAAACAGAGAAATAAGACCCAAGGAAACACCCACAGCATTCCTGGGATGGTCTGACTGTGCTCCCTGCATTCCACCCCAGGCGCAGCGGCGGGAGGCAGCTGTGCCAGCCACCATGCTCCATTCCCACAGGGAAAAAAACCCTGGAGAAAGTATGATGATACAATCCGATCGCTTCCAGTGAATACAAGGTCTGCAAAGAAGTCCCCCAGGGCCTTTCTCCAAGTGCTGCTTCGATGGGAGTGCACAAAACGCCTTCCACGAACCAGGAAGAACTTATCTTTAAGGGAAAAAAAAAGGCAATTAACATTGCACAGTCTCCGCACCTGGATTCCTGCTGGTTGGCATTTCTCTCCCTTGGATGCTGCGTGTCTTTGCAGCTGGATTCCTGAGGCTTAACACCTTAATTCCTGAAATGAGCCCCAGTCCTAATTCCCAATTTTAGGAAAACAACAGTCCTGCCATTGAATGCAAACGTTTGTACGCAGTGGGTTGTGGCCTATAGAAACTAGTGATGGGCTCCAATAGAGATGTTCTTGTATCTTGAGGTCTTGCTCCTGCATGGTCCAAGTTAATCCTAGTTTTTTCCTTCTGTGAGAACAGGGTGTCTCTCAGTGACTGTTCTCATAACATCCATGAGATGTTATGAGACTCCACATTAGAGCTGCAGACTGTAGGGATGTAAGGAAGGATAGAGATTGGCAAAAACGCGGAGATAAATTATTGTGCTGGCAGCTGTTGGGCACTGTAGCGATGTTACCTGTTCTGTTACGTCCTGGCATGATTGTGGCCAAATTCTTCTTCCAGAACAAAAACTTGTTCTGTTTCTGCAGCCTAGTGTCAGTGCAGTGAAACCCAAGGGAAAAGGTATAGGTGATGCGCAGGGCACATCTCGAGAACTTCACCAAAAGGAGGAATATGTATGTGCCGGCGACATCTGAGGAGCACATCACAGAACCTCTGTGGCGAGGAAGGCCTCCTCATGTCCTGGCATCCTCCTCCTCCATGCTTTCCTTTTCAACAGGAGCCTTGTCCCATTGAAACAGCCCTCGAGAGGCAGCTTTGCTGCTTATTTTGTCAAAAAGGACCGGTGGGAAGGGAGTTAGGAAAAGTCTGTTCCTGAGGTTCAGACTGTTTCTCCTATTGGATTTGGAGGACCTTTGCCCGTGCCAGCTGTGAAAGACACATTCTGTATTCCCTGCAGTCCAGCGGGATCGGTAATTGATCCAGTTTCTCTCCAGCTCGCCTTTCGGTAGCCAGATGCTTTTACCACCTCCGCTGGTGCCAGGTTTGCGGTCAATTCTGCGCCAGGATGCTCCCAGATGTGGCCGAAGGGCCCTGATGGAAGACAAGGCTCGTTGTGCAGCTCCGCAGCCGCTGCCCCGACCGCTCTCCTTGCGCTCGGCCCTGGCCCGCAAAAGCGGTGCAAGATGTGGAGCAGGCAGAGGAGGTGGCATCAGGAAACAGATGTCCCTTCCTCTGACAAGGCAGAGCATTCTCAGTTTGTGAAATACTTCAGAAACCCTCAGGACAGTACTTCAGAACCGCGGCATTTATATATCATAATAACTAGTAGTTCTGCAGCAGTTCTGCTGATCTTCAGCAGTTAATTACTTGCATAATCTACAGCCTGGTGCAATTAGCGTATTTTAGAAGCCAAAATAATTTATTTCAGGTTATTTGTTCTGCTTTAATATGCTCCAGAATTACTCAAGGTGTTGGGAAATCAAGTCTACAGGCATTTCTAATTTCTCACCCTGTGCTTAATACATTTCTTAAATTTACAGTGTGGTGATTACTCTGGTTTACAGAACTATAGTTTTATAAGAGGATCTTTTCATGGAGCTTCAGGATGCAGGGGCTCGGAAAAGCAGTTTGGTGTGTGCTTTGGCTCGGGTCTGGGTCCTACAAGATGCGAGGCTCCAACACATGGCATCCTAACTCAGGACTGGGTCTGTCTTCACCATAGTGCTCCAACAGAAATGGTGAAATATTTTGGGCTGTATGTGTTAGGGACAGTCTGGTGAATCTGGACCGCTTCTGCTGTTTCTTAAACCTCTCTTCTTGGAGGACCCAACTGAGAAGCAAGAGAACTATGCCTGCTACCTGTTATAGCTTGGTGTTGCGTTGGGTTTACCTGCTGCAGCCCAATGGGTCAGGACACCTCATCTCACACCTGGAAGCCCAGAGCCCACTGAGCCTCTTGCCAGGAACCTCATCCCATCTTTCTGTCCCACCAAACTGGCCTCTTTCCTCCAGCCTGGATCAGAGCAGAGCGAGTGGCCGCAGAGGCTGGTAGGAAGCAGGCAGACAAGACCGAGGGACCCTCAGTGGGTTCTCTGATGCGTGTATTTTTTCGAGCATGCTTTGCCTGTCAACTTGCAGGATCTAGTCAATACAGTGAAAGTACAGTCCTGGAAAAAAAAAAAAAAAAAAAGAGAGAAAATTTTGATTCCGAATTGGAGGGATTAATGGTCAAAAGAATGTTCTTCTGGGAGTAATCTAAGTGTTATATTTACATTTGGCTTGGAATTATTTGCAGTGAGGAATTTCAAATGCAAATATTTTAAAAGCGTAACATGTAGAGAGACACTGTGGGCACTTCTGTTTTCCCTAAAAAAAAAAAAAA
>VZSG01000601.1:246321-279483 GCA_013398315.1 Nothoprocta pentlandii | reverse complement strand
AAAAAATGTAGCTCTTAAAGGTTTGCTGTTCTGTACATACAGGCCTTGGATTAAAAAAAAAAAAGAAAAAAAAACTAAAAATTTTTAAACTATTTATTTTCTGAAGTGGTGCAAGGGAGGGAAAAAAATGACTTAGCTAAGTAAGTCTTGTCCATGTGCTTAGTCTGTATTTTCTTTCTCTAAAAAAAAATATATGAATAAATGTTGAAAGTAGGCATGTTCTGTTTGCCTTGGCTCTCCCCTTTATCTTGTTTTATTGTGGTGCAGTTACAAGGGGGCTATAGGAACGGCAGGTTTTTCTAGATGTCTTTGGCATGGGACGCGGAGCGAGGGCTCGGGGTCTCCGGCGTTTTCCTTGGGATCACGGCGGGATCATGGCAGGCACAGGCGTTTCAGGCCATGTCGATGCTTTTGAGGTCACCTCCCTTCCAAATGTGGGTCTCCCTTCCTGCAAGTCCTGTGCTGCAAAGCTGAGCTGAGGGGTTTCCTCCCCACCACGGGACAGTCCCAATTTTGAAGTGCTTCTCCTCAGCAGGGTTTGATGTTTTTAGTTTCTTTCCATGTGATATTTGAAGTTCTCTGGTTTTTTTTTTCCTCTTTACATTTACATTTGTTAATCCTGTGTCCATTTGCTTTGCCTTTCGTTCTGCTCATGTTTTCCATAGGGTTTTTCTCGCGCTTCTTTCTACCTTTATTTCTCCCGCTCTCTTCTCACGGATGCCACTTGACATGAAGAGCAAACATGTTAGAATAGAGTCCCTTTTACTCATGGAAGAAAGTGTCCATTTAATGCCCTGTGTGCCCATCAAAGCCCACGGCGGGGCCAAGCCTGACAGGCGGATTCTGTGCTGCCGACACATGGGTATTGGCAGCAGAATGAACCTTGTGTCTGACATAAGAGGACATCAGGAACCAGGGGAAACTAACCTGAAGCTTTTGGAAAGGGTCCACTTAGCCGTCCGTCAGGAGGAGATAAACTTTACATGAAATAGGACCTTCCAAAGTCATTAGTTACCCACTTCTGCCAGAACCGCTGACGCGCAGCTCTGGAGGAGAGCAACGAGCGGGGGCCAAAGAGAACAGAAAACAAACGTGAATGGCAGTGTGTCTCTTCAGAAAGTGCCTAGTACAAATGTGGGAACGCTTCCTGGCCTAAGGAAAATAGGGCTTGAGGAGACTCGCTTACGCATAGCATGGATCCACGGGCGAGCTGTGGTGCCTGGAAGTCCTGAAAACAAGCGGATTAGATCATCTGCAGGCAGATGGATGTAGCTGTGAGCAAAGGGAAAACAGAGCAAGTACCAGCGGTTCAATAAACTGCTAAAGGGACTCCAGGAATATCTCTGGCTTAAGGGNAAGGGAAAAAAAAAAGGGGGGGGGGAGATGGGGGGGCTGAATGGGTGTACGTGGAGCAGCGATATTGCCATGTGCACTCGGTGCGGATTAAATCAGCTCCGGCCGCCTCCCTCCTGCCGCTCATGCAGGATGTTCTCTAAGGCTCGTCCCACAGCCTCGCTGTCCTGGAAGATGCTCAGCTGGCGCCGGCCGCCCGGCCTCCGCCGCGATGGAGGCCCCGCCGGGGCACGGGGCTGTGGAGCCGCGGGGCGTCATGTTGGGGCAAGGCCAGGGCTGATCTACCCCAGCTTCTGACCCCACACATGTCCCCAGCTTTTAAATCTGGAGCCGTAATGGAAGGGTAGCAAGAAATGTTCCTCGCAGGTCCCATCCTGCTTGGATTCCTGTGCTCTGGCATCGCTCGTGATAACCGCCCCAGGCAGGGGCTCACACACACGCCATGGCTGCGGCCATGAGCAGCCAGCGCAGAGCCTGCTCTGCTTTTCATTTCCTTTCCCGAGTTCCCCATCATCCCCTGAGGAGTAACCGGGAAGTAAATCAAGTAGCCCCACTCCGCGGGTGCCCCTCGCCTTGGCACGGGCAGGGGAGGCTTCACAAAGTGGCTCTGTTCGGCCATGAGGCCTCATGGCTGCCAGGGCCTCACTGATCCCGGGGCCTTGCTGATCCCAGGATCTCGCTGATCCCAGGGCCTCGGCCACTGCCACACATGGCTGCTCCTCCGTGGGGCTGAGACGAGGAGTCACTGAGGCCCACAGAAATTCGGGGGAGGGAGAAGAGCAGCACAGCGGTGGTGCCATGGGGAAGGGTCCCTTGGGATGCCACGCGTGCCGGTCTGTGTTGCTTGGCTGTGTGATGCAGTGAAGCGAGGTGAGCGCCCTTGTCCAAGGCGATGCTCGCGATGGGAGCTTCTCAAAGCATTGACATGTACAACATGCAGTAATAACGCGGTGACTTTGCATGGGGTTGTCTTCCTCTCCGTCCCCTTATCACGGCATTTGCAAGTGAAAGCGCAAGGATTTGCATCGGCCAGGATGCACACAGGGCACCTGTGGGCACATCAGGGTATATGAGTGTTCGCTTCCACTATTAACCTTTTAGCAGATACTTTGTGCTTTGTTCTCAACAGCTTTTGCCCTGAATTTGTATTTTGCCCTGGCTCTGTATTACTTCATATTTTACAGCTACCTGGCAGGATTCTCTTCTTCACTGTATATTGCTTTTAATAGAGATACTCAAGAAGACTCATCCAGATGTGACTAAGGGGGAAGAGGGGAAAGAACTAGGTAGAAATGGCAAAACTGAGGTTAGATTCTCATCCTAGTAGCACTGGGTTGTGTCCCGCATCGGTGTATGTTGGCAAAAAGCTTGTAGATACTCACTCTTACAGCGGGCTCTGCATTACTCCTTGGTTACTCTGACTGTCTCTTTATGGCAAACTGCTCATCCTAAAGTGAACAGCAGCAGCAGAAAAGAAAAGAATACGGCAGAACTGAGAGTGCTGAAAATTGTAAACGAGTTTGAAGCAGCAGTGTTTTGTACCATATGGTATATTTTCCAGAGCAACTCTGGGTCCAGTTTGATTTCTAAGCCCAAGTCCCTCTTTAAGAAATAAGTACGGGTATATTCCTTCTTACCTCATTCCATGTGGTAACATTTGCTGCATCCCTTCATACAGAGAACTAATGCCTGTTCTCCTGTGGAGAGGATTCACTGAGGATCTCAAGCAGAAGGGTGATGGTGGGGAATTGTTTGAATAATCCCCAGCATTAGGAAAAATGGTTGGAGAAGGGGCTGCTTAGCCTCTGCTCTGATGGGTCTGCTCTGTTTACACTGTAATCTCCAAAATAAGCTGTCATGCTGTAGTATCTCCCCAAGCCATAATATCATTCTAATAATTAAGTTTATAGCCCTGTTTGTTTTCATTTACAGTTTAACAGACCGGTTGGCAATTAGGCCATATTTATACAGTTATGCAAAGTAGCTCCGTTCGTTTTTATAACATTGGCCACAGTAAAAGCTCTATTTGTTTCTAAGTGTGAAACAAGCCATGACAACACACGGAAATGATCCAAGTGTCACAGCTGGGAATACTGCACAGCTTGACTGAGTAAGGTGCAAAGGCGCTGGACACTTTACAGCACTCAGATTCCCTGTTTGCATTAAGACATCTCGGGAGTCTAACACAACCCCTAGGTACTTGCCCTGAATGCAGCACCAGTCTCCTGGTACTGTTATTTGTCCTCCTTTCCCCTTTATCGTTCCTGAGCAGGAGAAACCAAACCATGATGTTGCCCTGTAGCTCTCCCTACTTCTGGCGAGCTGCATTTCTCTCTTTTTGGTGTCAGATTTTGCTCTGTTTCTTGCCACATTCACATGACTCAACAGCTTTTTTTATCACCCTGCTCTGCAGAAACCAAGTTTGCGAATTCCCCCCGGTCTCCAGCTGTAGGTGGTTGTTGTCCTCCCAGCTCCACGCCTGCCAGCCGCACGCACGTGTGCTCGCGCGCTCATGCACGTGCAAGGGATAGGCTTAGCATTTGTGCTCACAAATGTTCCGCAGTTAGGCTGGGACTTGCGTATGGCTCCAAGTGCACAACTCTGTATTGGCCAGAAGACGCTGGGTCTGCAGAACAAGCATAATAATAAATCACCACGCGTAGAGGGTTGTGCATGAGAGGAGAGACTACAAATGCTTCGCTCTGACAGAGCTGTCTTCACCCATTGGGCTTTTTCACAGAACAACTTATCTTACTAGACGGGGCCTAAACAGACATGAGTTCAGCTCTTGGCATAGCCACACGCCTCTTGTATGATCTCAGAGCAGTTCCTGAGTGGGCTGCTCTCGAAATCCGCTCCTGCAGGAGGGGATGCTATCTCGCCTTCCACTTATCCATCATATCTATTTGGATTGTCCTCCCTTTGAAAAAAGGCCATCTCTTGTATGTGCCTGCACATCTGGTGCCTCTCAGCAGGATCTGGTTGTAGGGGGAGGTCAGTGCTGGCAGTTACCTGGGATTTTAGGCTATGGGATGCATCCTTTTTAGGCTATATGATGTATCCTATTGCTATAAGGTAGGGAGTGACTAAACTAGGTCATCTAAAGGACTGCTTAAAATGTAATTGTTGCTGAGGTCTATTCTGTCTCTTCCGTAGCCCCGTATTCCAAATAACAATAGCAGGATAAACTGCTGTGGGATTGTTATTTTTATCTAATGCGTTAGCGAAAGTGATACAGAAAGGTTGACCGAGCACATCGGTTGCGCAGAGTGGAAACTTGGTGTCCTGCCTCCTCCCCACGAGTCTATCTGCTAGTAAGGAGTGATAGAGGGAATAAAAGGAGTTTCCAACCTGAGAGTGCAGAAGCAAATGAAAACGACCATTTCATGGAAAAATGAGTAAATATTTTTGCACAACTTGTTTTGAAAACAAAACCAAAAAAGGATTCGAACTCTTTAGTGTTCAGCTTTAGTGCTGTTTGAGCGTCCAAGCGCTTTACTTTTGTTTGTTTGTTCACAACGAGCCCGTCAATCCCTAATGGAAATAACGGGCGACGTGTGTGAATTCGCACACACGCACACAAAAATGCAGACAGCAAGAAGAAGTCATTCCACAGTCTAGCCTTGTTAAAGAATACAGTCACTTTCCAGCAGCAAACCTTCCCCCCTCGGTCCCTGCAGCCAGAGGAATTTCTTTCACCTCCTCAGAAGCTGCTTATTAAAGCTAGGCTGGTACTGGTTCCCAGGTAATAGAACAGCAGCAAAGCTTAACTAATCTATATTTTTATTGCGGTAATTAAACTGTGCACTTGCTAATAAAAAGGCAACACGTTAAATTAAGGCCCCATTTTTAAATGCTGTATTAATATTTATGAAATGATTACTGCATACAGCCACATTCTTTAAGGACTTATTAGAACACGTGTTATAAAACGCAATTGTAATAAAGCCTTAATGGTTATGCTCTGGCGAGCTGCAAGATTTCAGCGCTGCGAGTGGCGTCTTCGAAATCCGGGAGGAAAATGCCCTTCCTTCAGCCAGCGCCCCCCAGGTTTTGCCTCTGTGCCACCCTAGCCCAAGGGCTTTTGCTTGGTGATCTTCAGGCCAGGGATGAGTTCTGGTGGCCCGACTGCTTCTAGTCCATGTCTAGTTGGGTACTCTGAGTGCCTTCAATGGCTAAATCAGTCATAGGGGCTTAGATGATCCCATGTATCCTATCTGCCACCCTGTACAACTAACTAGGCTTCCATAGGGGTCTCATAGAGCACTAGACACCTAGATTTGGGCAACTGAATGGGAACTGATTGAGTCTATGAGGCTCCCTTCAGTACTAGACCAAGTTGGATGGCCAGGCTCCTTCAACAGGGAGTGGAAGGAGATAGGACCACTGGTGACCGCTTATCCCCCTCTCCTGGGCATTTGGACATCAGTTTGGAAACTCCACGTGAAGAGGAGCTGGCTGCATTTGTCTGCAGCTTCAGTGAGCAGGGGAAACAGCGTGAGGTTACGCACAAAAAAGTGCAGACTCAGCACCAGGGTCACTTTTTGGGTCAGTAGATCCAGGGGACGGAGAGCAGTGTTGTGTGAGCAGCAGGGGGACAGGGTGTTTAAACAGACTATCATCTTCATAAAGGAAAATAACCGAGACACTCTTCATGCTCGTGTTCTCAGTATGTAGCATCGAGATACCCTGATGTATATTTGCAGGTTTGTCTGTCTGTTAAGCCAAGCTGATCCCCAGCTCTCAAAGCCCTTAGATTGTTTTACCCGAGTTCCTGTAGGATTCAAGCCACACAATGTCCCTTTGCTACTTCTACCAAAAGCTGTTGATAGATAAAAGTGTATCTTCCCGCAAAGCAGCCGCTCATAGCTAAGAGACACCAGATAACAGGGAATCAGCGGTTACTGAATGTAAATTGTAAAAATACTGTCGTCATCTTAAACTCTAAGTTGCTTGGATATAGCCTGTAGCTCCCGGCAAGTCTGATGTCTCTCTGAACTGTTCTGCCTTTCTGCACTAGATAAAGGGCTCGTTAACATCCTGTGTATTATTCCTAGGGAGATAGATTTAGATCGAACTCCTTTTCAGACTTTTTTTTTTTTTTCTGATCAGGAGATATAACTCTCCAGGTCCCTCATCCAGAACTATTATTTTCAGTCTACAAAAAAAAAAAAAAAAAAAAAAAAGCAATGGAATAAGTAGTATTAAAATACTTCATCAACCTGCATTTGGCAAGGGGTGATAATTTGCAGCAAGTCTTTTTCTTTTGTTGTACCCTTTTTTATTCTACAGCTGCATTTGTTTGTGAAGCAGTTTGGTCATGGTATTCCTACCTCCTGCCCTTCCTTTCTGTGTCAGCTTCACTTGAGGTCCCAAAACTGCGAAGACCGAACGTCTATAAGATATTTTCCACTATGAATATCTTGATTTCAGCCAGTGGCACTACCTCTGCATAAAGTTATTCCCATGCAGAAGTGTGTGACAGTTAGGAGCGTACGTGATCAACCTCTTCTAATTAAAGCTTGCAAAAAAATCCAGCACAGCTCACAGACATAAAATCTGGAATAAACTCGGAGAGGGAGGAACTATTTCTGTGCAATAGTCCCTCAAAACAAAGTCAGCCCCCGCCCCAAACACCCAGCATCTTGAAGGGCCAAAACGCAAAGAGTTTGTGCTCCAACTGACCTAAGTTAAAGCGTAGACTTTATGGTCTAGTAACATAGCAACATTTGTTATGCATAATAACAGCATCCAAAATGACACAATAAAAAAAGAATTATCTGTGATTAGAACTAAACTATTGAAATGTCTCCAGCTGGAGCCAAAATTTGGAAGGGGACAACGGAGGGGGAAAGGGGAGTTTATTATTTCAGTAGCTGCAGTGAAAATCCCCTCTGGGTGCTCTGCAAACCACCCTGTGCTCTTTGAAACCATCCCCCTCATTGACATGGTAATGGTCTTTGTTGAATTCAAAGACGATTACATCAGAAACGTGTGGCCTCTTGTGGGTTTTCCAGGGCTTATAAAGCACACAAATTATATAAAAATATTGGGTTGAAAAATTAGTAAGCCATAGGAGTTTGTGTTGTTTTAGCCACGCTTTACTGCAGGGAAGGAAAACTGTGGCTCCTCCAGACCTTTGCCCAGTCTTTCAAAGCTACTTTCTTTATTATTTTTCTTTTCTGGTGGGCTCACTTCGGATATACAGCCTGTATTTTTAAAGGACTTTCATACTACAGCAAACTTTTGAATGTGCTACCAGAGGCTGATTCTCCTCTCAGTCTCTCCAGGTCAACTTTACTTTTTCTACAGTACAACCAAGGAGAAAATTCTGTCCCACAACATCTTGTCAGATGAACTCTCCAAAGGGACCGCTCTCTTTATGTCTTCTTACATCTGGATGACAACTGCGTGTGGGGAATGGGAAATCGTGGTTGCAGATGATTTTTTAACAGTATTTTGAAGAAATGCTAGATTCACAGGCGCTTGTGGAGGATTTCGCATTGCAGGCTTTGTAAATGTACTGCAAAGCGCAGTTTCTTTTGCTTCCTTATCACCCATTCCTGAAGTTCAAGGCTGGTCTCCAGCAGGGACATGTTGCACTGGCAGAACCAGCTCAAGACAGAGCATAACGCAGCCAAGATCAGAGCAGTGCAGGTTTCTTCCAGCCCTTCTTGCAGCCTTTCTTCTGTGCGTGGCTGAAGGCTCGGTGCTCATTATGTAATTCCCCATATTCCAGGAGGCCGGGTTGAGGGGACAGTGCTGATCCAGGTCCCTGATGTAGTTTATCAGGAGTTATTGAATGAGCTACAGCAAGGGCTGCTCTGCTCTCAAAGAGCTCCTGTGTAATCAGGCAAATTGTCCACACCTCAGAAGCGACTAAAGGAGGAAAGGGAACGGGCTGTGGGTAGAACATGTTTGATGTAGCCCGCCAGGCGTTTCAGGAGTGCGCGAGTTCATAGACCTGCTGGTTTGACAGAACAAAATTGTCTTCTTGGACCAAGGGAGTGTGTTTCTTGCTCCAGCAAGAGGCTGTGGTTTTGGAGGATATGTGAAAGAGGGAGAAGGTGGGAAAGGAAACACCTTCCCCTTCTTTCCAAGAGCGTAGAGGTCATAGGCACTATGCACAGAAATGATAAGGACAGTCAAGAGGGTGAATTCCTCTTGAATTCCTCCCCTATTCCTGCAGGTCGAGGCTTGGTCCCAGGCACGGACAGGCCACCTACGAGCAGCACGTCAAGACGGAGCACAACGTGCTCCAGATCAGCCACGCATCCCTGCGCATCCCTGCTCTTGTGGCCCCCTTCCCCTCTGGCGTCAGCTCCCTCACTTGGAGGCTGAACCAGGAACAGGAGCAGGAAACAGATCCAGAGTTCGAAAAATAGTATAAAAGAAAGAAAGAAAGAAAGAAAGAAAAAAAAAAAAAGAGCTGTCCTGCCGTTTTCCTGTTTTCTTGTTGTTTCCACGCTCCTGTTGTGCCCTGGGCACGCTGCGGTACAGGGCCCTGTCCCAAAGGAGCCGCAGGGCCATGCCGGGACGCCTCCTCTCTGCATGGAAAGCCGCGGCCTCGGAGCTGCCGGGCGGCCCGGAGGGAAGGGCAGTGCCAGCACGGAGCTGTTCATGTAGGTCCAGGGCATAAACACGGCGCGCTCACCGAGCACCCGCAGACCTGCCAGGACCTTTAGCGCTGCCTGTGTGCACGGGGCAGATAAAATTAGCAGTGAGATCGTCTGTTTTGCCTGCTAATTAGGTGGGTGGGTCTGAAGACAGGAGGAGACGCAGGGGAGACAATTTTCCCCTCGGTGGCTGCTTGGCACCGTTGCGGGAGCCCACGCACACATGATTAATTGCCCCATCGTTCAAATAGCTCTTTTTATTCCGGCCACTCACAATATTATTATTATGAGCTACTGTTTTTCCAGAGGCAATTATTGTAGGATTGAGACACAGCATCTGCCCCTGTATGTGTGTAGATGCATAAATAAGAAGCCAGTAATCAAACAGAAGCAATGCATTCATTTGTTGCCCCCTGCTTCTTCTCCCCTCCTTGCAGCATTTCATACGGCATGTAAAAGTCCTTGAAGGAAGAGGCTCGGGTCTGGACAAGCAATGGGACAAAAGTTTGCAAGGGAAAAACTCGGTGGGATCCTGCAGAACAAACACATGTGTAAAGGCTTTGTTTCAAAGTGGATTAATGCACAGGCCTGTTGGGGATAATTTTTAGGCTTTGGCCATTTTTAAAGGGTTGAGGAGCAGGAGTAAAGTGAGAAAACAATTCTCCGTAGGAAGCTGTAGCAGACTAAATGGAGCTTGTTGATGTTGGCAGAGGCATTGATGCTGAGGGCAGCAGCATCGTTACTGGAGCTGGAGGCAGTGGAGGTTTAAATAAATACGGAGCGATCCATGAACCAAGATAAAGTGTGATCTCGCTGTGCAGGGTCCTCCCGTTCTCGGAGGCACGGAGCTTTGGTGCGGTGCGAGTAAAGGGAGATGAATGAGGGTTATCGGAGGGGAGATGCCAGAGAAAATGAAGATTTATTTATCTTGGTTGGCCAGCAGATGCAGTGCTGGGGGGTTATGGATTACTATTACTCTTGATGGAGAATAAGGATTTTGTCTGTGCATCTCTTTGGCACTGCGGTGCCTTCCCCAAGGGCAGAGCTGCAGCAGGACAGCATCGGGAAGCTGCCCGCATCCCGCACGGAGTCTTTCCATTTGCTTTCCGTGGCTTTGGCTCGAGGAAAAACCCAAATCTTCCCGCCCACTTCTACTCTGGGTTTATTCAGTGGCAAGCGCATGTAAAATTGATGGGGATTATTGTTGGCTAAGGCCAGCATTAACACAGGATTTGGCCCAGTATCTCACACGCAGCTAAGCAATATTAGTAACAATAAAAAGAAAAAAAAGAAATACTTGCAAAACCAGTAGCCTGCAAGAGACTGTGCACAAAGGCAGGTCTCACGCCTGGCAGCCTGTGCAGGAAGGATTTGCAGGAGCGTATTCCCAACACGGGGATTTCAGGGCTAGCTGATGAGAACGGCGTGACGGGTCGCGTCGGAAGCAGCCTCTGCAAAGAAACATTGCTGCAGGGAGAAGCGCTGTGTCCTGACCCCTTCCTGGGGCAAAACCCCTGCAAACTGGGCAAGCAAAGCCCAGAACCAGGGCCGGAGCAGCCCGTGAGCGATTCCTTTGTAGATCCGGTGTCTTTTGCCTCCCTTGCTCTCATTCCTCCCCTCTCCTTAGCAGCAAGCTAAGCCCAGATGAAAGTCGGGACGTTTGAGGTTACTCTGTTCTGATACTCAAGCACAGTCAGGACGTGAGCAACAGTTTTAAGGGATAAGAAGACTGCAGCACTTTGATTAAAATAACGTCAAGGCAAACGTGTTGGAAACTGCCCTGCACTCACAGTCTCTGCTGTTCACGGAGTAAATAATGATTCTTGATCAAATATGAATAAATTAAGGATTTTTGCTCAAACATTTAGTTTGCGGAGGTAGGAGAGCGAACTAGGAAGAAATGGGTTGGATTCGTCAACTGCAGATTTCATTTTGACAGGATATTTGAATTTATCTCAGGATTTGGAAATTAAAAAAAAAAAAAGATGCTTGTTCATTTTCAGTTTAGGAGACATTTGCACCTTTTTTTTTTTTTTTTTTTTTCCCTTGGACAAAACTTGGGGAAAAAATAGAAAAAGTTAAGAAAATACTTCTCATTCTGGCTGACGCTTGGAATCCTTGACACTGAAAACACATTTCAAACCAGTAAAAACGAAGGCTAAAATGGCAGAGTGGCGTTCCCCGCTCCTTTTCAATTTTGGTTCTTTTCTACTTTTCCAACCATATTTCAAGTGGAACCTGCACATTTTGATGTGCTCTGCAGGAAACTGGCAGCTCGGCACTTTTTGGGGGGATTTCCTCCAGTTTAGCCTGTTTTTGGGGGGACCCCGAGCCGGTCCCCAGCCCAGGTCCTTGCAGGGGCAGTGCCGGTGCCCTGGGAAATGCAGTGGCTACGGATGAGAGGCATCCCAAAAAACCGCTTTGCTTCCAGATCCGCCAGGACCAGGACACGTTTCTGGGGCCGACAGCCAACAGAACAGACTCATTTTTGGGTGCCACAAGAAGTGGATGATTTCGTGTCTCCTGGGAGCGTTTCTGTGGTCTCTCCTGAGCTGCTTTGGGGCTCCCAGCACCAGTACAAGAGCAGAGCCCCCCATCTCACACCTGACCCCCAAAACCAGCACCGGCAGAAGCCCGGGCTGCTGGACTACCCGGGATCAAAGAATCAAGAGCCTGTTTGTAATTTCTCTATGTAAATAAGAGCAGCATTTGTGCACCGGGAGGCCGTATAAAGAGGCCTTGGTTTAGCAGTAAAGGAGAACTATTTTTACAGAAGCCAGCGAGAGAGGCTGGAGCCACCGATTTAGCAGGATCACAATGAACAAAAAAAGTCGAGCCTGGAACTGTTTATTTTAGTTTTGGGCTTTTGGGGGAATGGCGGGTAGTGGAGTGGGAAGATATTATTTTTATAGATTTAATCAGATTTGCGGGCATTGCTAATTGAATGAAGAGAACTGAGAAAGCAGTCAGCTTTGCCTCAGAGCTCTCCGCTTCTTTTCCCTTTGTGTTTGGGAGTCAGAAGAAAAGCAGTTAAACCACCTTACAGAGGCTAGGTGGGATGGACAGGCCTCAAAAGAGGGGTACAAATAGAAGAACAGAAGGCAACGCATCATTTTGGAGGAGATGTAGTGAACCCTGTAGCGCGGGACACCTCGTTTTCCCATTTCAGCAGTGGACAACCATGGTGCACATATATGATCCAAGCCACAGGAAAAGGCTGCACCAAAGCGACCAGAGTCGGGCATCAAATATCCACTCTCGAGGAGCTGCCATCGCAGCGAGCTGGGACGCCTCTCCCCTGGGCTTCCCACAGGGAAAAGCAGCCAAGACAAAGCCAAACTGCACATGGGCAAGCTGAGGATTTTCAGGGGAATTTCTTTCCCGGGTGGTTTGTGTTATATGTGGCAGAGGGAATTGCCAACCACCCATATGATGAGGAGCAGCCCCGAGGCTGCAGCTCCGTGTGCCCGCGCGGTGACGTCGGCCAGAAGCCCCCGGGGCGGCCGTGTCCCAGCAGGGCAGAAGTTTGGGGCTCACGCAGGACGCACAACTCGACGGCACGTTGCTTACAGTCCAAAAACACAATCCGCAACTATTTTCTATATCATAATTAGACGAAATGAGTGGAAATTTCTCCCCCCTCCACGAGTCCCCCAGATGTAGCCCCTTGTGAACACAGAGCCAAGCTGCCAACTCAACAGGAACATAAATATCATTTACGTCTTTTTGTGCAGTGTAGTAGCCGGAAAGTGGAAAAATGATTGAGGGACAAGCGGTTTTTCAAATCCCCCCAAGGCCTGTAACTTACCTGTTTATTTCGAGAAGAACAGCCGGTGCCAAAAGGGAAGGAGCTCCTTGTGCTGCTATCATGTTCTGTTTCCAGAGATTATTTCAAAATAAACATGGTTTGAATCTCTGCTTCTCGCTTTCCCTCAGCACCACTCAGTCCTGCGTGGCTGTGCGGGTCGCTGTGGCCATGGGCTCTTGCAGCAAGCTGGAGCCTTGGGGATGGCAGCAGCCAAGATCCCCCCTCGGCCTGAGGATGCTCCGAAATGGGAGCGTTTGGTGCATTTGGTGGTGAGAATAGGCTGTGTTGGGCCAGGGGGAAGGGATGCAGCGCCAGGCAGGTTGCAGAAGACCGGACACAGCGGATAACGGCACCCTGGCTTCAGCCCCCAGGTGTAAATTCAAGCTATCCTCTTCCTGCTGCATGAAACACCCGTTGGAAACGCAACTCTCAGGTCGTTTGCAGTTGACTTTTGGAAAGGGAGAGAAAGCTCCTAAAGCCCTCGGAGTAGATAACTACCTATCTCAAGGAGAGGGGCACCAGGAAGTGCACTGCAGTTCTTGCCTGATAGGCTTTGGGAGAGAAGGACAATTAGTTTAATCTTTGTATTTCATGTTAATCTCCATAGGAGTGTGAACTGAGTGCTGAGCAGTGCGGAGTTTATGTCAGGTTAGAAGAAGACAGGGCTAACAGCTAATTAACAGCCAATTCCTTTTCTTTTATTGGTGCAAGCGACCTCCACAGAGCTGTGTAACACGCAGGGACATCTGACAGAAATAATGCACAGGTTAGAGACATGTGCACGAGGCCTGAGTTGGGTATCACGCCAACTATTAACACTCAGCTTCAAAGAAGAGATATGAACCAGTAGATTCAACTATCTCAACAGAGATATACCAGATGAAGAGAGATGTACCAGTTCTGTAACTCTCAGAGCACTCCCTGTATGTTAAACCTGTGTCATCTTTCTTTCTCTCTGGGTTTAGATGCAACTCATCACCACGTTATCGAGCTGCTCTGCTGCAGTGTTGCCCAACACAGAACGCCACACATGTAAGAGGACAGTGACCGGCCTGGGTACAGATTATTCCAACTATGGAAAACCTGAAGCCACCGCTAGCCAGGGTGACCGAGCTGTGATAAGGAGGTGCAATGGAATTGGTGCAGGGAGCTAGACATAAAAGAATGAGGAAAAAATAATTGGCTGATAGCACAGAACACGGTGAACTCTTGTAGTGAGGTGTCAGCGCAAATCACAGATGGCCAAGCAGTTGCCAACTGAAATAACCACATGCCTGCTGCGAGGAGAGAAGCCCCAGAAAGGCTGGGAATAGCCTGAGGGAATGGCTCCCTGAAGACTCCCTTTGCCCAGAAAATCCATGGGTAAATCTCACATCTCCTTGCTTGTCATAGATGTTCTGCTTGCAGTTGATAAGGAGTTCTTCCCCATTGCTCCCCTGCCCTGGATTCCAAGCTTCAGCCAGGCCAGCTTAAGGGTTTCATAGAGATACACAAAGAGAAATGCTTTAAAAGCGGCAAGGACATTTCTTTCTTTTTTCTTTTCCAGAAACACAAATATATATTTTAGGACGGGCATGTTTGTAGCTGCCGGTATCCCTCACAGAATACATTTCTTCAACTGTCTGAAAAAAATGGTATTTTTCAAGTATATCCCAGGTGCCCGGCACAAATTACGAAATCTCCAGGTAGCATGAATAATGATGACTGACACTAATTGCAGAAGATCCCTGGTTGTGAAAGAGACTTTTGCATTTTAACAAGGAAGAAATTATAACAGAAAAAAAAAGTTTTTTAAAAAAGTTTTTTTTTTTCAAAAAAAGTTAAAGTTTAGCTTGCTGCTTCTTCCTGGTATTACAGAATAAAGCATTCCAGATAAGCTGTCACGGTAGTCAGAAAACAAAGACCAAACTGGACACTGAAGTGCAATGGTATTTTCTTCCAGCCGCTCTTATCTCGATTGCCATTATAACCCATCACCTGCAGCTCCCTGGCGTGTCCAAGTAACCTTCATCTGGCGTCAACGGAAGCTGTAAAACAAGTTGCTGCCTAGTTTGCACAGCCCAGGTGCCTGCACTCTGCTGATCCCCAAAACGCGCGGCTGCCTTCAGCTGACGGGCTCCATACCTGCGCAGATGGCGGTAACGATACTCAGTTTGATCATCTTGCTGCCAAGTGAGCTAAGGTCTCACCAGAATCTTGTCTAAGGAACAAAACCAGAACGTGAGAAGAGATGGTTAAGAAAACAGAGGCACTAAAGAGGGAAATGTAGAAGCAGCTCAAGACTTCTCAGCGGCCCGGGGAGGTTTAAATTTTGCTGTCCCCGAATGAATCAGGATGGGCAGTTGGAGGAGATGATTCCAGCTTGTTTTTCTTCAGCCTGTCAGTTGGAAGCATATTGTGAACAGCTGGTTGCTGCCCTCCAGTCCAGTGTGTCACGACGGGGTCCGGCTGCTCTCAAAGCTGCAGAAGTCTAGTTCCCTTTGCACCAGAGCATCCCTTTCCCGGACAGCATCCGTATCCACCTGCATGCTAGCCCCAGCAAAGGCTGGTTTCCAAGGGGCTGCAGGTGCCACCTCAAACTGCTGGCTAAAACGTCCCATTGTCCATAGGAAGCTTGCGCTGTTGGAGGGTTGACTTCCCTCCTAGCACTTGCTATGGAAGGGTTGAAGGGTCCGTGGCTGCTGAGCTCATGGATTGCCAGATCGGTGTCCGTGGCAGTCAACCAGAAGAGGGTTAGGTAGGTGCCATAGAGCAGAGCCCATGGTGTGGGGAGCCCCAGCTGGTCATCGGCATCCTGAGGCCTCTGTTCTGAGAATAAAAAAGCAGATTTGAAGCTTACTGTGAGCGCTTGGCTCTCTTGGGTGGTTGTGGATGTGCCACTGACTTGGAGCTTGCATTCCTGCTCAGCGTGCCTCTGTGTTTTTCAAAGGCAGTGGAAATTTTGTTTTGGAAACACTGCCGAGAGCGCAAACAGGAAGCAGCAAGGACTTCTTCAGAAATGCAAGAATCTGAAGGGAGAGCAGTTTCCATGTTTTTGGATCGGACCCACGAGTGAGTTTTGCAACAACAGCAAGATACGAGCGGTGAGGTCAAGAGAAAAGCAAACATGTAGCAGCCACAGAGAGTGACTTTCAAAATCGCCCCTTGGAACTCTGAGTCATTTAATGTGCTACACACTGCCAGGATGCCTAGAAAAATAAAGAAAGATGCTGAACAGTCCCTGCAGTGCAGCTGTGTTATTGACAGATGGGATTAAGTGGTAGGAGTGCTCAAAGTGGGATTTTTTTTTTCTAAGTGTATCGCCTTTGTTTATTGTAATTTTGATTTTAGTTATTTCTGTTAAGGCATTTGGGGGCCTCTAAGCCCAGAGCCTACAAGTGGATGTTTGTTATTGTGCCTGTTATTGCTGTTACTTGATTTGGGTGTGTTGCGGTGATTCAGCAATACGTTTGTGAGATGGCAGTGCAAAGTTTTGCAGATCGCAAGGGTAGGAAGCAGCAAAACAGGATGGTTTTGGCCCCTCTGCAAGGCAACAGGATAGTAGAAGGAAGAGATTCTCATCAAGGCTCCCTAAGTGGAAGCTGTGACAATTAGGTACAAGCTCATGGGACCCATAGTCTGCAGATGGTTTCTCAAGCAAAGTGTGCTCAAATGAAGGCGGTTGTAGTGGTGCTGTGGAAGGGCTCAGAGGGGTTTCTACCCTCTTTCTCTCTGCTCCCAACCCACTTTTTCATTTACCTTCTGCTACCCTGATGTAGGTGGGTGCCCTGGGAAGAACCACAGCTTTCCTCCTTCTCCAGAAGCTCTGGATGTGGTGGAGTGGCCAAAGGAGCACCTAGAGGATGTGCACAGGGACCACGATGCCTGCCTGTGTTGCCAGGGCATTAGGGTGTATTCCTGAACTTCCAGTTTCTCAACGAAAATCTGAAAACGGAGCTCTCCACTGAAAAATCTAACATGCATTTGTGTGTGTGTGCATGCATGAGTGCTTGCTCATGTATTCTTTTATCCCTGCATTTAATCCCAGGCTGGTTTGATACTAAGCAATGTGAGTGGAGGACTTTTGCAAACAAAAACAATGTCTTTCCACACATGTAGAGTTAACAGAACCTTGAGGGAAAGGTGATTAGAAGCTAAACAAGAAACTTCCCCTTCTCTTCCAAACTTGTTTATCTTTTTGCTCCGTAACTGTGCCAAAACATTACCTTGACCGGGTTTCCATAGCCGATCGATAAGAGTTTTATCTCGCACAGTTCAGTGAGATTGCTTAACTTTCGGAGGTGCAGCGGAGCCCCTGGCCTACCCATTGGCTCCGGGAGCTCTGGCCATCGCCAGCCACCCCCCAGTCCTCGCCAGCCACCAGTATTTGCCTTTCAGGGATGCCGGAAGAACGGCACGGAGATTAGCGAGGCACTCCTTGCGTTGGCAGAGTCGGGCAAATCCTCCCCCTTTCTGCCAGTCCTTTGTGAGTGGCGAGCTACAGTATGAACTTAGCAAGGCCTGATAAACAATAGAGGACTTCCGCGCTCTGGCAATACGAAATAACAGGATTAGACAGGCCAGTGCATTCCAGGGCTGTGTTTATTTTTTATGGTGGAGATAGGTCTGTGTACCTTAAGGGATTTCTCCTCCCTTTCCCCAGTAGAAGTGGATGCGCTGTCATTTACTGCAGGCCCAGGTGCTGTCCTGCAGCCCCTGCTCTTGGTCTCCACCTTGGCTGGAGGCTCTCGTCTCAGTCCTATGGCGCTCGTGGGCCTTGTTGCTGCAGCAGTGGGGGTGTCTCTTGAACATTTCTCAGTGCATTTCCAACTGGGAAAGACCGTTCTTGGCTTCTGCCCACTCTGCTAGGCCCAAACAAAATGTTTCTCAGTGGTAAGCTGTCACTCGAGTTCAGAGAAGCACAGAAAGCAGATCTGGTTTCATATCTAATTTGCTGTAAAATGAGAGGTGGGGAAGAGAGGAGCCCCTTTTAATTAGAAAAAGGATTGCTGAGATACTTTAGCCAACAGAGGGTTTCTCTCCAGTGCAAGAGCTTTCATGCGTATAACCCAGCCCTTGCTTTTCCAAAGAACGGAACATTGTAAATATTGCTGTCTTTAGGCCTGTTTCTCTTCCGAGGGCTTTGGATTTCTGCCATTCTCCTGATTGCCTGATGAGTGAGCACCAAAGGGCAAGTGTACCGGAGGGCCCAACCGTCTCCTTCCATCAGGTGCCGCTTAGTGGGAGGGTGTAAGGAGAAGGCAGAGGGACTGTTGGCTCCCACCAGCATCATCCTCTGCAGGACCTCTTCCCACGTCACAAAAGCAGCCCAGATCTTCTTGGGACCATGTCTGCCTCTTAGAGGAATCATGAAGCAAAGCCTGTAGTTGTGTCTGACCATGGAGAGGCAAATGCAGAAAAGACCAAAGAGAGTCCATCATAGTAGAGCGCATTTATTAGAGTCAATGCAGACTTTTTAAAACTGCACACCTTTGTGTGACTCTCCCATCAGGAGAATGAACAGCCAGCTTAGGCATCTGAAGCACATCCCCATCCTGTCTATGAGTGAAGATGAGGTGGGCCGACCTTCATTGGCGCCGTTGGTCAGGCAGCCTAGGGCACCTTGGTCTTGCAGTAGGATTCTAGTGAATCTTCAACTATGCCTGAGCTTGAGGGTTAATCCATGGAAAGTCAGCCTATTGAAAAGTAGATGTGAAAGATATTGTCTCTATTAAGTCAGTCTACATTTTTTCCTCCACAAATCTGGGTCCCAATTAACGGAAATATTTGTTTGGGTGACTTGCAGATTATGTCTCTGGCCAGTTAGCTCCATCTCAGTGTTCTATTTCTTGCCTTTGAATCAATAAACAGCTCAAAATTTCCTGGAGTCAGAAAATGAATGTCCGTGCCAAGAGCTGTGGCTGTATTAAAACCATACCTACAACAATAGCCTCAACAAGGGAGCTCTGCTAATCACTCCCTTGTTTGGCTGGGTGTCTGACAGAGCAGCTAGAAAGCTGAAAGTATATAACACCCCCAATAGAGGAAACCACAGCTTACAGAACCCATGAAAAACATTTACTAACCTCCAGGTACTCTTTGTTCTCTCTCCCTCCTGACAAGCACTTTTCTTCAGCACTACATACTTTAGATGCCTTTGCAATAAGATTTGATTGTGGAGCTTATAAGGTGGATCAAGATGGGTGAGTCATTATCTGCCATTTATCTTTCATTTAATGGAAGGCAAAAAAATTCAGAGGAAAACAGGACATGGCGTTCCTTTCTATAATTTGGCCAAATTGTCCCAGATTGCTCTCAAAACTGCACAAACCAGACCAGAAGCTGTGTGTGTGTGTGTTCAGGCAGAACTTTATGTGCGTTGGAGGTGGGAGGAAGGAAGCAAAACCTCCCCACATCGAATGTTTTGTGTCAGAGCACGATGGGGAAGCACATCTGTCCCCGCAAAGGGACCTACATAAGTGGAGCATCTCCTATCTCAGCTGAAGCAGGCTTCTAAATTGAGGAACCGGGGATGAGAAATGAGGTCGCCCAGCTCAGCACCGACAAATGCAGGCTGCTCTGCAGACCCACCCATCAAGCTGGCCAGACATGAAGCCTTCCTGGAAGCTTAATGGCCCTTTCCATAAACCTGGAAGCTTTATGGCCCTTTTACCATGGCTCCTCTCCATGGGACTCAGTGGCTCGGGCAAGGTGCCCTGTTCATGCAGCTACAAGGCAGCAGCTGGCCAGCCAGGAGGCCTGTCCCTTCCCTTCAATGTTGCTAGAGCAATTACCACCCTGATTGATAAAGACTGAGGCTTATTCACACCACTGAGTGGTAGGCACCTAATTTAGGCAGCCAAGTCAGCAAGTTGGTCACTACAGCTTATCAGGCTGTGGGGAGGAGATATTTGCATGAGGCTTGCTTGAAACAAGGTAGGCTGGGAGGCTTCATTTTTTTTCTGTATTTGCACATGATCCTCTCTGTGAATTTTAAGCTGTTAGAGCATCTTGTTTTTGCAGATGGTCTAAGTGAAAGCCCAAATTGGTGCTGTGGCCATTTTTGTTCGGGGTTTGGTGCCTGCCAGAGGTCAGGGCTGGTGGGGAGCCACCATGGCAGCAAATGGAAGCATTGCAGGTAAGGCTTAAGGTGTGTTAGCAGAGTTGTACAGAGCTTAGTGTGCACAAGGAGCGCTTGTGTAAAAATTAGCAAAATCTATTTGAGACTGGTCAGGTGAAAGAGCATGCTGAGTTTGCTTGAAGGACTGGGCTAAGAGGCGATCTAGGTGACCCTGGGAGCGTGATAGCAGGGAGCATTAAGAGTTTGGCATCAGAGGAGCTAAGATATGTACAATAAGTCTACCATATTCTTGACCTGAGCTTGTCCTGCTTTATCACAATGGAGAAAGTAATACCCCTTTGGGGAAGAAAGTAAAACATAAAGGAACGTGGCAGTTGCTGGTGTTGCTTGGCGTTTCTTCCATAACCACGTGCTAGCAGCTTCTCGGCCCCTTCCAGGACTCTCACGCACGCAGCAAGGTCGGCATGTGTATTTTCTGCTTACTGCTGTCTCCAGCACCTCTCCCCCGCTCCATGGCCCGAGCTGAACTCCATGCACGGCCAGTTCCGTGCTCGGCTGCTGCCAGGCGTGTCCAGAATCCATCCTTGCCGTTAGACTGTGTTGCAGCCGCCCGCCAAGAGGAGAAACCCAAGATGGAGAAGAGGAAGGTGATGGATGCGCTGTGCTCGGCGTGTCAGCGCCCCGCTGGCTTGGCCCCGGTGATCGCGGTGGTCAGGGTAGCCGCGTGTCCCCTTTCAGCCCTGCCAGCTGCCTTTCTCGAGGTATAAATCACTGCCGTGTGCCCTGCGGAAGCTTCTGTCAGCCACAGGTGATTTTTGCGATTCTCAAAATTATACACTTTAAATTATGTTTTTTCTTGGGATTTTTTGCGCTGGAATTTGAACCTGGCCTCAGTTCTGTGAGCGAGGCTGGCTTTTCTTTCTTCCCCCGTGACAGCTCCCATCCTGAGGTCACGATCACATCGAAGTGTCCAAGCCAAGCAGAGCGTGGGCCGGTCAGCGCGGGGCCGAGCAGCCCCAGGCAGGGACCCCGCGCGGGAAGGACCGACCGTCCCTTGGGACAGCCCCACATTGATGTCCCATTTTGGCTCATGGACATGAGGGACTTGGAGCCTTCCCGGGTGGCACTTGGCTCGTGCTGGGATCCCACCATCCCTGGGTAATCCTGTCATACCTGGGCAAGCTCAGGGTGCCAGTGTTAGTCCCGCGGCTCTGAGCAGAGCGTCTGGCGCTGGATGAGGCCGAGCACAGGGGGACAGGGAGTCGGGATGGTCCTTTTTGGTTTGGAAGTGGCAGATCCAAGCAAGGAAAATGAGATTGGCAAGTCAGGATTGCTTCCAGAATTAGGTCTGCCCTGCACGCAGACGTGCAGCCCAACCTCCTCCCAAACCCCAGCGTTTTTGGCTTTATTTTTTTTGTGCCAATCCTGCAAACCAGGAGGGGCTCCTGGTCCCGCGCGCGTCAGAGCGCGGTTTGTCCTCCCCGCCGCGGCCGAGCCAGGAGAGAACACACGGCGGCTGTGTGCGGGGGTGACACTGCAAGAAAAATCGCTGCGAGCCGTGAGCCCGAGCTCTTCCCAGCGCGGGCAGCTTCCCAGCTTTCCGGAGCCGGCTGCAAAGTGCCGAGGAAACGTCCCCCGCCTGCCCCCTTCCCGGCGCGCGCCCTGCGCCTCCGAGCCCTTTCACTGTGTTTACAAAATACGAAAGTTCTGGTCGGCTAATTATGAAAATATTGGTGAGTCTGCAGAGCCGGCTCCCGGATGGAGCCGGAGCAGCGAGCGGGCTGGAAAGCCCTTGGAAAGGAGCCACTTGCTCCACACGCCCCTCGCCAAGGGCCCTTCCAGGGTTGGGCTCTGCAGAGCGGCGCCTCCGGCAGGATTCGCTCAGTGGATCTGTCCTGTTTTGCACAGAGACAGACAGGAGGGCAACCTCTGCCTTCCCTTAGCCCATGGAGGTCTCCATGCATGGACCTTTCTTAATAAAGGCAGGAGTTGTGCATATGCCCGTTGCAGTCCTGCTGACGGCCGCTCGTTGCAGTGTGGTGAAAGTCAGTGCAGTTGTTTCAAATGCAGTGACGGTTCTAATAATAGGAGTTTGTCAAGTCACTTACTGCAGTTAATTAAGGTTTTTACCCTCTTGCGCTGTAGCTTTTTAATAAAAAAGTGAATTTTGACTTTTTAAGAAATGTGCCGCTGAAATCCTCAGTTACCTCTCTCTGTTCACGTGGAGAAATGTATTTAGTTAATCGTGTCCATGAACAGTTTCAACCAGAGTTACGCAGAAATGCAGCGACGATGGCAGCACAAGCAACCTGTGAGCACTTCGGGTAAAGATTCACAGATAACGCTATAACTAAAAAATATTAAGCCCCTGACAACCTTTTCCCAAGATGCAGCCCAAAACACAGCTCTGGGTTGCTCCTGCTCTTGTCGGCAGCTCTGCATAGCTCTTTTCATCAGGATTTTATAGAATGCAGTGGTGACTTCCAGCAGCAATTCCTCAGCCCTGCCTTGTGAGGCTCCCCGGGTTGCATGTCGACCCTTTGCAGGCAGAATTGTCTATTAGCGGTTGCTTTATTTCTAATATGTTTTTGCTGTGTTTTTGTTAAAGTGCGTTGTGGGTTATTTTTTGCAAATTGTAACACTTCAGTGCGTAATGTTCGTGCTGTGGGCTGTGCAGTTATCGCTTGGGCAGTCTGTGTGGGAAGAAGGGGAGCTCTGCCTGCAAAGTCAGTTTAGCAGCGTATAAATTGAGCTGGCACTCTAATTGGTGGCCAGACACATCCACGCTCCCTAAATTGGTTTTCCGTAGAGAGCACCTCCAAAACTTGCTCTTTGGATGCAGTGTCAAAAATACCAGCTTGGCCCTATTATTCCAGAGCTAAATTGATCCATCTGACTGGAGGATTGCCCAGATTTCTATTTATTTATTTATTTATTTGAAACAACCATTTTGAAATTACCATTATCGATATGTTAATGCATGTTGAAGGCTTGCTGGGTCTGACATGGGAAGTGATGTAATAAGGGGACCCTTAATACTCACAGCCCTCAAACAGGAAACATTTTCCTCGCGGAACAGTATACTTGAAATCTGTAGATTACACTTTAATATTAACCACATTTCTACATTAAACATGATTTCCGAGAACAATTTGATTTTTCTTTTCTTTTTTTTTTCCCGTTTTTTTCCCCCTTCTTTCCTGCCTCCTCCTTTTCTAGATGATCAAAACGGTATCTAAATGCAAGCGGCTGCGGGAAAGAGCCCTTGGCCACCAGCAATTTTGATGCTGGCAATTGCAGGGTCTCTCTCATGGCTCCTGCTGCTGCTCTTCCCTGTCTGTCTTCATCTGTCTGGTCGGGCCCACGTGGCATCGAGGACATCTGGGGCATCCCTTGGGTTTATGGGGTCTTGCCAGCTAGCAGATAGCTGGTGTCTAGTGCTAGAGTTGATGTTAAGCAAACAGGCATGAAACTTAGTTGTGTTCTTTTCTTTTTTTAGGCTTAGCCCTCGCCCATACCTTGCTCCAGCCAATGACAAATCAAATAAAAAATGTGTTTTGAAATTCTTTTCAAAACCTGCATTCTAATCCCAAACAACACGTGAGTGTTCCTCGCCTCCCTTCCGCCCCCCCCCCCCTTCAATTTAATCTCAAAATCTAAAGATCAAGAGTATGTGTTGGCCCATCTGTGCACGGATTTGGTGCTGTCTTGCAGATACAAGAATTAAATCTGAAAGTCACGGAAGGAGATGAGAATTTCCCTGACTCCAAAGGGCCAACTGAGAATACTCCCCATCTATGGGACAGACAGTGGGTTCCCAAGAGATCGTGCAAAAGTGTCTGGCCACTTTATTTCTTTCTCGGAACCTGATGGAATTTCATAATCCCAGTTTGTTCTGTCCTAGTTTTAGGTTTGTGGCTTTGGATAACCACCTATACGTGCCTGTTTTCATTAATTAGCTGTCAGGTAACAAGCTGTTCTGAAACAGTGTGTACCAGCATGGGAACAGCAGGGTTCGAAATCGCTGCCAAAACGTTAGGGTGAATTTCTTTATCCGTATCCTTACCCTGGCGGCAATATATTTGTTAAATGCAGCTAATTGGAGGAGGTTGGTAGAACAAATGTGTAAGTGTTGCAGTCTGGCTCGCGGAGGACGGTGCCCTGTGTGCTTTCCACATTCAAGAGCGCTCGGGGAGGCTCTCTCCGTGTGATATGAGGCTCTCTTTATATGAAGCGTTTCTTGAACAAACACAGACCTCATGAGGAAAGTGCTATTTCTTGTTTTTCCTGTCCCCAGAACCTCAAGATAAAATTAAAAATACCAGGACATAAAATACCACGTTTGATTTTACCTTGTCCCCAATAACAACACTGGTATCGGTTCCTCAGTTGGCATAAATTGGCACTATGTCCACAGCTTCCTTTGGACGACCTACTGAATGACTTTCTGGCTCCATATATATTTTTAGCCAAGGCTCTGTGTGGCATGTGTCTTTCTGGAACCGTTTATAGTTGCTGCAGTATCATTTACTGGCACTTTGTCCAAGTATGTTTCCAAGAAAGCCGTAAATGTGCCCCATTGGTACAGACCCCGAGTGTAAATTAGGAAAGGAAGATGGAAGGAAGGTCCACCGATGGATGAGTTGGAATACAGCAGGAAAAGTCAGGTCCCTGCCTTTGGGTATTGGTTGTGTTTGACAAAGTGGGGTTGGGCTCCCTACCCGTGTGTTGTTGGATAAGAAATTGCCTCAGCTGGTGCAGAATGTCCATCTAAATAAGAATCTAATAATGCATGGTGTCATCTTCCTCCATGGTGTCTTGTTGAGTGGTCTGGTGCTTACAGCCATCAGGTTGAGCCCAAGCAGTAGACAGGGAGCTGGTATTCCCACCGTTGTGGTGGAATATCTCTCCCAATGTCCATGGAGAAGATTGATTAATGTAAAGTTAACATAAAGTTAACATATGGAAAAGAAGCAAATAGTCTATGGCTTTTTCCATTTCCTTGTACTGTAACTTGTCCTTTCTCTGAGCTCGAGATTAGTATCAAAATGCTGTTCAATGAGAGTCGAAGGGTTCTGTAGCTACTTTGAACTTGCTTTCTATTCGTATAAATAGTGCGAGGAAAGGAGTAATGGAGAGCCAACCTCATGAACCTTTTTCGAGGTAACTCATTTTGTGGTTACTTAAATACGTATTTTAGTACACCTTTGTGAGCATATAGTTTTTCAGGGGATAACATGATCACAAAAGCCGAAACAATCAGGCTTATGGTTATAATTATCAGAAACACATTTATGTAATGCAGTAGAGAAAAGTCTAATCTTGCGCTCTTAAATCCACGTATGACTGTAAATTCATCAAGAAAACACGCTTAAAAAGATATTCCCTCCCCCTCACTTTTAAAAATCCCTCAAGGGAAAAGCAAGTAAATTTGAGGGAAACCTCAGCCCTGACATAATCTCTGAGAGATAGAAAATCGGTGCCTACGAAGCCTCTGGAGAGCGAGAGGGACTCGCGGTGGAGGGTTGTGTTCTGCCTGGCTGGTGCACTTGGAGGAATAGCTCCATTTCTCAATAGCAGACTTCATCACTGCGAGCATAAATAGTTTGTTTTCAGCGGATTAGTTGGTTATCGCCATTGGAAAGCGCTGAAATACTGATATCACCAACACCCCTGTCTAGAATGGAGCCACCGAATCTAATTTTTCAGTCTGGAGTTGCTGATTTTTTTGCAAGTGATGCCAGCAGGAATTATAAAGAAAACTTGTATTTATATATATATATTTTTTTTTTTAGTTCTTGCTAGGTATAACATGCTAGTTTCAGGTCATGACCAAAGATCCAAGAAATTGTCATTGCTTGCCGGGGGAAGAATAACTTCCTAATTCAAGCAGCACTCAAGCGTCAACAGCCCAACCCATTCCAACTGGGCATGAGTGAAAGGCGGTGTGATTGCCAGCAGCCCTCTTAGCCTGGCCGCGGAGCTTTTCCAGGGCTTTGGAAGCGAGCAGAGTTTGCAGGGAATTGCCATGGGCCAGATGGGGTGCAGGGGGCAGCGTTCACGGTTGGGACCAAGCAAGGGCCTGCCAGCTTGGTCAGGAAAGGACCAGGTGTCTTCCTGGAGCTCCGCAGTTGGTACCGTTGGCAAAAGGCAAGAAACTGAGTCCTATTTTTCTCTCTCCTCGAAGCTCCATCTCTCTGATAAAGAGCCTGGCCTGCTGGGGGCAGGGGGGACACTTGGACATACTATTATAGTCCTAGTGCATTCCCAGTGACTGGAAACGTAAGAGATGCTTTGAGATGCATGATGTTGTACTGACCCTTCCTTCCAGTTTGCCATTTGGCCCCCTACTCCTTCCCACTAGGCTCACACGTTCATGTTCATATTCTGTGGGTATTGGGTGTTTTGCCTATTTGATTGTTTTGCCCTTCAGGCTGGTTCTCTCTAGGGTTTAGTATCTGAATCTGAGCTTGATTTTGAGAAATTCCTTTTGGAGAACATGTCCTTGGATGGCGAAGGGTAATTCTGTCCCTCCGTGTTGCAGAATGGGCACGTTGCTGTTAAGGAGCTCCATGTTATTGCCTGGAATTCACACTCCAGAGGAACTGAATTTTAAGAAAGGATTTGGAGGGAGCTGCCCCAAGACCTTAATGTAAGCAGGACCTTGGGGGGACCTTCTCAAGAGGGAGCCCAAGACCCCAAAACTGCCTAGAATTGGAGATTTTTACAGTTCTGTTGCATTTTCCCCTTGTGCCGAGTGTCCCTGCTGTCGCTGACAAAAGCAGATGGGTGACAGATTGCTCCACAGGACCTCACCAAAAGCAACTTTTGTTCTTCTGAAGTTTCATGTAGTTTGCAAAAGCATTTCACTTAAGTACCCGTGACAAAGCCAAAACTCTTAAAACTCCCCCCTGGCTTCTTTCCTTCTGGCTCTGCACAGCAAATCCCACCTATTGCCTAGTTCAGCGAATGCTCTTTTTCCAAGACAATCTCTAAGGGGACATTCAGAGAAGGAATTCTGTAGCATAGTGAGCTTTGGAGTTGGAATTGCAACTGGTTCTTGCTGCTGTTGTTTGTTTAGGGTATTTTCCTACTTTATCCCAATTGGAATCATCTGATGCTCTATAATGCCTTTTACTATTTGCCAGCACTTAAAAAGGCAAGAAATAATTTCTTCTGAAAGCAGGATAACCAAAAAATTATTCTTATTGTTTTATTGGCAAATAAATATAATTTATTAGCCAGTCCTGAGCAATAACACTTAAAAGTATTACTTGGGGATAGCCCATTAAGATTTCTTCTTAATACTAATTTTGTCTGGGGGTTATGTTTGGACTTTTTTTTCCCCCAAGTGGACTGGCTTTTCAGAAGCATGTAGGTGTCTAAGCCCAGCTTATTTCACTAGAAATTGGGCAGTTTGGTAGTTTGGAGGCTCTGGGCCTGAGCCCAAGTGCTCAGCAGCCTCGTGGCTTTTGCTGCAGCCCGATCCGTTTGCTGGAGCACGGGAGCAGGGCCCTGGATGCAGCTCAGGATGCCGTTTGTAGACGCTCTTTTTGAGAGGAAAGTATGGTTTGGAGTTCTACAGTTATTTTATACGAGCGGAGACGAAACAAACTCTTTCTTTCCAAAAGGGGGAATTTTTTCTTTTCTCCTCTTTGCTTTCTCTCTTTCTTGGTCGCCCTAGAAGTACAAAAACAGTGAAAATAGTAAAACAAGCAAGGAGAAATGATCTGCTGGGGTGGAGTTCTTCCTTTTTCCATCACAGAAATTTTTTAGAAAAATATCTTGAAAATGTTTGACATCCATTTGTGGAATCTCTATAATTAGAATTAAGAAAAGGACATGTCAAGTACACCTAGCTCGCAAACCACAGAGGCGTTTTTTTTCTCCTCCCTCTTAATGGTTTTAACTTGTTCTTCTGATTGGCATCTGCAGAGAAATTTTAATTAGTCCGAGGTATGCATATGGTGTGTATAATACATGGGTTATGACTTATTTGACTTAATTAGTACTTTATTATTATGTGCAATACCATCCGGTGTTGCACATGAAGCCCACGTTATCCATACCTGCCTTATACTCTTATGTTCCCCCAAATAAAGAGGGCAGGGAGGCAGTGTTTGGGGGGCTGTCAACTTAAAGGTCAATATAATGGCATGGGGTTATTGGTCTTCATCCGTAGCTGCAGAGTTCCTGGGTGGTGGAAATCCATGCACAGTTAGTGCACTGTACAAGCCTCTAGTTGCATCTCTTTTATGGGATCTGCTCCTCTCTCCTCTGTGTAAATCGAGTGGGTCTGTCCCCATGTGATGCTCAAATGAAGCAGGGGCTCTGCACTTAAGCTCAGTTGTGTCATGCCCAAGGGGCTTCTTGCAGTGACGTCCACATGTTTTGCAAGAGTTTTTTGGACTGGCAGGTGAAGGTGCAAGTTGCCTTCCCAGCAAAGGGTCCTGGCTGGAGGGCTCAGATGGGCTGCAAGGAAAGCACCGTTAATGTCATGGACTCGGAGCCGTCGTCCCCCTTAAATACAGGAGATAACTAGGCAGAGAGAAACAGATATCTAAATAAATAGATGAAAAACCAAACTAGATCCCAGTTCCAATATTGCAGTGCGTAGGAACTTAAGCGGAGTCTCAAATTACCTTCTCCCCAGCTCTCTTTTCTCTTTGTGTCAGCACAGCAGGCGCCGGTACCAGATTTCCATATTAAGGAGCGTTTCCAGAGCCTCAGCTGTGCCTCAGAAAGGGCAAAGCCTTCTCCAGAGCTGCAGGGAAGGATGGCAGAGCAGCACGGGATGAAGCCGTCCCTTCCTCCCTGCTCCGGCCCCGCTCCTTCGGAAGAGCCATCTGGAATGCTCCCGCTTCCGTGCTCCGGGATCCCTCCAGGCTTTTCTGAAACCTGCCAAGCTCCTGCCTGGGTACCCGGGGCACAGGTTTGCAACCCCAATGTGTGATAAATTAGACCTTTCACTCGGAGTTTTTCCTGGCACCAGGACTAGAACAACCCTCCGAGCAGCTACTACTGCTGAATTTTAAAATCTCGCTGGCTCTTTGCTGAGCCAAAACTTGAAGTTGCAGTCAACTGGAGTTTGGCAAAGGGCAGCGCTCTGTAACCTTATCTTTTTATAACAATCGTGTTTATTAGTATTATCCAGTGCATTATAAGGCCCTTCTTGAGAGCCAAGGTGCTGTGTCTGTTGCAGCAGGGTGGATAGCTTGGGAAGTCGCCGCCGAGTTTTCCAACAGCGGTAAAACCAAGGCAGGCGGGTGGTCCTGGGCACGGAGAGCTCCCCTTTTCTCCCGGGAATGGCCACGAGTTGGTGCGGGCCCCAAAGGGGAGCCCAAAACGTCACCCTTAATAAAGAAGAAGAGAGGAAAATTCTGGTGTTTAACACGTGCTTGACTTCCAGGATGATCCTGGGTCAGTGTTTTTCCCATTCAGATCCAGCTCACGGTTTGATGGTGCCTGAATTTGGCCTGGTACGTTGAATTAAGTCTTAAAATGCAAACATGCTTTAAACCGAGCGCTGCAAAGAGTTTTCCATTGGTCCTACCAGCAGGCGCGGAGTTGAGGGCTTTAAGTCCCCACTAAAATGGCTAATAAAACGCTGAAGATCTAAAGCTGCCTGTGATGATTCAGGAATTAATGGCCCTGTGATGAGTATTCCAGGAAGAAAGCATGGATCGGACTCTGCAGAAATCCTGTGCTTTCCCTTCACACGCGTCCACGTAAAGGACTGTTTCCTAAACCGTTCGATAAGAGTCCTGCAGAGTTAGCAAAACAAGGGATATTTTCCCTAGGATTTTGGCACCTCCAACCTAAACACCTGCCTGTGCTTTTAACCTGCTAATTGGGGGTGATTTTCAGGTCCTCCTCAGGAGAAGGAGCTGTTCCTCTTGCCCCGAGTCCCAGGCCTGATGTTTGGCTATAGGAAACGATCCACTGTGGAGCAGCTCTTGGGATAGGAAAAGGGATTATTTTTGTTGGGATTTGTAGGAGTGGGGCTTGGGGAAGCAAGCTGAGATTGGCTTCCTTGGGTGGCTGCTAAGGAGCCTACAAAGCTCAAAGCTGAAGCAGGCGACGTGGTGCTCCTAGCAGAGCACCAGGGCTTGGCACCTCCCTGTCCACGTGGAGGAGATTCATTTTTCAGCTCTCTGTAGGGTTTAGACGTGATAAATCTTCCCTTTTATGGCCTTTTGCCACTTCTTTCAGTGAAAACTATATCCACTTTTGCATCAAGCCCTTGGTCTTGGTTGAAGTCTTCTCTCCACATCTGTCAGCGTGAAAAATAGGGCTCAGAGACACGTGGATGGGAGGCAGCCCCCGCCTTGAACCTGCATCGAGGTGTCGGTGTCTTCTGAGCAACCCACGCAAGGGAAGCTGATGCTTCAGCTCCTCAAATGAGTGACTTGAGTTTCTTCTTCCCGTGAACTGATACGTCATCACTCCAGTGATATTGTTTATGAGGGTTTTTTCCTTATTTTTCAAGCATAGAAAAAAAAAATGTCTTGCCATGTTTTAGGAACAAAATGAGTATTTTACACACATACCAATAGCTCTCTGGAAAGCACTTAAATTTACAAGCTGTTCGTAAATTTACTGACAGTTGGCAACACTGCATGCAACACGCAGGAACCTCCTTGGAAAATAGATCTATTGTAAATAATATATATTTGCAGCTTAATCTGAGCGTGCTTTAGCTCAAAGTAGCTTTAACAAATGCGTTACCTAATATATTTTTTAAGAAGCTATTTGACCTGGAAAGATGATTTCGGTATCTGAAAAGCTGTATTTAAAAAGATAAACTAACAGCTGCCACCATGAATCAGCAGCGTTGGCCTAAAGGGCTCTTCCGAGGAGGTTATTTCTCGCTGTCAGAGTGGTTTGAGCATTTTAGGTGTGCTCTTCTGTAGTTACGTGTGATGCGGGAGTGTTATCTAGTGACTGTATCTCCAAAGGATAGATGGGGAATGTTGATCTTTTAATGTCAGTGGTGGTTTTTATGTTTTCTCCCTGCAGAATGCAGCTCCTGGCTGTAGTTTGTGCCTGCACGCTGCTGAGATGTGTGTGTTTAGTAATGCAGCGTGGATTTGGGGTGGCTGCCCATTAAACTTGCGTTTTATGAAGATAAAAGCTTTTAAGTTTTTTCTTTTTTAATTTTTTTTGAACTGATGATGGGTACAGTATCTAAACTCGTGATCTCAGATAGAAAGTCCTTTGCTGCTGGGCTCTTTTCCCTGTTTCTGTTCTCACAAAGGTCTTAGCGGAAAAAGCCGCTTTCCAGTTGCCCGCGCGGGCGCTGCAGCAGGGCTGGAGACGCTCGCGGGGCTCACTGTCCCTGCATCCTGGGAACGGGGCGTTTCGGCAGCGCCCCGTGACCAAAGCTGCTCCCAGCCGGGGTTCCCCTGGCTTCTGTTTTAACAATAATTCTGTATTTGGTGGAATTCGCCCCAAGGTTTTCCGGCGTGTTCAGGTTTTGAGTGGGGCTCGCTCCGAGTGCTCACTGGCCTCTTGCAGGTGTGCTGAGACTGACCCATTCCTGCTCATCGCTCCATGCAGGCCTGTAACTTTGTAGAAATTCCTTATTCTTTTCCTCCTGTAATTTTGTAGAAATTCCTTATTTTTTTTCCTGCTGAGGCTGCAGAAACATTCTTGAGCTTCAAGATCCTTGCAGCAAAACCACGAGCAGCTCTGACATGAGGGACCGGGTACAGGACACCCAGAGGACTGTCCCCTTCTTCATCCCATAACGCTGCTCTGCTCTGGACCCAGCCTCATCAGAGCCGTGGAGACGGGACCAAAAAACGTTCCTGGTACTCCCAAAACTTCCATAAAAGCCTGTTTTCTTTATGTTCCTACTTTTGAGTGAAGGTTTTCATAGGCTTAATGCAGACTGCAAGTAAATATTATTTGACCCTTGAATATGAGAGTGGATTTACTTGGGTAAAATGAGCTTGAATATTTTAGTGTTTTTAGGGGCTTGGGAATCTCATGGAGAATACGTGGTATCTCCCAAGCCATAAATTCAAATGTCTTTATGGGCAGTTATTTTTTTGATCAGGAATAGGAAAAACTGGATTCTGTTTACAATTCTTGTGCGTTTTCTAAACAAAGTTTTAAAGCAGAATGGAGACGCAGATCCTCTGCAAGGGCGAGGTCCTCCCAATTCCCACCGACCCCAAGCGGCTTGGGCTCCCACAGGACTCAGCTCCTAAATTAGCACTGTGCTTTTTGGAGAGTTTTATTAATAAAAATGATGTCCTTAGTCACCCCGTGGGGCTGTGCGGCCGCTGCATCTTGTCGTGCTCTGGGGTCAGGAAGAGCGAGTGCAGGCAACGTGGGAGGGAAAAATAGACTTGGTTTAAAAGCACCCAAAATCCAACAGTGTTGCGTGAGCAGCATTAAAAAAATCCCTTTCTGAAACCCACCTTGGGCTTTTGAATCAACTGGTTCATTCCCAGCTCTGCAGAATAAATCCCTCTTCTCCCAAGGCAGCAGAGCAGCTGTTTGCAAAGGAGATAAAACAGAGGACCGGTGGCATGGCCAGTGGTCATCAAGGCTGAGAAGCCAGGGAATAAGGAGCATTTGAGGATGGCAGTTCTGAGAGAGGATCAAAACCAAAGCTGAGGGCAGCACTGTGTGTCCCAGCCTGGAAACCAGTGTGGAAGCAGCCTCAGTTGTGTAAGGAGAGGGAAGAAAGGGCAGAGGTTCCCAAACACAGCGTATGTTTTCATATAAACATGTGGTTAGTGGGCATTTCTTCTTGCATGAGCAGGCCCCAGCTTGTGCCCTGGGAGCTTTAGGAGGAATGTCCTGCACAGGAGGAGGAGGAAGAAGGAGCTTTGGGAAGGCTGCATGTTGGGTGTTTTGGGAGTATCTCCAACCTGCTTGGTCCAACAGAGGAGGTGGTCCATCAGAAGATGTATGAGGAGATGGGAGGGTTTGGGGTGGTTTGTGCTTTGACACCATGGAGACTCTCAGGGACCCGCATTGATTGTGCCTGGTGAGGCCATGGGGACTTGGATCCCAGAGGAGCATCCTGCTCCAGCCGGTTTGTGCACGGGAGCATCCCGTCGGCTGTATCCCTGGCATCCCGTCGGCTGTATCCCTGGCATCCCGTCGGCTGTATCCCTGGCATCCCGTCGGCTGTATCCCTGTGGTCATGCTGCTCGGGACACTGGTGGCCGCCTTTGGGCAGCAGGAATCCTCGTTTCCATTCCTGGGCGTTGTAAGATCAAAACGGGAGCAATGGCTCCCTCTTGTCCCCATCTCTCTTGCTCCCTTTTCCAAACAGAAAGAAAAGGTAAAGCGCTTTTTTTTTTTTT
>VZSG01000601.1:214165-246016 GCA_013398315.1 Nothoprocta pentlandii | reverse complement strand
TTTTTTTTTTTTTTTTTTTCTTTTTTAGCCGTCCGTGTGTGCTGCATGGCAAAGGGCTGGCATTTTTTCATTCCCACCCTTCCTTCCCCCTTCCTTGCCTCCCAGTTCTCCCCAGCACTCGGGATCCCTTTGGCTCTTTGGAAAGCAGAGGCTGCCCAGGCTCTCGCATCAGGGCTTGCAGAAGGGCAGCCTGACTTGGCCAAATGATGCCCTGGATGGGTTGAAGGCTCAAGAGCTACCAAGGACTGCGGGTGCTACCTCTCCATGGGACAGCTCAGCTGCTCAAGGTCCATTTTGCTGTTAGATGAGCAGAACTGGGGCATACTCCTCTTATTGAGTGTGTGAAATTAGCTGTCAGAGGCTTGGAGCCAAATTCCCCACAATGTAGTTGGGTTTGACTCTGCAAGCCTCGTGTTTGCATGGGCCGGGATGTGCAAGGCTGAAACCAGTGAGTTTGGTTCTGTATCAAGAATACAGTTATATGATCGTGTTTCCTCCCGTGTTCTGTTTCACTGCATGCACCAGAGAGGAAGGAACGTGCCAAAGGGCTGTTGTTCTTCATCCACTGCTGATTGAATGTGGGGCTTTGTTGTTGTTGCTTTTTTTTTTTTTTTTTTTTTGAATTTAAAAGCTAAACAGAGGACTGAATGTGTTGAGATAGGGATTGGCCAACGTTGCCCAACCTTGGGCGAGGAATCATCACTACAGCTCCAAGCTCAACTTTGCAGTCATGCAAAGCCTTCAGTAAAGGTTCCCACCAGCTTTGCAGGACGCCACGTCCCTGCAGTAGTGCTCTGATATATATCAGAATATGGCTGATTTTGCTGCTTTTTCTATATGGTAGCCTGATTTCACAAGAGGTACGTAGAATTCAGAAATGTCCAGCATAGCCCATGGCAATCCCTAGTTTCCAGGAGGCTCTTGGGCAAATCACAGAATGATTTAGGTTGGAAGGGACCTCTAGAGATCATCTAGTCATCACCTAGATCATCGTGCCCAATTTTTCTTAATTAAGTGTCCATCCTCATTGTAGTTTGACCTCGCTATTCTCCCTCCAAACCTTCACCTTCAAATCTTAGCTTGAAAAAAAAATTTAATTTCAATTTCAAGACCTTCTTGTTCTCGCTTTTTTTTCTTAAAAATCCACCATCCACCCACCCACCCCAGCAGGACGTGTCTCTCAGGAAACCACTTCTGTGGGCAGTAATAATTTTTGAAAAGTAAACACCTCAGAAAGGAGTTTGACAAACACAGGCAGACGTCGGGGAGGACCGTTTGTCGTTACGTTGGGTTTTTCTTTCCAGTCTGCATGTACATTTTTCAAACCTACACACACAGCTAGATAATTGAACTTATTTTGGATAACAGCGGCAGAAATGAATCTTCAGAAATGGGCCTAAGGGTAGCGATTTGGAAACGCAGTCCTCAAGGAACACCGCGGCCTTAAATCAGTATTCAGGGAGAAAGGTGGAGGTTGTCTCTTGGCTTTTGCATTTTTCAAAAATCTCATTTGCCTTCTACAGTCTTTTGTCAATGTCTTGTTTTTAATTTTTCCTGATCATTTTCAAGAAAAAATCAATTTTCCTCCTCTTCCTGCATTAGCATGTAAAAAAGATATTTTCTCTAGTTGAATAGATGCTGGTGGTCTGTCAGTTAGCTGATATTTTAGTCCTCCAGATGCTCAGTACAGTGTCAAGTTCAGCATTCCTAGTTGTGGGTCATCATTCAAACACCAGTTTCCATGCTCAAGCTTTGTAGACCTTTTCAGCAGCTGCTTCAGTTGGTTCATAAGTTTATTTCTCAATGGTGCATCACGAGATAATTTGAAAATTTCTTTTTTTTTTCAATTCCTTTATATCTGGATTTAATTCTCTTTCTTATCAAAATATGCAAGTGCTAGGCCATTTAACCTTGCACGTGGGAATAAATTTTCACTGAAGGGGGAAGAAAGAGGGGGAAAAAAAAAAGATACACGTATCTGAATTCCTTCTCCCTCATTCCTTTCTTGTAACAATATTTCATCTTGGCTGACTTTGACCGTTTAATGCAGATTTTAATTGCAGAGATCCCTCTGTCTCCACAATGACCATGCAGCGACCATAGATAACTATTTTGATGAGATTCCTGACCTTTAGAAAGCTAAAAATAAGGGGGAATCTCATCTGTACAGGAGAGGCTGAAATTGAAACGGTATCTGGTGCAGTTCTGGCTGGGAAGAAAAAATGCTGCTATCAATTTTCTCTAACGTATTTTTAATGGAACAGGAAAGTGCAATTGGTTCTGATAAAAGGGATATTGTGTGGCTAACAGGCCAAGGGAGCAGCTTTGGGCTGAACGAACAGCTACTAAAAGGCTGGTACAGTAGCAAAAGCAGCAGTGGCATGAATATATTATCTGGGGATCTAAGGCAAACGCGTGTTGTATTAGATACACACTGTTGAATGTAAATCCATAGTGCTGAAATACTGTATATTTATTATGCAAGGCCAAGCCGAAGACAGTTTGTGTTTGATGGGCTCCTGGTGATGAATGGATTGTTTCATGCGGGTGAATGAACTGTCGGAAACAATGGCCACATAGTACAATTTCCCTCCCATCCCCAAAGGGCAGGAAAGCTCGGCAGCCAAAATAAAGTTGTATTTTTTTGTTAAGTCTAGCGAGATGGCAGGCTTGGGTAGAAAATTTAGAGGAATGGATATGAGGAGTTTGACCTTTTTTTAAAAAAAAAAGGAGAAAAAAAAAACTTAGCTAAAAGCATCAGTGTTGTGGGCAGATTTGTTTAAAATTGGGCTGTGATTGTAGCTGACATCTGAAGTCCCGGAAGGATGGATCCCTCCAGGATCAGAAGAGGGAGCAGCTAAGCAGGGAGCGAGCGGCCGAGCCCAGCACGTGATTCCCGAGCGGCTGCTCGGAGGGATGTGGACATTCCCGGCACAGCCTGCGTTGCCCGGTCCTTTCCCAGGGATGCCGGACACGGTCCTGGAAGAGCAGGAGGCTTTTTTTCCTTCTCCCGCTGTGAGCAGCAGCTGGTTTGGGATGTCTGTGAAGGAGAAATGTTCTTGGAAATTTTATTTATTTATTTATTTGTAGTTCGGGATTAGCTGCGCTGTGCATTTTGCCAAATATTTTTGTTACCTAATAGTCCCTTTCTGAAATACTTCCTTGGATGTATCTCTATCTAAAATGAAAAACAGAATGTAAGAGGGATTTGGGAGCTTTGAGGAGCTCAGTTGTCCTCCGAATATTGTAGGCTTAGAAGAGTGGATTGTTTTGGTTTTTAAGCAGATTCCTCCTTTTCTTAAAAGCCTGGGCTTACGCTTGCTGTTGTGTAACGACCCAGGCAAGTGCCATACAGGACAGTAAATATTCACACCTTGTTCTGAGCTGAAGCTTTGAATGGCAATAATAAATAGCCAGCACGCCTGGAGAATCCTGTTGGATTAGCTTCTGTTGCAACTTTTCCTTGAGAGAGGTTGGCTCTGTCTAGCTCGTTTGCCCAGGAAGCCAGTTCGGAGCCATAGGGTTAATTTATGAGCAGGGTCCTCCCTGTGCCAAGGCAGATCGGCATGCGGGAGAGCCGCAGGGACCGGGACGGTTTTTCCTGTTTGTGTCCCGTGTCCTTGGTCCCACCACGTTCCTGCAGGACATCTGATCCAGGAACAAGCTTTTGAAGGCCTTGGACTTGGCCACACTTTGTCTTCTGCAGAAGCACTGCGAGCAAAAATTAATCCTGGAAAGTACATAGGGGAAAAAGAAAAAAGGCTGCTCCTAGGTCACAGAGTTTAACCGTTTCAGCTGTCAAATTCAGGGAGATCTTCCCGACTCGGCTGCTTCCCCCGTCTCTGCTTCAGGCTATCCCACCAACAATTATCTGGGATTAGGTACTTTTCTCCCTTCCCCCTTGCACAGTAACGTGCATCTCCTCCTTTTCTGCTTTTGCTTTTAGAAAGGAAAGTGGATAGCCCTGTTTTTTCCCCCCGACGTGCTGCTGGGTAGTGGGTTTCTGCACGTGTGGCAGCGCCGTTGTGCTGTCACTGCCCACCGTGCGGGAGAGCCCTGAGCGCACGGGCTGAAAGCAGGCAGCCCATAACTAACTTCAGAGAAAATTCATGACCTCAGTATATGACACGTGTGTTGGTGATGCGGGCTGCGGTGGCACAGAGCTCGGCAAGGCCGGGTTTGGGGTTAAGAAAACACCCGTGGGTTCTGCAATGCTGCAGAGCAAGCTGAGGGCTGACTGAGCCGCCGTTCGCGGGTGCCAGTTAATGCAAAGTCGGTGATACCGCACGCACAAACCTGGTGTAATTGTTGCAGAAACATTATCTATTGATTGACACGAGGGAGTAAAACTCTCAGGACAAGGGGGAAATGTATAGCTTGAGTAGAGGCTGTTTATCAGTGAGTAACCCGAGCAGGAGCCTCTGCTGAGACGTCTCCAATTCTGCACCCGTGTGGGAGCTCGAGGCATCCCCGGGCTGTGAAAGCCTCTTAGCTCAGGGAGAGGGACCTGGACGGTTTCACTGCACAGCCTCGGATGCTTTAAATCCGCCTGCAAAGCCTGGCAGCTGCGGACGGAGAGCTTTGGAGGCTGGAAAACGTCCCCGTGCTCCCCTTGCCGGGAACGCGCTCCCGTTTCCCGTTTGCTCCGCGGAGCACCCAGGCCGAGGTGACGCTTTTCAAGCTGCTCCTTTAAACCAAACACTGCGCAAGAGGCACCGAGAAGACAAACCGAGAGAGCAAACAGAGCGGGGCAGTTTCTAAGAAACCCGTCGAGATTTACGGCTCCAGCCCCTCATCCCGCGCCAAGCCTGCTTGGTGTCCGCAACGCTTCCCCAGGGGCCGCCCCGACCCGCTCCGATGGTCCCAATTATCGTTCCCGCTTCAGGAGGAGACTGGCATGGTAGCAGAGCAGGAAACCTCCCCTCATGTCCAGGACCCTTTGAGATCCCCAGTTATAAAGGAATCTGAGAAGCTTCTAGGTTGTTGGACTGGGGGATGCCCGTGCAGTTGCATAGGCTGAATTTTTGTATATTGGGGAAAAGGGAAAAATGGGAAAAATGAATTGGGGAAAATATAGGGGAGACAGATTAGGAGGCCCCAACCGGCCTACACCCAGAGGAGGGCTGGAAACCTCTGCATCTGGAAGCAAGTCAGTGTGATTCACTGCCTGCTTTCCTTTCCATAGGCAGGAGCCAGCAGCCTTTTCTATACCGCCTGTCCCATGCGGAAGGGCTGGGTTTTGCCCAAGGCCTGAGTCAGTGTTGTATCCTCGTATGACCAAGCTGACAGCGTGCCCGGCTGTGTGCACTGGTGTCTAAATATTTGCCAGCGATGCGCTGGAGGATGCAGTATTCCAGGGAACGCGGGGAGCTGCCAAGGCAGCAGCCTCCAGCCCCTTGCAAAGAGCCCTTTGCTGGCGTGTGATGAATGCTCAGTGCTCAGCGGCGAGTGCCTGCCCGGCGCAGCTGGCAGCCCCAGAGCTGCCTTCTTGCAGGCAGAGATGGTCCCTCCTCCCATGCAATAACCCTGGGTGACCAAATATGAGTCTCCAAGGCTTGTAGTGCTTGGGATAATGCCCGGAGCAGCTGTCTTGCTCCCCGTGGCTGCCAAGGGATGCTGTGGGGTATCGTGCCTGCTGGGACCCTCTCTGCTTTCCCTGTCTGCTCCCCTCGCACTGCAAAGGCTGCGGTCGAGCACGGTGACACCGTGGTCCAGCAAGGCCATAACCGGTCCCGTTGGCACCGCCGTCGAGTGGCCTCGGTGGAAACTGGAGCCCTTTCCAGATGAGCCCTCCTGCCATACAGCGAGTGGAAATATCCCATCATCTGAGCCGGGAGGACCACCCAGCGGCTGCTTAATCCTCAGCCCATCTTGTGAGAAGCCGCTGCAACAAGGTGTGGTAACCTCGAGGCGGATTGATGATTGCGGCCAGCGCTCGTGGCTGCAGACTCCTCTCCCCTGTGACCTTCCTCCTCACACATGGAGGCTTTCATGGGGCTCCTAGCGTGTATGCTGCCGTTAAATGTTGCTGCCCTGAGCAGGAGGGACGCCACCTCTCGAGAACAAAATAAATAGGTCGCATTGGCACCGTGTAGGTTTTTCCCCGGGCATTTTAAAATTAAAATGTTTTTTTGGAAAGCCTCTACCAGGGTAATTCACCTCTTCATCAAGAGAATAAATTTGCCTTTAAGAAAGGGAGTACAGTGAGAAAGAAAAATGCTGTGGTCCAGCAAATGACTTAGAGGTTTTCGGGGTAATTAGGCACCTCTGGTGCTCTGGCTATTGGAGGGGAAAGGGGGATGCTTATTGGAGGTCATCGGAGCTTAAGGTAGTTCCACTGCAATGCTTCTCCTTGCTCTCCTTTCTGGCGTGGGACGGTACCGTAATTTGCCTTTTCCCTTCTTTCCTACCTTGGAATGAGCAGCAGATATCTGATATTCTGATATTGTAGCGCTTTGATTAAGGAAACATCAAGCCCGGGTCTTGATGATGCATCAGCAGGTCCTTTTGTCTGAATAATTCAGCCTCATTTTTAATGGCCTATAATGCTTCTCAGACCTGTACAGACCTCATCTGCCTGAGAGGAAATCAGCCAGGTCTTGTCTTCACTGGGCCAAAACTTCAGCATTTTGGATGATTTTTTTTTTTAATTTTTGTATAATGTATGTCTAAATTTAATATTGCTTTTAAATATATATATATATAGTGCTGATTGCAGTATTATGCTCTTTGTTGCATCACACACACTTCCCATAAACTTTTTCTCAAAGCCTACATTATTTTATGTTTGCAGGATCTAAAATGTGCTTGACGCTAAGCCTTTGGGTGTATGCACAAGTATTGCTTCAGAAGCAGTATATTCAGCTGTGTTCACTCGTTTACACCTTCACTGAAGTTGAGGCTCAATCCCATTAGCTTTAATGGGGGGGAATGAGAGCAAGAACTTGGGCAGACACCGGCGAGTCTGCAGTGACTCTATCTCCATGGTTTAGTTGTGCCTTTGAGCTCCTATAGAGCAAGCTGAGCTCCTATACTAGAGGTTTAAAGCACCATGAAAGTCATGCTTGGCTACACTAGTTTAAAAGCATAGCTTTAGGTATGTGAATGCAAAGTTGTCTATGATGGTGGGTACATGGTATTGTGATGATGGTAGATGCGGGTCAGGCCCATCCTCTTTGCAAGCGATATTGGATGGTCTTGGTGCAATATCAGAAGTGCGGTGGAGATACGTTGCCACGAACCATAGAGTCATCTTCTGCTCATGCACAATGTGTGTCCAAGTGCGAAAGGCGTTGCTAAGCCCCTGCCCGCATTGCTGAATGTCCAACCACACTTAGGACACCTCAAGCTGTGGGAATTGCCTGTCTGAGATCTTAAAGTCAACTTTCATCCAGCTATGATGCAAGTTCAGTGCTTGCCAGAAGAAGAAATAATATTTGGAAATTAAGGAGTGAGGGAGGGAATCTTCAGCTGATATAAACCTTATTGACTGCAAGTGACCCACGCTGCTCTACAACAGCTCTGCTGGTGGCCCAGGGTTTGTCTGACTTTCACTAATGTTGAGCACCAGCAGGTCCCAATTTACCCCAGTCTCCAAAAAGCCCTTTCAAAATTCTCCCTATCAGTAACTTCCTCCCCCAAAGAAATAAAGAAGATTTTACTCTAGAGTTTGCTAAAGGCACAGCAAAATGTGGATGTCGAACCTCCTTAACTTGCACAGGCTCCGAAGGAGGGTCTAACCAGTGACGTAAAGTGAGGAGTTGTGAGTTCCTTGCAGTAAACAAACTAACCGTTATTAAACACATGCATGGGTCTTTAAGGAGTTGAATTGATTGCATGCGTTTATTTTTACAGCATCATTTAAGTGGGTAAGAAAAAAAAGACTGGGCTCTAATGCCGGGATGCTGTAGCAGAATCAAAGCCCAAGGAAGGATTTTTCCACTGTGTTCATTTTTTTTTTCTAATAACTATCTCCCATATCTGCCAAGCTTGGGTCAACAAACACACGTTGATTGACAAGTTAAAATGTTTAGCTTAGCCTGCAACTCATATAAACCCAATTTAAGATTTCTAGTGCCAGAGGAAGATGTAAGAGCAACAAACAGTGTCCCTTCCTTCCTAGGCTCTCCCTTGGGTGTAATCTAGCACTGTGCTTGTTGGGGACAGTCCCCGGCAGCCTGGAACGCTCCCGTGCTCATGGATCAGCAGGTGGTTCAGGGATGCTCCAGCAGGATGAGGTGGGGTAGCCCCACTGTGATGCGTTTCCATCCACAACTAGGCTGTAATTCTGGAATAAGAGTGTTGGTTGCCAAAACTGGAGACAGCTGCTCCAGCAGTTGTCCCCTGAGCAGTAGCCCTGAGGCTGCTTTGCGGTGACAGTGCTCCTTCTCGGTCCTGGAGTGCTTTCACACTGTGACTAAGTCTTTCCAAGACGTTTTCCAAGCACGGTTGGAATTGGGGATACTAGAAATCAAGCCAGGGATACTTCTCCTCTAGGGATTCCATGTTGCCAGCAAATGGTTGCTCTCTATGTCTGCAATAACTTTGGGATCTTTGGGATGTACTTGCAGTAAACCACTGCTCATCTCACTTCTCCTGTTCTTCAGCTGGAGGAAATGCTTTGTTTCTTTGTGTGTTTGGGTTTTTCATTCTTCACCCAAGGAACTGGTCCTGTCTCTGGTGCTCAGGTTGCAGATATTTCCAGACCTGATGCAGATTTTTCCTACTCCTTTTTTTTTTTTTTCCCTAAATGGAAATAGTTAAATTGCTTGATCGGAGGCTGCCCTGATACGGAAAGGCCCAAACGAGGGAGGACCTGGGGGTGAGTGTGCGGGAGAAAAGGATTTACGGAGTTTTCTCACTCTTCCTGTGGGCGGATTGGGCCAGGCAAGCGTTGTGGTTTCTTCCTCCAAGCCAAGGCAAGCAAGACGTCCACCACGGGTCACTTCATGGGACGCAATGAATCAGGCCTGCAGCGGCCTGAGCCATGGGTTGGACAGGTCAGGATGGGCCGTGGGTTGGGTACAGGACGTCCCCGTCCTGCCCCGTCCACCCTTGGGCACTGCACGGACCTGGCCGGTCCTCGTTCACATCCCACTGACACCCCTGTGTCTCCGGCCTGCTCCCAATGTACAAGCAGTTGTCAAGATGTCACAGAAAGCTGCAGCTGTGCTGAATGCTCTTGGTTTTTGCAACACACTTCACAAAAGTTGCCTGTCTCCCTTTAGGTTCTTTTCCAGAGTTTGCTTTCCATTTTTTTTTTTTTAGATCCGATGTCTAGAGCTGACTTTTCCTTAACAACAACTAGCATTAAAGTAGAGCTGTGCTACCACACTCTGACTGTTAAAGTGAGTCTAAAAATTACTGAAGATGTTGATAATGTTGATATAGAATGTTGACAATGTAATAACGTATAGAATGTTGATAATGTTTCCAAGACACCATTTTTAAGGAGAACGAGGAGGAAAGCAGCTAGCAGTCCAAGTGCTTAGTTGATACTCGCTGTAGTTTCAGTATCCCTAAGAGCATTGCTGAGCTGCCGTGTGCACTGCCTGTTGTCCTCTCATTCCTCTGGTTTGAGGTTCACGGCCCACGTAGCAAACAGCTTGTTTAAGGGATGTCCCAGGCGGTTTTCCAGCTGCTCCGGAGCCGTTGGGAAGGAGCATCCCTGCAATGGACTCGCTCCGGGCGGGCAAGAAGAGCGTCCGGCGGGCAGCCCCCCAGCCGCTGTTTTCACAAAGCCCTTGGATAACAACTGTTTTCTGCTCATTTCCTCTCCCGATTAAGCTCTTATCTGTGGGAGAGCAGCTGGGCAGAGAGCAAGTGCAAGAGGGAACGTGGTGGCCTTGTCCATGTTCAACCTGCAGCTTTCTCTCAAAGCCCCCAGCCTCGAAAACAGGAACAAAAAACAGTCTCGTTTTTCTTAATGTTAACATTTCTTAATGTTAGCATTTGTTAATCAACCAAAAAAAGTCAGGAGACTCATCAGCCAGGGATGTCTTGGCTTTGCTTTATTCCAGGTTGTCCCACGGTGTCCACACGTGGCTGCAGGGACTGGGCAAAGTGCAGCAGAAGGCACGTGCTCATGCCAAGGGCCCTCTGCAAAGCTCCGGAGTTTTGAGGCAAGATGCCCTTGCAAAAAAAGGGGTGAAGCCCTGAATTCTGAACAAGTGTTAATGACGACAAATAAGTCAACAAACACCTAATTATTTATGCCTTCTCACTGTAACAGCACAGGAATCTGCTGAGAAATAGTCAGAGATGAATCACAGTGTATGGAGCTTTCCAAGTGTGTGTTGGATTCTTTAAAACTGGGCCAAAGTTATGAATAATTAAAAAAAAAAAAAAAAGGTGATTACTGGAAACAGTGAAGTAAATTGTCTTGTGGTGCTTTGTTTATGCAGGGCTAGTTCAATAGCTGTAGCGGGGCAAGGGAAGGGTGGGGAGAGCTGCTCTTGCTTGAATGAAGCATCAGCCTCTCTGTGGCACCGGAGAGGATGGGTCTCAAGGGTTCTGATTTACTAGGCACCAGGGCAAACCATTGCTTTTCTGTCTGCCTCCCATCCTTCATGTAAAGTGCAATGAATAACAAGGCTTTCCTTCTATCCCTGGTCATCCCTGGCTGTGACAGACCACCACACTAGCACCTTGTGTCTGATGGTCCCATCCGATCCAGACGGCTGAAGTTAAACAGCTGGAAGGGGCTGCTATTTCCCATCCTAGAAAGTGCACGGCCGATCCGAGGCTGTGCAGAACGTGGAAAGTAGGAGGAGAGCAGGGGAAACGCGATGGCAAAGCTTTCCGAGCACGATCCAGCCCTTCCCCACATCCCCACAGCTGTGGTTCGAGCTTTACACAAGCGTCGCGCGATGCTTCTGTTTTCTTGGAGAAGTTTGCCAGCAAGAACCGCTCGCGATGGAGGCAACCCAAGGAGATGCAGCACGAGGTGCATCTGCAGCCGTGGGCAGACGCGGCCGCGGGACGGGAACGACCTCCTTCCCGCTGCGACACGTCTGTGATTCCGAGTCTGCTCCGCGCACAGCACGACGTGCCCTGGGTCAGCCCCAGCAATAATGTTTTTAAACAATATTAGGTTATTCTTGGCAATCGATGATGACGTTCTCTACCAATCGGGGCATGAGAAAAACTTCTAATGAGAAGAAGTGATAGAATAGCAGAGCTGGAGAGCAAAATATTCTCAAGCATGGGGGCTAATTACACGGTGGGGGCAGAGGGAAGCTGAGTCAAGCCCCGCTATGCTTTGTCTTAAGAGTTTAACCCAAACACACTGTTAATTCCACGCTCGGGGAGTCCCAGGTCTAATCCCTGTGTACTCGAGACCCTCGCACTGGTAGGCAAGGCAAACGCTGCATTTCTGTTTTCCTCTGCTCCTACGTGTGATCAAACAACTAGGTGCTTAATACAGAAATCTAAATAATTTACAAATCTGGCTCAGGAATTATGTAGCAAATTCAAAGCCTGTTGGGTTACATTTCTGTATGCTTACCTCCATATGGACAAGACTCATTTTTTCCTGGAGGATCTAACATAGTTTTTGAAGTCCATATTAACAAAGATATTCTTTTTGTTCCCTCCCTTCGCACGCTGTTTGGAGAGGCCTTGCAGTGCATGCACCAAGCCTGGGGGTGGTGGTGATGATTCTCATTTATGCATGTAGGGGTAGAAAGCCCAAATCTGCTTCTGTTCGGTTCTGTTTGTTTTCCTTTTTGTTTTTGCATTCATAAATATATTGCATCTAGTGTCCCATTGAGGTTATCGGCCAGTTCTGTTCAGCTGGCCGCCCATGAGACCTTACTGGATGGGCCTTGTGTTCAAGCCCTTCTTCATAGGGCTTCATAGACGTCGTATATGGAATTCTGTGGGGATAAGGCAGTTGTGTTGGCTCAGGACCCTCGATGCTGGGCAGCTCCCGACCTCTGTGTTTTACCGCCGTTGCAGACACAACCCACCACCGTTCTCCCAACTCCTCTTTTCCATCTCTCAGGCCCCACATGGTTCTCCAGCCCTCTCCTCTCCCCACTGCTCTCTGATTGATCGGAGCAGTTGATCTGCACGCTCCCGCTGCCCCTCGCACGGGTGAGCAGCTGTCATTCCTGCAAAGAGATGGGGAATCAACTCCTCCTTCCTTTCTTCCCCCACATCCGTCAGCTCAAATGTAATGCTAGGAGCAAATGGAGTCTCCCAGCTGGTTTGATTTATTTGTTTTAGTGTTCCACCATGACCCTTTGGCTTGGCCTGGCCTTTCATCCAAGTGCTGTAGAGGCCTAGGGCTACTTTGCTTCCGTGATTAGATGAGGTCAGTTCAGATGAGTGAGATTCTGGCCTGTTTGGCCAAAATCCAAGCAATTCACTTAACTGTTGTCCTCGTTTGGAGTAACTGAGCTAAGGCTCAGAGAAAGACACCCTGAGAAGCCTGGATAGCGCAGCAGGGCACAAGAAGCCAGTGATGGAGCTGGTGGCCGAAAGCAGATCTCCTCTTTACCACTACAAGGTTTTCACGGCTTGCTCCTCTGAGAAGCCGTTTTGGCTGCTAGAACAGACCTTGCTCTTTAAATTACAAGTGCTTTCCAGCTGGGTGTTCCTCAGCAAGGCCGAAGGCTGCACAAGGAGCCCGTTTTTGTCTCTTGTGTCGATGCAACATGATTCACCCAGCGGTGGAGGAGCTGCAAGCCCCGGCGTTTGCGTTGCGCTTGGTCAGTAGCTCCCGCGCCCTGCACTGCCTTGTAAATTCATGAAAATGAGAGGGAAACGTCTTTCTCCAGCTAAGGGGCTGCCATGAACCAGCTCCCCTGGCACCGTCTTTCTGTGGCAGAAGGATCTGTTGACGCAGGTAGATCGGCCAGTTATTTTTCTGCTGCTTGGCGTTTGCGGAGGATCTGTCTGAACGAAATGGTTTTCTTTGGGTACAACAGTGGCCAAAAGTGCCCTGTGAAGGTATTAGGAAGTGGCACACGTAGCCCTGGTCCACACACAGTATCTTTTGTGCTGGTGTAATTATGTTGGCGAAGGCAGTGATATTTTACCCATAGAGTTATAACAGCAATATCCTGTAGTGTGGACAGCATAAGGGTGCCTTATACCATCTAAGCTCATGGTGTTTCTCATACAGAATTAAGCCATATGAATATAAGTGTTTTTATATTAGTAGAGCTTCATCTACATTGGGGAAATTGTACAGTTTTAGTCGTCCAAAGCAAAATAATCTGTTCTCCTAGCAAAGCCTTAAGCAGCTAGATGGTGATAACCAAAAAGTTTCTTGACTTCCCAAACTGACATATCAAGGAGGAGCTGAAAGGCAGTGGGAGAAGAAGTTTCCTAGAAAGTTCGGAAGTTATCAGTGTGTTTGATATCCCAGAGCCGTCCGGTCTGCCATGTCTGGTGCAGTGTGAGATAAAATGAGCCCAAATTTGATGTTCCAGGATTACAAGGAGAGATTCTGATCTGGGCTTCCCAGTTTCGGTGTATCAAGTGGTCAAAATGGAGACAATGAAGGCTCGGAAATACCAGTTTGGGTAGAAGCACATTGCTGCGCTGTTCCTTCCACAAAGCCCATCATGGAAAGTGCTCTCTGAAGCCCTCTCAGACCTTGTGGGACACCCCAGCCCATTTCTGGTCCCTGTTATCCAGGTGCTTTCAAAGATCGTTGCACTTTCCCTGAAAACAAAATAAAAAAGGGGTTGGGGAGTTCGTGTCTCAGAAACAGCTGATGGGAGCAGCAGGATGAGATGGTCCCCAACCGCACAAGTACAGCACGTGCAGCAGTGCACGTTTGCCCATACACAGACATATATTTTTGTTGCTTCCACTTGAGTCTAAGCAAGTGCTTAAAGTTAAGCAGGAGAGTGAGTCTTTGGGTAATGAGAGCCACATGGAGCGTGATTTAAATACCTGTTAAGCACATCAATAGGCTATTCAAGCTTTAATTACATCTCCTCCGTTTCACACTCCAGTGCAGATTTTGTTGGCCTCTCAGAAGTGAATGATATTCTGTGTTTTAGACTCCTGGATCCTCAAAGGGCACAGTTTGTCCTTCTAAATACTATCCAAAGCCTTTTCTAGCAGGAAGCATAAGAATTGCACGTGTCTTTAGAAGAAAGCACGCTTCCAGACCCGCTGTTCATATATGCTCTAGCTCTGTACCTCAGGTATTTTGCACAATTGTAGCATAATTAATAGAGACAAATCCAATAATTTATTCAAAGAAACATGATGAAACTAATGTGATATTTTCAGGGGAAAGCTCCCTCTCTGCAAAGCCAGGAGAGGCACAAAAAGCCCAGAGATGGAACCATTTCTACCACTCATCACAGAAGGGGCCTGGCAGGGCTGTTTCTCATGCGTATCCCTTTATGATTTGGTTTTTATCACCCTTTTTATACGACGCCGTCTATGTGCATAAGCCCCCATGAGCTGGTTGCTCGGACAGTGCGAAACGCAGCCGTGGTCGCGGCGCTGGATGCGGTGAGAGGAGCTTGGATTGCTCTGCCCCGTCGCATCTTTGTCTTCGCCGAGAGGCGGGGAAGGGGGTTCTGACTTCCAGACAGCCAGGAAAACAAAATAAACACGCATGTAAATGAGAGGCGATTTGGAAGAGGCTTTGTGGATGTTGGCAAGAAGAGCAGCACAACTTATGACTTTACTTTTTTCTTTTTTTTTTCTTGTTCTTCTCTCCCTCTTTCCTTTTTTTCCCCTTTTTTTTTTCTCTCTCTCTCTCTCTCTCTCTCTCTCTTCTTAAAGGCCAATGGAGATATTTTTTAAGGCAAGAGTTTATTTTTAGACCATGTTGTTATGGCGAAGAGGGGAAACGACCTTTTTATTTAGTCAGGAGACATTGTGTGGTTGGTAAGTCAAAGGATGTGGGCCTGGAGCCATCCGTGTTTCTGGTCCTGCAGGGAACTTCTCGCCCCATTCGGCCTGGTTACCTTGGAGAAGGAGAGCACAGGTCCTCCAAGATTTGGAGGCTTCATATATACTTGATTTATACATGACTCATGTGGTTATCTTCCCTTAATCACGCATTTTCAATCCTGAGGTTTGATATAGCATCAGCAAGCATTTGAAAATGGAGTTATGATATGATGGTTTTAGCTGCTGCCTCTAAACTGTTTATTTTCTTTTAATTTTGTGCTTTGACCAACTTTAACCATTTTTTCTTTCTTAGTTTGACATCTGTGTACTTTCTGAATGTAATCTCCAAAAGGTTGAATTCTAGCTTTTCTTATAAATATACATATCCACGTAGTGTGCGGCTCCTGCTCCGTTCCAGCTTTCCCGCGACTTGGTCCGGGTGGGTGTGATGAGATTCCGCTGCCTCCAGAGCCTCTGTGCTCTGGAAGAGACCCGCGATCCCTCCGACCCATCTGTCTCACTGAGTGCATCCCTTCTCCCTTGCCTCTGGCTTTTGGTTTTCCCCCTGTTGTTGGGTGGGACTAGTATTGCATCTCCAAAAAGCCCTTCAGGATGTTGAGCCAAGTGGTAAAAAAATATATATGTGTGTGTGTGTGCATGTGCATGCAGGACTGTATCGGAATTTTTGCATTTGTGTATGTGTGTAAGCCCCAAGATATATATATGTATGTACGTTGATCATTTCCAAAGGTAGCAAAAGGATGCTTGTCACAGGAAGGGATTTATTGCAGCATTTAACGAGGTCCTTGTCAGAACTTGGTTTACTGGTGTAAATGCGAATGCCAGGTCAGTATAAATCACGGGCCAGAGGACAGAGAGGGAGAAATGCTCCATTCCTCCCAAAGAGATAAACCAGCTCCATGTTTAAAGTGCTCTCCTCCTTGATCTGCCCGTTGAGATAAGCTAATATACTGCACCATTACATGCCCTCTCCTGCCTTAATTGCTGATTAACGGGGAGGGCAGAGAGCAGTCCAGGGGCACGTGAGAGCTTCATCCCCCCGGGATGTGCTGCCTGCCCATCCCGGGGCGCTCACCCTGCTGTGAACCCCGCTGCCTCCCGCGTCCCTCCTCCTCCTTTGCACATCTGGATCAGGGGCAGGTCCTGCAGGACGCCGGGGCTCGCAGCGTGTGCAGAGCCCCGCAAAAGCCCCTCTAGACCCCAAATCTTGTGTCCATAAGGACGAGCTGTGGCTGAGTTTTCTCCTAATTCCAGGATGATTCTGCAAGAGGTGGATTCCCCAGTGTCTAGTAACACTTGTGCTCTCATCATTTGGGAAGTTACCGCTGGAGCCTGTCTGCTTTCTCCAGCTCTAGATTTTCATGCAATTTCTATGAATTTATGTCTGATGTTTGGTCAAATTTGGGACGAGGTGGCCACACAGCCCCAAAGTTATTAAGAAGACTTGCAGTCTCGTTTTCTACAGATTCCTGTGATTGGGAAGAGGCAGCAGCAGTTAATTGAGCCAGTGGTTTTATTCCCTAAGGGCAATGCAGCCAGGTTTGAATACACCAAATACACCGCAGTGCCAGGTCCTTCATCTGAGGATAGCTCCATCTTTTAACCAAAGTGAGGGTTTTTCCTCTTTCCTGGGCAGGTAGCTATGAGCACACGCATGCCAGCTTGGCGGGGCTTGGCATCCCTGTCCTGTTGCAAGCACGTTTGGGGTTGGCATTGCACCAAGGGCCCCTGCAGCGCTGCAGCCCGGCGCCTTGGGCTGCTGCTCACACACAGCGGGGAGGTTTGTTCTCGTCAGCCCCTTGTTCTGCACAGGAACTAAAGCAAGCAGCTTTAATATGTTTTTAATATGAGTTTTAATATGTTTTTAATATGAGTTTTAATAAGACTCCTGCCTCCGCACCCCAATGCTACTCATCTTGATCACGGAGCCGGCAGCTCGGCACCGCCAGTGTGCCGGCACTGGGCTGGCCATGTCCTTTCCGGACACTAGAGGCCTCTAGACACCTCTGCAGTGATGAACTCCGCAGTCCTGGGTCAGTAGCGCGGGCTTTGAGCAGACCTGGTCACTGCACCAGGCCCTGTCCCCGGGCAGCGCCTGGAGCTGCAAACTCCGTCCATGGAGCGGAGGCTCCGGCTCCCCCGGCAAGCCCCGCACGCCTCTCAGCAACACGTTGCGATGCAGAAAAAGGAGCATTTCTGGACGGGTTGCAGCAGAAACTGCGGGTTTCTGGCCACTCGTGCACCCCTCTCCAGCGACCCTGCCCTGCTCCTTCTCACAGCAGCCAGCCACTTTCTCCATATGATCATCTTACCAAAACAAGAGGGAGAGGGAGAAAGAAAAAAGGGGGAAAAAAAAGAGTGTTTTGGCATGAGAACAATTTCTCCATTACCTCAATTAGCCCAAATGATGTGGAAAGGTTGTCCCCGGGGAGCGGGAGCTGCGGAGGTGGCCCTGGGCTCCCAGGTGTTGATGTGAGCATTAGTCAGCAGTGCCCTCAATTAATTCACTGTATCACTGCAGTGATTAGGGGCCATAGACTCCACTCTGGCACCTCCCTGTGCGTTTCAGGGGCTGCCCACGAGGTCTGGAGCTTCCTGAGCTCCTTGTTGCTTCCCTATGGATGTCCCGGGATGCTGGGAAGCTGCAGCAAACACAGGGGTGAATCGGCACCGGGGGGGCTACACGGGATCCCCGGCACAGCCTCCCTGTAAAAAGGATGTTTAGGATATCTTGGCAAAAGCAGCTATTTTTGCAACCTGCTTCTACCCAGGCCGTGCTGCGTGGGGATGAAATCCAGTTACACTGGTGAGAAAACACTATGTGGGATTAAAAAAAAGGCCAAGGCTCCAAGGGAATGTTATCCCGCCCTTTCTGGAGAGGGTTTTGTACAGAAACAAGAGGAAGAGAACAGCCAAAAGGACCTGGAAAATGACGCTGCTAAATAGCCATTAGCATCCCTGTGCAAAGCTGCAGGCAGGAGGGAGGTCCAGGTCTCTAAATAATCCCTCTTGGAGCACTCGGCAGTGCGGAAAGTCCCTGAGAGCAGCAAAAGTCAGTCTGAGCGGATAGAGAATTAAGGAAAAACCATGTTTGGGTGAGCAGTAACCAGAAGTTTTTGATTTCCAAGAGACGGGAGTTTTTTCTTGGTTTTCTTGGCTACTTAAGACTAACATGTCTAACTAGCAAGTGATTTCACTTGGATTGATTGGAATTCACAGGTAACTTTTTCATGCAAAATACCCCAAAAGGCTTCAGAACAGCAAGGGGCGCTCAGGCTGTCAATGGCTGCGGCATCAGCAGGGTTAAAATCCCAGGAATTGTGCGGATTCGGGAGCATCCCGCTGCTGCCAGCGCATCCCGCTGCCACCGGCCCATTGAAGTCGCCTCGTGCCCTCGGGATGGAGGTTCCAGCTCCCCGGTACCTGCTGGGAGAACTGGGGGAGGCGGAGGATGCTCCGGGGCACGGCCACATTCCTCGGCTTAGCCTGTATCCCAGCGCTTCCAGGCTTTTTGGCGGAAAAGCCTCAATTAACGGCTAATCAGCCGAGCGGGACCAGCACCCATCCAGCGGGGCCAAAGGCCACCGTGGGCTCCGGGAGTGAAATTAGGCACCTAATTGGGAGCGCTGCCCATCCTGCTGCTCCGGGTGCTCTGTGACAGGCACCGCGGCCCCCTCCTCCCTGGCCCACCTCCTCTTAATAACCCCGTCTAATTAGTGCTATAAGGCAGGAAAACCGTGACCCTGGGAGCCAGAGGGGAATTGAATTTGGGAGAAAATGGACCAAAAAATCGGGCTCACGCGGACGGCTGCGTTCCTGGGGATCCAGCTGCGCTGCACGGAGCGACGGCAGCCGCAGTGATGGGTGCCCGAAGGGATGCGGAGCCGGGATCCCGCCCAGCTGGGATTTGACAGCCAAAATGTGGTGACCAAAAGCTGGGAAGATAGGAAAAAAAAAAAAAAATATATATATATATATATATATATAGTTTTTTTTTCAGAGAAGGAAAGATTTAAAATAGACATTAAGGTAATCAAAATCCTAATTTTCCATTTAAAAAAACAATCAATAGGTGAGATTGAACGTAGCACTTTTTTCCTGTTTGCTATACAGAATTAACTATATACACGCTTTCACTCTGAATGCATTTTTAAGTATATATATAAATAGGTTTTTAAATACTCTCTCACCGTAGACACCAGCCTTTCGATATCACCTTGCGTGATGGATTTTAACTAGTCCTGTGGGGCTAATAATAATAGCAGCAATAATATTTCACTGTGGGGCACGGGGGATGGAGCAGATCCAAGGCCCTTCTCAGCGGGTTGGACCTTACCTCCTGGTACCCTTCCATGAGCAGGATGTTGTCCCCAGAGCATCGTGCTCATCCCAGCACATGGGAAGGGGCTTTCTTAATATTAGTATTTTGTGGTCAAAAGGTTGCGTACGCTTTTTTTTTTCTTTTTCTCTTTTTTTTTTTTCTGATGCAGAGGCTTAGAAAGAGTGGAAAGCAAAATATTTTGATAATTATTCAGGCCAGCAGGTTACATAAAAGGTTCCATAGCCCTCTGCATCAAACCTGAACAGTTCAAACCACAAATTCTGTTTTTGCAGCCATAAAACATTCAGGGGGAAAAAAAAATTAAAAAAAATAAATTAAAAAAATAAAATCCATTTTCCATTTGCTTGAAACGTAAAATTTTATGTGGTGAAAAATGACAGTTTACTCCCTGGAGGAGACTGCCCAGGAGGTTTCTGTTATGGGTACGGTGGCATCTTGTGTCCTTAGCCGCGTGACCCGGGGCGGCCGGGCTGGCTCTGTCGGTACCGGAGGAGTCTCCAGGTTGACAGGAGGTTTCAGCAGCCCAAAACAAGCGGTGAGATCCCGTAGCCGCTATCTCACGGCCTCTGGTAGAGCTCTAACCAGCTTTGGGATGCACATTTGCACATACCAAAATATGCAGTGCGAAAAGCTGTGGGAATACAGCAAAAATTGTAATGCAACCAAGCTGCTCCAGGCAACAGCTGCTGCTGGGCATGGAAAACTCCACGAGTTCCTCAGGTTTCCTGGGCTCTGCTGGGTCAAGAACAAGCAGTTCTAGCACCAAGTGACCTCGAGGAACAGGATAACATCCTCGAAGCAGCTCAACATCCATCTCTCCCTACCTTCCCTAGAAAGAAATTGCCTTAAAGAGGCAACATGAGATGTTCTTTAGGTCACTGTTGAACTGATCCAGCTTAGCTCTACAGCAGAGCACACAAGTAGTTAAATAAATGGGTAAATAGGTAAATGAATTGCACACAAAAGCCTGTATCACCAGGTTTCTGGCAGTTAAAAGATCTATATGCCTAAAGTCCCCATCACATCAGTTCTTCTGCTTTCTAAGGAAGAGAAGTCCTCAGGATTCCCGAGAATAAGATGCGCTTTCTTTATGTGTTTTATTTTTTACATTGGAACATTAAAAAGTCATCTCATCTCCTCAAAGTACAGGACGAAGAAATATGTTAAAAATTTCTCAATAGTCAGCCACAAAAACACAGACTCTTACCAGCTAAAAAACAACATTATTCCCTCTGCGTGTTAGAATTCGACACTTCTGGGTACTGGCAATATTTTTCAAAAGAAAATTAAAAAATAGCTCCGTATAAATGAAAAAAAGCGGTCTCTTTACTTTTCCCTTTCCATTTGCAAAGGGCAAAAAAAAAAAATTAAAAAGAAATGACTTTATGTTCTTTTTACATGAAAAACATTAAAAAGTCATCGAATCTCCTGCAACTAAACTAATTAATGAGCCAACATGAAATCTGGGAAGAGAAATAAAACCTGGACCTGGTGTTCAAAGTCGTGACATATTTAAAGCCGTAAGTGCATTTTTGCTCCTGATTTGATAGGATTTGCAGGGAGCAGCTCGAGGGGAAAGCTGTGAGGTGCTGAAACTGGATTTTTCAGATGTTTTGGCATTTGTGGGTTCATTTTTTGGTGCTGGGGCTGCGTGCAGAGCCGGTCCGAGGCTGCGGCTGCTCGGGAAGCAGCCGCTCGCTCCGCACCACGGCTCCTCCGCCGGCTTTTTGAGCCTTTGCAGCCCACGGAGCCGCCTGCGCTTTTGAATGCCGAGCTTTGTACCGCGCAGATTAACTCCTGGCCTCACAGCAGGCTTTCCGAGACAAGCCGGCCTTAGTTAAACCTCACCCAGCAGATGGGTGGCCAGCAGTCCTGGGCAGTCGAGTCCGTCCTTGCTGCCGTCCTCAGCAGCGTGTCTTGCACCCGGAGCTGTTACCTGCCTTGGGCTTTGTCCTGTAGTCGCCTGCGGAGCCGAGAGGTTTTCCAGGAGCACACGGAGCGTTTCAGAAGCTCTCTCGTGTGGTTGGGTTCCCAAACCCTTCCCAAGGGGACACGTGATGCAGGGGACTGCTGTCCCACAAGGATTTCAGCTTGGAGCTCTGCAAGGCTGGAAGAAGAGCAACCAGGCACTCAGATTGCTGCATTTCGGATACGCTTTGCGTTTGTCTGCGTTGCAGACAGGGACCGAGAGGCTTTGCAGCCCATGAAGAAGCCCCTGAAGCAAACTGTCTGCGTGGGTGGGGGCTCCCAGTACCTGCGTACTGAAAGAAACACCTATTTTGCACCAGCTGGAGCCCTATGCATGGTAACGGCATCATCCCCAGGTTATTTACTGTGCAAAACAAGTCCGTAATGTGAGAAATTGCATCCAGATCATTGTCCGACAGGAGAAGATGGAGTTTTCTAGCTGTGCAAAGACAGGAAAAGCTTAGGTGAAAGCTTAAAGGCAGAAGAGAGTCCAGGAGAGCTCTTAAGCCACGCACCACATTGACCACTTGTAGGGCCTCTGCTAAAGGGCTGCTATTTTCATGTCTGGTAATAAATAGAATAATAGAAGGAAAAAGCTCTCCCTGCATGCAGGCTGAATAAAGTGCTTGCTAGAGTGGCTCCCGGCAGGATTTGTGGTTTGGGACCTTCTTCCAAGTTGTGAATCAACATGCAGGGCCACTCGCATGGCTGCGAGGACTCAGCGAGTGTCCTTGGCTTGCTGTGAGTTGCCACCACAAAAAGCTCTTCCACCCATTCCAAATCCATCACCTGGTCGGTGGGTGGTCACTGCACCATCCTCCTCCTCCATTGCCTTCAGAGGTGAGAACGTGCATGGCAGGAGAGCCCCATCCCGCCATCCGCGCATCCCCCGGGATTTTATAGTCATCTGCTAAAGCCCCTCTGCTCTGTTTGCTTTAAATCTGTGTTGGAAACCCTCCTTCATAGTAACTCAGCCCCTGACAGCAAGCACTTAGAAGAAGTGTCCTCCCAGTTTGGAGCTGTCAGCCCTAAGTTAGTGGCGGTACCATTAACATAATCCAGGTGTCTTCGCTCCCTTTTCCAGACAGGAACCACCAGGCAGCAGCTCTCCTTGCAGACAGGCTGCAAGCCAGGGGAGCTGGTTCAAGCAGCGGCGTTTGCAATCTTCCTTTGCAATCTATCAAAAGCAAAAGCCGTCCTGTGTTTCTGGTGTTTCTGAGCTGGTCTTCTTCATTACAAATGTATTGAGGTTCATATATATGTAATGTGATGTTAATGATATTATATAACGTGGTTTGTGGTGAGGGATATTAACAGAGACGCTCCTGCAAAGCTCCTCTGAAATTATAGTGTTTTTTCTCACCGTCTTTACCTTCAATATACAGTTTGTCCCTCAAGAAACCTCCTTGGAGATGACAGACGTCACCACTCCGGTCATGTCCCCGGTGTCACGTTCAGGTGAGCTCCAGCCTGGAGACATGAGACCCGCTGACGGAGCCTGCCGAGCACTGGAGATCTCTTGGGTCCTACGGATATTGCTGCATCTCTCTGCAGAAATCAGACACAAGTGAGATCAAGCCAAACATCATGTGATGACTCCAAAAATCTGCCTCTTCTCATTGCACACTGTAGGATATTTCCATCACGGCCTGCCCCTTACGTGGGCTTTAAAGTCATCTGCTTCGTTATTGATGAGAACCGGGAAAGAAAATTGAATTATTTTAATCTGTGTATTTATTCTAAGGCTTTGACAAGCAGTCAAACCACCCAGCTAATCCCTAATCCCCGGATAATCATCACCCTGCAATTTTGAAATGTGGTCTCAGAGAATTACAGGAAGAGCCAGGAGAAAAGCAATCAGGAGCTGCACATCAGCAAGCTTTATTATTATTAGCATTACTGGCAGTATTGTTATTTAAAGTGCACTCTCCAAAACCTCTTCCCCCTCTGCTCTCTGCAGAGGGTCTCAGGAAGGAAGCAGATACCCAGAGCAGGACATGCTGAGGGTGACTTTAATAAAATAAAAATAATTCTTCCTCATTTAGAAAAAAAAAATTACATCATTCGCCACACATTTTAAGGCACAGAAGGTATTGCATAACTCCCAACCGCCGAGCTCGCGAGGAATACTGTATCCCTTTATTCTCTGCGTTTAATAGTTATAATTAGAACCTTTCCTATACAGTTGCCCTATCTACATGTAATTCAAAAGCAATCCCTCTTGTCTTGCCCAATAAACCAAGGCATTGTTACGCCGGCCGCAGCGAAACAATTAGAGTGAGAAATGGAGACGTCGGGTTTTGAAGAAGGGTTTGGGGTTTTTTTCCTTTTTTTTTTTTTTTTGTTTTTTGAAGTAGAAAAATTCTATGCCTTGAAAGTTCTCACTTTTAACATCAGTTTTGTCTCCATGGCCTCGCTGTCCACACTTGGAGAGCCTCGTGCCCTGACAGGGACTACAAAGGCGCAGGGATGGAGCCGCTTAGGGAGGCCTGCCCCTATACTATTATATATATAATAATAATAATAAAGGAAAAAAAATATGGCTTAAAATAATGTCACACCCTTTATCATCTCACCCTTTTTCTGCTTGCAAAGGAAACTTATCTCCATTTCATAGGGGATAGTAGAGGAAAAAACAATCTCTTGGACTTGCTCCTCAGTGACAGTGAGTAATTATTTTTATAAATGTTGTGTATATGAATGGTTCAATATTATTACTAATTACTGTTATTGATGTACAAGCATGTGTTCATCTCAGTCTCTGCAGTGTGGCCGTACGGTTTCCCACACGTGCACGCATTAATATTGTAGGATTCACATTTTTTTCGTGTCGTTGCAGCTCGTTTTTCTCCCCTCCTGCTCCGCATGTCCAAAGATGATTGATAGGTGCAGAAGCGGCTCTTCAAACCACAACCCGTTGCCTGGGGGGCTTCCTACCATCAAAGCCCGTGCCCACCCATGGCTAATTAGACATTAGCCGCATGTCAGCTGATTGATTTAGACCAGGGCTGCCCAAAAAGAGTCCAGCGCCCGGACAGGGCACCGAGCCACGAACAGCATGTGAAGAAGCTCCAGGAAGAGGGGTTTTGTTCTCTTTACTCTTTGGGTTAAACTTGCAGGAAATAATTTTTAAAAAAAAAGCATCGAAGTCCCCAAAAAGGGCAGTTTGACACACAGAAGGGACCCCCGGCATCATCCCCTGCCTCGCACTTTGCAGGGAGCCGGCAGAGCGCATTTGACTACCATCTAGACACCATTTTTCAAAATCCTTTCCCTTTTTCTTTCTTTTCTTTTTCCCCCTCCCCTCCTTGCCCCCTTCTCCCCCCACCCCTGGATTTATGGGTCAGGAACCCTCGGCGTTGTCCTGATGGATTAAGCAGAGACAAGCCTGTATCGAGTAAATTAAAAGCGAAATAGTTGCAGCTGTCGGATCAGCCTTGGGGCCGGAGGAGGTAGAAGCCTTTGTACCCCCCCGGGCGCCTGGAAACAATCTGCAAAGCACCAGGACCTTCACGGAAGGCGGCTTTGCAGGAGGCTGCGGCAGCGCCGGAGCCCTCGGCATCCGCAGGCCCTGCGGCAGGAGTGGGTTCAGGAGGGCGTTTCGGGGGTGCATTGCTCCCCTTGCACATCCCTGGGGTGAGAAGGGCGAATGGAGCCTCCCCACGTCCTCTGCAAGAGGCTCTTTGGGTGCAGGGGGCAGGTCCCATTTGTTGCCAACATGCTGGGCAATATTGAGGGTGTGCAAGACATCCAGGAGCATTGCAGGATTGTTCCTGTGTCCCACCAGGCTCCAGTAAGTGAAGCACAACTGCCTCGATTCCCTCGTGTTTTGGGGCGCTTTGGTTTGGTTTGATGCTGTAAATCAAGGTGGTTTCGGGCCACCTCACTGGAAGGAGGTTCCTGCAGTTTGCAGACCCCCCCGGGGGCAGCGCCCGGCGGGACATTCCCCATGGACGTGGAGCCGGCAGCATCCGCAGCACCCGCCCCGGCTCTGCAGCGGCTCCCAGACGAGACCGGTCATCTCACACTGCAAAATGGGTGGGATTTTCCTTTTTTCCCCTCCCTCTCTGCCGCTTTCTTTTATCGGGTTTCAATATAATAAACAAAGGGGACGACATCATTTCGCTGGCAAGGGCTCCAGCTCATGCACAAACAGTTCTCAATACTGGCACGCCGAGGGGCTTTTTCACCGCATCGGGGCCGGTCAGAGCCATATCAGCCCTGATGGCAGAGCGTGCTCCAAAGTCAGCTCTTTCCCCTTAAAGAATAGCTGCAATTCATGCTCTGCTGGTACTTTTTCCTCCCCCTTGCCTTTTTTTCTTTTCTTGCTAGCGCTGCCAACTCAACCAGCTCAAGGGAGGCTTTTCCGAGCTCTTCCTATACCTCAGAAGGACAGAAAGACCCCAGGATTTAACCAGCCCAGTTCCCGGCTTTGCTTCTCTCAGTGCTCGTGGGCAAGTTACTTCGTTCCTCCTTTTGCATTTTTCAATTTGAATATAAAACATTCATGATTAAAGTCATGACTTTACGTTATGTTCTTGACTTGTGTTCAAGCCATTCCCAATGGCCTACATATAAATGAGTACTGGATTACTTAGGATGGAGGATCACACATTGAGCCCTACCACCCTTTCTGTCCTGTTGACTTTGGGAGCAGGTTCCCATTACCCAGCATGGTCCTCAGTGGCTTCAGTGGTCCTTCAATGGACCCAGGCTTCAATGGACCTACGCTTCAATGGACCTTTAAATAATTATAAATACAAACCATAGTTTGTATATTTTATAAGCTTATTCTCTAAGCATTGTTAATCAGGAGATAGGGCATCACTGCCGACTAAAGACGACAAGCACTTCATATTTTTGATGTAACCCAGAGTCAGCTCTTGAGCAGTGCTTTGTATTTTCCATTTTTATGCTTTTATGTATAAATGAACATATATGTATTCATACATTTGAGAAAGAGAGGCTGTTCATAAGGGTGCTGGGCAAGCGGAGGCTTTGCAGGCGGGCATCAGGCTGAGCTCCAGCGTTGGCACCCGCACCGCCTCACCAGTGCACCCACTGGGAGTCACTGGGTGCGCCGCGGTTGGGGACAGCGGGCACAGCTCAGATCCAGGACATAATCCCAGCGGAATGGCGCCGTGCGCCTGGGCAGCTCCAGCAGCGCACGGTTCTCCAGGCACAACGAGCCAAGAGGCATTTCTGGCCACACTTGCAGCCCCAGCTGCTCGAGTGAGTGATTTTCCCCAGGTCATGATGCAGGTCTTCGTCAGGCAGGGCGCTGCAGTCCCGCCGGGCAGCCCCGTCACCTGCGCCGAGCTCCCCCGCTGCAAAAACACGCAGTTTTCCAAAGGTGCAGGAGGCTTGGGTTACTAGGAACACAAATCATTACGAGCAAAACTGCATTCCCAGTTTATTGTATTTGTTTTATTTATAATTTTATTACTTATTCCACATTTTCCATATTTTCCATGTGCTTCACGTCACTCTTGTCCGTTCAGGCGTTCACGTGGAAACTTGGGCTCTTCTCCCCCACGTAACGTGGTGAGGGCTCTGTAGCCAGCCGCGTGGCTGCCCGGTGAGCAGCCCTGCTTTGGGCTCTGCTTCCAAGGTCCGGTGTCAGCAGGAGCACCGGCTCGCTTTGCAAAGCAGCGAATGTGGCTGCAATGATACGTGAACCTGAAGAATCTCTTCATTAGCAAAAGGATGCTCATTCCCTTTGCAAAAAAAATTGAAAAAAAAAATGCAGAAAAAGACAGTTTTTAACCTAGATTTGATAGCTCAATTTGCTTCTTTGATAGCAGGAGCTCAAAAAAATGGGTAGCATTTGATAGCGAAGGAGGAGCAGGCAGCCTGGATGAAAACATCTGGTGATGCAATTAGAGTCACTAAAAAGTTTACCCTCCAAGCTGCGCCTCGGCAGTGCATGGGGCTGTTGTGATGTGTCACTTCCACTTACTCGATTACGCGGCCGCGTTGGCGGCGCTGCAGCCGCGCTAACCCTCGCCGCTGACCTGCCGCAGCTCCCCTATTAGAGCCGCAATTAGGGGGTGACTCTTAATAGCGAGGTCTTGCTGCAGAGTGGGCAGAAATGTTTCTGTAGCTCACATGCAACAATTAAAGATAATTTAAAATGTAAGTAATTGCGCCGGGTTTCTGGAAACTACTGTAGAGGTCTTGTCCCAGGCATGTGACAGGCATGGTGGTGTATTTTGACAAGTTTTGCACAGATTTCCATTAAATACCAACTAGCGGTTCTATTTTCTTTGGAGTTATTGGTCAGGAAATGGTGATTGTGCAAGGTCAGGTCTGGAAGATTTGGGAGGGGATGGAGGTGTTACTCGCGTTCTGATCCATGGGGACCTAGTTCCAACATAAATCTTGCAGCCGCTTGATTCTTGCTTTCTGCAGTGGTCTTTGAGCAGGAGCAAGGTAGGGCCTGACCCACGGACAAGGGCTTCTGCTGAGCCGTTTTCACCCCTGCAGAGATGGGCACAAGGGCAGGACCTCCAAAACGGCCATGTGGACACTGGAAACCTGCAGAATCCTTTTGAAACGGGTCAGTCTCATTTTAGAGACCTGTCAAAAAACCCAAAAGTTGGCTTGAGCCTGCAGCTCACCGCAGCTTTGCCCTCAAGCCCTCGGGCCGCGCGGCTGGATGTGAGTTTGCTGCTGCTCCAGGGCTTCTGCAGGGTCAGCTGAGCACGAGCATCGTGCACAAGTACGAGCATCGTGCACAAGCACGCAGCTGCTGTCAGGTTCAGCGGCCCTGAAAGGGTTTTGCATCGTGGGAACAGACTGTCGTTCTGCCACAGGGTCACACGGATAAGAAGCCATCTGTGTGCATCTCGCTGCACACCATCTTTCCTCTCTCCAACTTTTCCCCCTCACTTTTCTGCTGAGTTTGACCTACATTTAAGTAACCCAGCAAATCCTGTAAGTGCACATAGGACAGTTAAATATTCAGTTCATTGCTGAGATGTAAATGAAGAATGAATCCATCTAAATCAGAGTGAAAACCAGCATATGAAAATAGGATGATCCATGAAATGGAAAGGACCTTTAATTGACTTAGGCTCCTACCTCAGTTAGTGCAGCTGTTGCTCCTAAATCATTTGGGGAAGGGCTTTAAAAGGTAACTGGTGCAGCATTTGCAAATGCATTTTTCTTCCTTTTCTTTGGTTTTCTAAGGTAGGTTTAAAAGCTCAAGGTTAAAGCAAATTTCAACTGGACAATTGCAGAAAATTGCAGCTAACCTTAAAACCGCTTTTCTTTCTTTTCAAAGTGAAAAGATCCCAGACAAGAATAAACCCAGGCCCCTGGTCTTCATGTGTTCCATTGCAATGTTTTTAATGAAGGACTCGGAGAGAAATAGCCCTTGAGCTAAAGGAAAAGAAAGATTTCACATGTTATCGTGACAAAACTATGATTTATGCAAAGACCGGGTCATTGTACATGAGAGAAAAATGACAGGAGCCACTTGGTCTTTCTTTTTCCCTCTCCCTTCAACAGAAGCTTTCAATCCTAACCAGCCTGGGTTCCTTTTTCCTTCCAGCGAGGGAGCCGTGGACGCGCTTAGACGCAACGCGGAGACACGGGCTGCAAAAAGCCTTCCAGGGACACAGCGCAGAGCCCGTCTGCCAGCAGCACACAGCTGCCTTCGTGCATCCATCCCTGAGCACGGCCCCCGGAGCCCTGGCCGTGCTGGGAGCAAAGCGGCGAGCCCGACATCCCGATAGCTCCAGCACCCAACGCGGCTCCTCCACCCCGGCCCTACCAAACGCCCCCAAGGGCAGCCTTTGAAAACGGCTTTGGACACGTCACACACGGGAAAATAACACACCGGAGAGACTTGGCCATGAGTTGGTCTCAAGTCGCCAAGCTGGGCATGGAAAAAAAAATCAGACAATAAAAAGTCGCTTCTAGCCAAGTTTTAAGTGAATATACAATATATACCTTTTTTTCTTTCCCATCACCCTTTTTGTCTTAGTTGTTGGCCAGCTTGGCTACATGTTTATGGAAAACTGTGAAGTGGAATTATTATAATTGTTTGTTTTTCCCCCTCCTCTTTTTGACCAAGCGAAAGGTCCTCAACGTGATAATCTAATTATGGCCAAAGAGTAACAGTTTGAGGGACGTACTATCAAAACCCCTCTTTTCTGCACCATGCTTTCAGAGCAGTTCCTGAGCTCCAGTGATCTAATACTACTGCTATTTATGATTTGAAAAAATTATTTATTATAAAGCATGTCATAAAGTGGAAAATTACTGGTGCCGATCACGTTTCCAAGCGGGCTAATTTAGAGCTCGATGCTGTAAGTCAATCAGGCTAATAAACCTGGGCCGGCGGAGGCTTGGGAACCAGGCTTTTCGCGGCGTTAGGCCGGGATCAAGCAGACTAGCTTTTAACGAGGGGCTTTGGAAAGGCAGGACCGGGGCTGCCCCCCTCCCAGGCTGTCTGCGCTGCCTGTGCGGCCGCTTTCCCGGGATATTGGCGGTCCCGACGTGTTCCCGCAGCTCCCGCTCTGCCCCTGGCTGCTCCAGGGGATCCTCATCCTTAAATGCCTTGGGCATTTAACAGCTTCCCAGTGCCTTGGGTTTTATCTAGGTTTTGGAAGGATGGAGCTAAATAAAATCAATTAAAAGGAAATAAATGGGTTTTTTTCCAGCCCCTCCTAAGTATGCGCCTTGCTCCCGTTCATCCCACTGGAGCAGAGAAACATGGAGAGGTCGGAGCCCTCAGTGCCACCCTGATGTTCCTGTCAGAGCATGGGGCTGCAGTAGGAGCTCACAGGCTGAACTGTTTTGGTTTGGGGGTTTTTTGTTCGTTTGTTTTGTTTTTTGCTTTAAATTAATCGTCAGGTGTGTTTACAGATCCTTGCATTTTTATCGTCTTATCATAACATAATCTAACACTAAAAAATAATACTCCATACTCATTTCCATGACATTTTACGCCACTGGAAAACAAGAAACTGCAGCAATGAAAAAAAAAAAAAAGAAAAAAAAGGCAAAGTGAAGCAAAATGTCTACACTTTGGAGGGAATGATCTTTTAAACAGAAAGTATTCAAAAATTAGTTTTTCCATAGCAAAGCACTGCGAGCTGGGCTGCTGCGGTACCCAGCGGGCAGCGGGAATGGCCGGAGCGCCGGCGGGAATGGGGCGGGTGTCTCCACGCGGGAACGGGCCCGGCCGGCCCCGCTCACCCCTGCTCCGGGGGTTGCAGCCCACCGGGCCTCGTCGGGCTGCGGGAGCACCGGGAGGGTCTGGAGACGGAAAACTGCAGCCCCGCGGAGGCCCCGCACGACCCGGCACGTCCCGCGCCGCCCAGGTCCGCGCGCAGCCGCGATTCCTCGGCGTGAACCGGGACGGGGAACGAGGGACGGAGCAAGGGGGCAGGATCGGGAGCTCTGGATGGCCCTTGGTGCAGGACGGGGAGCCCACGGAGCCTCGGAGACCTCGGCTCCTCCCCGCACCTGCCCCGGGTCCCCCCTCTGAGCAGACTCACCGTTTCTGGCGAGGAAACTCCCCCGTTCAAGGTTTGCAGGTTCCTGCCACAACAAGGTGTTCGTTGAGCTCTCCGGCTTCCTCCACCGCGTGTTAGTCGTGCTCCGGGGGAATTACGGAGAGCCCCGGCCACCTGGCAGGTACGCGGGCGGCGCTTGCCTCATCCCTGGGGAATCTGCCCCGCGCCGGCAGGGATCGCGCCGGAGCTGGCGCTCTGCCTCCCCCCGGGACTGCCAGACCGCGTGTTCCTCCCGTGGTGTCCCCAGAAATGACATTAAAGAGCAGGGGTCAGTAATGCAGAAATTGCAAGAAGAAGGACATACACTTTGCTTGCAAAATCCAGGTCTCATCCCACTGCTGCGTCTGGAAATTCTGGCCTCTACTCCTGCTTCCTTTTTGGGGATGCAGAGCTAACCACCGTTAGCACAAGTACTGCTAGCGGTGGGGATCAGCAGCTCGGCATGGCCAAGCATGGTTTAAACAGCTGCTTAAACGTCACTGCATGTCCTCGTGCACCTCCTCAGCCCGCAACACACGCAAACCCAGCGGCTTGCCTTGGTGGATGAGCAACGGTAGCTAAACGCCTGCATCCCAGTGTAATTAAGAGAAGACAGGTGATTAAATGCCATTGATGATGTGAATGCAAAGCTGTTAGCTGAGGACACTAGATTGCAGATAGATAACACGGGCACTTCTGCCAATGAGTTACACAATCTCACAGTCACCAGCTACCAGGAACGGGAGCGTTTCCTGCCCTTGCTGGTCTTCACGTGGCCTCCTTGTGTAACCAGGAGGGTGTCAGCTTTCTCCAAACAGGAGACAGTAGTTGGGGCTGAAAGCTTCCCGCTTGACCCAGGCATCATCCATAAGCTCTTCTCCACGTGGGTCACTGCAAGACGTGGCATCTGCTCCTGGCCTCTTGCCTCACCAGGATGGGCAACCTCGTCATCCTCTTAGCAAAAGCCACCTCTGTCGCCAAGCAAACACAGGGGAAGCTCTGCCCAGGCAGAGTGAAAAACTCTGATTTTTCCTGCAGGAAACAAACACAAGAGATGGAGGAGATCGGCAGCCCCTTCTTGGATCTGGTGGGGCTTGGGCCTGATTTTATCCAAAAATAAATATATTATATATATATTTTTATATA
>VZSG01000601.1:180890-212929 GCA_013398315.1 Nothoprocta pentlandii | reverse complement strand
TGGGAGGCAAGAGCAAGTGTTATATGCTAGGGAATATTAAATTATTAATATTATGTCTAGCTCGAGATTAAGCAGATTCCAGAGACATGCCATAACCTTACCCTGCCAGTGCAGAGTATGGATGTGGGGCATGGATTTAACAAGCAGAGCAGCACATGGAGCAGGACACAACAAGAGGGGCACCATGCACAGACCTGGGGACGCGGGATGCGACAAGGAAAAGCCATCGGGAAGCAGCTGCATTTCAGTGCTCTGCTGATCCCCAGGAACCTGCCCATAGATCAAGCCAGAGGAGCAACACGTGGATCTAATTCTCTAATTCCAGTCCTCGCTGCACCATTATCCACATAAATCCCCCAAGCCGTGACACCAGCCTCTTCATCATCTCGCAGGGAAGACAGGATGGGGAAAGTGCAGGCTAGAAAAGAGCAGCAGGTCCCAGCAGCAAATCCAGCTCCTCATCCTCCCTAATCACCCACCCTCTATCTCATGTCTCAGCTGATAACATGTGGGTCCGATTTCCCCTCCCTCCCCACAGCTGAAGGAGATGAAGCCGTCTTGCACGGGGAGCACTGGCTGCAACTGCTCTTGATTAAAAAACACCATCTTTGGGTAACGAGCACAAGGCTGCGGATTTCTCCCCAATGTGCCCTGGGCCCCCAGGCTTCACCAAGGGGGTCCTGGAGCCCCTTTTCTCCCACCTTGAACATCACGGGGCAGTTTCTCACCCAGGGTTCACTGGCACAGCAGCTCAGGGTTGCAATTATTAGACTAGCTAAGGATCTGCTCCCAAACCTTTTACTACCCGCAAGGAAAACCCTGTATTTAATTGCTCTCCCAGCTCACTTTATCTACTTGAATAAATATTAAATAATTTCAGGGGCGTTCGAAATAAGTGAAGGGGCATTTGAAATGCATTTAGGGGCAGCAGATTAGGAGGGGGTGGGAAGGGTTTTTACATGTAAAAAGCAGGATGTTTATTTATTTATTGTTAAAAAATGCAGAAACGAAAATGAGAACACTACACTGAATGAAACACTATAATGAATTTAAATATAGAGAAGAAGCATCAAGAAAATAGCTCTGAACAGAGCTATCAGGATGAGTCAGAGGAATGTCAGAGATAAAGGGAAAAAAATGGGAAAAAAATAGCAAAACAAACAACTAGGACTGAAGATCCCAGGAAGGACTAAAAAGCAGAGAAAAATTTAGGAGAGAAACATGAAAGATGAAAAAGATACCGAGAGGAGAAGAGATGGTGAATGGCAAGAGGGGAGTTAATGAGAGCCAGAAACGCGAGTTGGAGAAATGTTGATTTTATTTAGCATTAATTGCAGGAAAGAGCCTATAAAGTGCGGTAAAAAATTATTAAGTACCACTATGCAATGCCAGCTTTGTGCCAGCCATCGCTACGAAGCAGGTGTATTATTCCTAGTTCCCTAGGTATAAATAAATAACTGCTTTTCCACTTCTTTTTTTTTTTTTTTTTAATGGTGGCATTTCATTATTTTTTACTGCCGTATTGTTAAGGAGCTGATTCCTGCAGCGCAGGTCTGGAGATCGGCCCGTGCGCGTGCGGCCGGGCACGTGCCCGGGATCCCGGCTGCCCAGACCCTCATCCCCATCCCGCAGCTGCAGACGGGGTCCCACCTGCTGCCCTGGCAGCCAGAACACCAAGGAAAATTATGGCCCAGGGACAAGGCGACCTGTGGGACATCGGGGACTCTTGCAGCCCAGGGTGGGACTGGGGTGACATTTCTGAGGGTTTCAGCAATCCTGCAGCAATCCTGATGCCTCTTGCTTCAGATGAGGCCACCAAAGACGTTGGGAGAAGCCGCGATTCCCTAGGAGTGCTTCAGTCCAAGCTCTGACCTGGAACCGTGGGCTCTGCAAAGGAGCATAAATCTTCAGCTCACGTCCAAATCGCTGCAAGGTTCAGTGAAAGCAGCAAAACTGCTGCTGAATATAACCCAAGTTTTCATCCAACTCCGGGTTGATTTATGGCCTCAGGTGGAAACCGTGCAACACGATGGCTCCAGCGCCAGGCCTGGGCACGGTCTGCTGGAACAGGCTGGATCACGGCTGAAAGTGCCAGGCACAGACACATCCTAGCACACAAAGCCAGTCCTGCGGGGGGCAGGAAAAGGCAGAGAGTCGGAGAAGGGAAATTAAACAAAAAAGACGAAGAATAAACGGTGCAAAGATTGGTTATGAGGTTAGTGTTACTGTTTAAAACAAAACAGAATAAAAACACAACTAGCTTTACCATTTGCATGTCCAGAAGTGTTTTCCTAAGCACAGAATTCCAGCATAGCATTATGGTATTTGAGGATAATAGATTTTTAATATTCAATCTCCTCTCAAAATATTAACACAGACAGTAATAGACTGTCTTCTTTTGTATATTTGGAAAGGAGAGGGCTTCAGTCCCAGTGACCCTGTTTTCTATGGACAACAGGGTGCCCCATCCTCGGGAAAAGATGCTGCTGTAGGTTGTCTGCGAGCAAAATTTCCAGAAGGATTTGTTATCTCCACAGAGCATTTAAAAGGTGATTTCCTCTCCTTTCTCTGACCCTTGTTATCTATCCACATATTAGCTTAGAAAAACTAACCACAAGAGCAGTTAACGTAAGGTCACGGGTGAGATGCTCAAGAATATTTTCAACCGGTCCCCCTGTTATCAGGGTGGCCTATCATCAGTGACCTCAAAATAAGCAATCTCCACGAGCAGCCCTTGAATTTTGAGTCTCTCTAATGGTTTAACTGGGAAATGGGGCTGGCAGAGACACTCTGCATCGTTACCACATTGAAAACCAGCCGTGCAGGGCTCCTCGCAGCCAGCTGTGGCCTCACCGCTGCCACATCTGTGTCCTATCTCGGTGTCACTCCGGTCTTTTATTTTTTTCCAGTGCTCAGTATCCCCCAAAGTGCACGTAAATCTCCAAAGGGAAACACTGCATCATCATTTCTGACCAAAACGGTGATCCCAGGGGTGCCTTATAGCAACACCTGCAACGCACTGCGGCTTTTCCAGCCAGGATAGACGTCGTCGTGGCACCACCACCCCCCTTGGGGACACGTGGGGACCATGAGCTAACGAGATGGGCTGTGGCGCAGACGGCCGATGACACCCACTGCCATTGGGTCACCAGAAGATGGGAAATGTGTCACAGTGCCAGTGCGTGCATGGGACCAAAGGAGCCTCAAGGCCCATGTGAAGCTCAGTGAGGAAGGGGATGCTGTGCAGAGGAAGCAGGAGGCAAATGTCCTCCTCTGAGAGCAGCACCAAGTGTGATGAAGCAAGTGTGATAGCAAGGGACTCGCCTGTCACAAGTGTCCCCAGCTCATGCTCTGGAATGCTAACCCATCTATCCAGGCTTGGCCGAGCCTGTTTTGAGCTGGATGTTGGCGAGAACATCATCCATGGGGCTCGTTCCCTCTCTCTCTCTCTTCCAGTGCCAACTCAGACAGGTTTGCAGCTCTTCCTATTGGAAAAACTAAGTGTGTACTGAAAGGGTTGCTGTAGAACCCAATGTGTCAATGAAAAGAAGTTAGCAAAAAGGTTTTTCTTTCTTTTTCCTCTTTTTTTCAACCTTTTTTAACCGAAGTGAAGGAAAACGTGTGACGAGGAATTGGGAGTCTGTTGGCCATGGAATATTCCTGCAGTACTTGGAACTGTGGTTTATTTTACTGGTGGTGACTAGTTCAAGCCACATTCAGTCAATAAATATGAGATATGAGGTCACCCCGCCATTTAGCTGTTACCCTGTCTACATATTTCACAGCTGGGTAGTAACCTTTTAACTAGCGTCTACCTCGGTGGGGAGTCTCCATAAAAAAAGAGCCAGGATCCATTGGTCTTGGTGGGGGATCACGGAATAGGAGCACCAAGGAGCCTTCGGAGTCGGTGAAGAGGGAGAAGGGGAGCAGGCTGGGCCTCCTTATCCACTTGTTCTCTGCTTTTCCAGTGACATAACGCCCAGAAGAGGCAGAGGAGCCATCAGAAATGATCCCACTTTTCCAGGCGGAGAACAGGTGACGAAGGAGCACATTCCATGTGCCGAACTTAACACTAACTTTCCCTTCTTGCATATGGAAACAAGCTAAAAAGACAAATTTCCTCCAATTTTCAGCTTTATAGAACAAGACTCATCAGGGTCCTAACATTCCCAAAGGGATTGTTCCATCCATATCTTACAGAATTTAGCAGAAATATCTTTCCAGATGAAACATCTTCCCAAGGTCTGTCAGAGGGGCATCATAGACCTTCCCATAGCTTCTCCTCGCTGTGGGATGAGGAGGATGTTTCCCTGGTTTCTCTATGATCCTGAGCTCATAACTATGGGCTGAGTCTGCTCATGATGGCCTTGGAACATCCCTGCATCCATCAGCAAATCTTCACCCCAGCTCATGTTGCAGCGAGATCCAGCTTTCCATGGCAGTGGGTCCCGTCGGACCTTGGTCCCCTTGTCGGGCACACGTGCTAGCGGCGCGGGAAGAACCTGCACGCTCATAATGATGGGTCTGGCAACAAGAGCAACACCCTGCACCCATCCACCAGAGCAGCACCCTCCTCTGGCATGCGGGAAATACCTCCACCAAATGCCTTTTATATGCATATGTAAAACATATGTATTAATATCAACTCCTCTAGGCAGAAAAAAGAAAAGTTTGCATCAGAGTCCAAGCAAGAAGATAGCAATGGATGTCTGCTTGTTCTGTGTAAAAGAGGATGAAGAAAAAGGAAAAAGAGAGGAAAAAGAGGAAAAAGAGAAAAAAAGTAGAAAAAGGAGAAAAAAAAAGAAAAAAGAAAAAAATAAGAGGAAAAAAAATAAGAGGGAAAAAAAAAGAGAAAAGAAAAAGAAAAAAGGAAAGAAAAAAGGGTTTGCAGTGCGCTGTTCCTTGCAGAGAGGCCGCTGCTCAGCTCTGGACGCGGCCAGGAGCGCACGGATGATGCTCCGGAGGCTGCCGTGGAGGCTCCCGGCAGTGGCAGCAGAGGGGTTACGGGAGCGGGGGGATTAGAGGCTAATTGGAAGGCCGGGGAAGAATTCCCTTCTCCCAAGGGCTTCCGCTCTGCGCCGCTCGTTTGGCCGGGAGCCGCGGCAGGAATTGGCAGCAGCAGCTGGGATGAGAGACGGGCCCCATGCGACGGCTCCGCGTCCCCATCCTGATCCCGGCTCCTTGGAGACGCTGATACGGGAGCAGGGCCAGCGGGGAGAGCTGTCCGGACACGCGGGGACCCCTCACGCACACACAGACAAACCCCACGTGCCAGCAGCGAGGATGAACCGGGCTCGTGCTCCGGCGCCTGCGCATCCATCCCAGCCGAGCGTTACCCCCTTTCCAACAGCCGCTGCAAGCTCCTGGCCGACATTCCAGCTTTTACCCCCAAACACTGTCCACAAAGCAGGAAGATCAGCATCCCAGCGTGCCAGCCGCAGCCATCCCTCCGGGTCGCTTTTCCAGGACCTTGGCATCTGTGCTCGCTGTGGCCCCAGGGAGCCACCTTGCACACCAGCCCAACGCCACTTCTGCAGCGCCTCGGCAGGATTTTGGGTCCATTTCAGTTATTTAAATGCATGCCATATTACATTATGCGGAGCTGTGTTCTTGTCCATTTGCCACCCACCTCAAATCCCGTCTAAAAAAAGCAGCTAAATGCTCCTTTTTGGTGCAGAAATGCCCAGCGTTCTGTCCAGTAGCCATGAAGTGTCTAAGCAGAGGGATCCCTGGGACTCTCTGTATTCCCAAGGGACCTCCACCGCATCCCGCCAGCCGCAGCCGGGATCACTTCCCGTTGCCGGGAACTCCCGGAGCTGCAGGGGCAGCTTGCGCACGGCCGGCGGCTTCAATCACAACGGGATTAGGCCCTAATTGGATTTCTGGTCTCAATTAGGGCGGAAGCGAAGGCGAGCGCGGCGCGCACGCGGGGAGCTTCGAGCATCTGCAGCAAGAGGCGGCCGAGTGCCGCGTGCCGGCAAGGAAAAGCCCTGGGAAGGGTCCCTTCCGACGGAGAAGGCACCCCGGCATGGATTTCTGCTGCAGTGGAGGTGTTTTTGCCACTGCAGTTCAAGGCATGTGGGGCAGGACAAATTCCCCCTCCCTTGGCACTGGTGTGGTGGGAAACGGCGCTGCCCTCCTGTCCTTCCTTCTGCAGAAGTCCTGCTTCCCGGTGCCCCTTCATCAGCCTCACAAGCCTGGGGGCTCCCCGAGGAGGGCAGCAAAGACAGCAGCCGTGTCCGCATAGGAGCGAGGAGTTGCACCCCAGGCTGTTCCCGGGCAGCTTCCCAGCTCGCCTTTCCTTTCTACGGAGCGCTCTGGACTTGCTCCCACTGCGCATCTTCCCCGGGGCCGGAGGATCCGGCAACGCCGCCCTCCCATGAAAGCGAGCCTGGTTTTGGAGAGCTTTAGCACAAATCCCCCGTCCTCCCTCCTCGGCCGGGGCAGAAAATGAACGGAAACCTCCCGGGGATGCCCCGAAGAGCGAGGGGAGCGGAAGGAGCGAATGCCGGGGAAAGCACCCGCGAGGGCGCCCAGCAAAGCGGGCACAGAAATGGATGCAGCCTCCGCACGTGATCCCTGCCCGAGCGGCAGCGGTTCAACACTATTGCCTCCAATTTAAATCATTCCTAGAAGAAGTGCAAGAGAAAGGTGATGAAAGGGCCCTAACGTGGCTCCCTGCTCTGAAAAACACAGCCCACTTGTGCACTGTGGTCAAGTTTTGCATTTTGGCTAGACATCGCGTGCAGGGCTGTGCCGAAACCTCTGCTTATTTTTGAGCGCTGAAGTCACCGCGATGCACCGAGGGAGGATGTGCTTCGCCCTGGGAGGAAGGCTCCGCGGGAGCAGCATCCTCCGGAGCGAGGCGGCATCGCTGCCGCTCTCCCATATCCTCCCGCTTGGGCCAAGAGCAAAGCCAGACTCCAGTTTGTGCTTCCTTGAGCCCGTTGCAGCTGAAGTCCTGTCCTGCTTCCACCTTGGAGCCCCTCAGCAGCCTAATGCCATCCCAAGGTGGATATTGCAACCTGGAGCTGCACGTGGTGCCCACACAGGGCGGAATGGACCATCCGCATCCCATGTTGAATCCTAGAATCATTACGGTTGGAAAAGACCTTCAAGGTGATCGAGTCCAACCGCAAACCCATCACGCCCATGTCTGCTCAGACCACAGGTCTGAAGCACAGCAGGAGCCACCACCATCATCCAGCCCTCCTTATAACCCCGGCCTGGGTCTCTGCTGCCCCAAAGCAAGAACAACTGGTCAAGGCTTCCAAACCCACCCAAATGGACCTTCTCTCTGCATTTTAAAGGCGAGAGATGCACGATGAACACGGCCACTGCTTGGACCCTTCCGACGGGGCATCCGCCTGTGCGCCCTTCTGCCGACAGCCGCGCTTCACAGCCATGTGATTTCAGCGGCTTTTTTTCCCCTTTCCCTCCTGCTTATGCAGTGAGTTACTAATATCCTGATTGGAACCAGATTTGCATGAATTAGAAGTCGAAACTGGAGCAGCAACTGCTGTGCAGAGGATGTAAAGGGAATAAAATGAATGGGGTATTAACCTTCAACCACTGAATATTAATCAGTGTTTCACAAAAAGGAAAATACAGAGGCTGCCACGCTAAATATTTTTAGCATTTATTGACGGGCTTGATTTCCTCTCTCTTTTAGACCTTTTGCTTCCAATCATGGTCCATAAAAAAATCGCATATAAGATTGGAGGGAGAGAAGGGGGAAGAAAAAAAGATCATCTTTTTTTTTTTTTTTTCATGCTGGATGATATTTGCGAGTTGTGCAATACAGAAAACCATCCCGGCACCAATCCCTTCAAAGGCTCACTGCTCCAAGACCCAAACCAAACAGAAATCTAGCCCAAAATACAGCGAAGCCTTCGGAAATGAATGCACGATAAAGAAATAAACTTCTTAAAAGCTAAACTTCCCCTGTGTCGAAAGCTAAAACGCAACTGAAAATCAGCCTCATAATAGAATAAGCTGGTGAAATGAAGCCTTTTTTGGGGGGAGGTGGGGGGCGCAACGTGCACCAGTGCAGTTCATAAAGTAGCGGCGTTTTTGGCAAATAAAATTGCACCAAAGCAGCCCATAAATAACGAAATCCCCGGGATATGGAGCTGCGGTGCCTTTGCAAAGCACCCAAGGGCCTCCGTCCTGCGGGAGCCCGGGACAAACCGCCCCGCTCAGCCAGTGCCATCCCCACGCTTTCTTGCAAACAATGCTTAAAATAACAAAAAAAGAAAGAAAAAAAAAGAAAAAAAAGCACAAGTGGAAAACTACCGAGCCTTCTCTCTTGCCGCCTCTCCACAAAGTTTGGCACTGGTGGATTTTGAAGCCAGATGTCCTTTGAAATCTCTTTTCAGCGGAGACAATTCCCTCTCTTCCAAATGCCGCTACCGCTTCCCTCAATGCACCTTTGCAAAACAGAATTCATTTGTTTTCATTAGCGTCTTATCAGGTTACCTGGATTTGTTTCAATGCTCAAAATGTATTAAAAAGAGAAAGAGAGAGAAAGAGAGAAAAAACAGTGGTAGGCTTTCAGGAAATAGCAAGTTCTTTTTCACCGAGATAGAAATCATTTGGCAAGCCCCAGTGAAATGCTTCTAGGTTCCAGAAGAAAGCAGGGGAAAAAAAAAAAGGCAAGGAAGCAAAGGGAAGATGCTAATGAACCACAGAAGAGGAAAATAAAATAGAGTTTAAAAGAACATCAGGAAAAGAAAGTTTAATATCAGGCATACATTTGCACCAAACTGCTTTTTATAGAGATATTACAGCATATTGATAAGTCATTAGATAATGACCCAGCCTTGCTCCTTTGGAAGTGCTTAAGGATAGGTGACATTAAAGTCACAGAAATAACTGGCATTTAGGCCCTTTTTGCCAAGAAAACGCCAGGCACCAGGTCAGCAAAATTTTTAAGCACACGCTCCACGTCTGTGCTAGTGAAACCAGAGCCCAGCAGGTATGTGTGTGTCTGCTAAATAGGAATAGGCATGCCTAACTTTAAACACACACTTAAGTGCTTTCTTCTTAAATTGCAATGACTCTGGTTTAGGTTGTTCCTAAGTCCTTCATCTGGTGCCCTATGCTCCTGATTCAGGAAGCTGATAACATTACTGAAAACCACTGGATTGGCTTTAACTTCTGCGTTCTGCCGTTTTACCTTGGAACAATACAAGGGAGAAGCAGGTCCAGCTTACGAGAGGATCCATGTCCCTGTTCCCACTGCACGGCCGGGCAGCGATCCATGGAGCAGCCTCGTGCACGGACACGGGTGCCTCGGTCCACGCACGTTCTCCAGCTTCAGGCAAAACGGATGAGCAAAGCTGAGTTATTCTATAGGTGCAGCTCTTTGCTGCTCACTCAGCTTCTTTCAGGGTGAGGGGAATTAGGGTTTTTTGCCTTTTTTCCCTTTGCATTTTCTGGGGGAAAGGGCTGCATCTTAATTAGCTTGTGTTTATGGGCTGCACGATGGTAACGTGATCCCTCCTCTAACCTTTATCATCTGGTTCTCATCTTCAAAGCCGCACAGTCCTCTTAACTCTTGGCAAACACGGAGACGGTCAAAGCCCAACTGCTCCAAAGAGATCACGGTTGAAATGAGGAGGAGGAGGAGGATGGAGACGTGTTCCCCTCCTACCCATGCGGAGAAGGATCGGCCAAGGGCAGGCAGCAGCTTCCACCTGCACCTGCATCAGAATGGGGACATGGTTGTCAGCTCCCACACCATCCCCGATGGCACTGTGTCCCCAGGAGATGCTTTGGGAGGTCTTGACTCGCTTTAACGGGGCCTGATGCCATGGTGCCTCCTGCTCATCCTCTCTTTGCATCATCTCTCCTGACCATCGGTGGTCCACGGTTGGTGCCGTTTGCCAGCCTGGAGCTACAGGGAACATTTCTGGATGCTGGAACGGACAGACAAAGGCTGTTGACACCATCTAGGAGAGCTGACCCTGTTCTGCCAGGGGCCTTTGCACCAGATGCTGCAGGAGCTCATGGAGCAGCAGGTAAATGAGCAAGACACCACAGGAGGGAACGGCTCCCACCGGAGCCACCGGAGCCAGCGGGAGCGCTCCCAGAGCAGCCCGGCAAACGCGAGTGCTCCTGCAAAGCTCAAAGTTTAATCACTTGTTTATATCTTAAATAAGCCATACACCTGAAAAAACCATCTTGCTGCAGCAAGTGTCTCTGGTTAAACGTTGGCCTGTTTGTATATATAGCCCCTCGGAGCCAAACGTTAATTGTAGGTTGCTATAAAAGAAGTTTTTCCTCTTGCACGTTTTAAATCTGTCAGTCCTGATTTCCATCACAGGCTGCTAATGCTCAATGTCCTGGGGATGCTCTGCGCGCAGAGCGGGACTCCTCCTGCTCCGCATCCGTGCGCGAGGGGAGGAACCTCCTTCGGAGCCTTCCCAGGGATTCATTTCCCAGCCCTTCCTGCTCCTTCCAAGGAGGGGCTTCCACCAACTGCCCGACCTCCTGTCCCCTCCAGGAGCTCAAGTGACCTTGGGAGCCCCAAGCTGGGAGGAAAGGTCCCCTGTCCTGCTGGATGCTGGAGAGATGAGCCCAGCGCATCCCATTTCACTGCTGAACTGCAATGGGGTGGAAAACGGGGGGAACAACCTGGTTCAGCCTCAAGAACAATCTTTTCTTTCTAGGATGGATCAGTTGCAACCTCTTCCAGCAGCAAATTCAGGGAGTCTCATCAGTGATTTGGGGAGATCAACTCCAGAAAATAAATGAAAGGTTGGTTTGCTGGACCGTGCAAAGCTTGATGCTGCATCTTGCTTTGATAAAAGAAGATTGCCAGCACGAGTCTTGATTTTTTTACTGGTTTCTCTTTTAAGAGCCTGTGTTGCTTTTTAACCATTATCCTGTGCACGTGGTTCAGCCTTCTACAAAAACAAAACAAAACAAAGAATCCCTAGGTGTGAGAAGATTAAAGATTCTGAGATCTGGACATTCTCAGATCAGAAACACATGTTTCAAATGAAGCAGCCTGGCGGAGAGCCACCACTTTTCAAAGCTAAGGAGCCGTCACATTAAAAGGATGCCCTGGAAAGCCCAAGACAGCAAGAGCGCCGGCAGCTCCGTCCTCATCCCGCAGAGCCGGGACAACCCTGCAGCATCCCCAGCGCTCATCTCACCATCATCCCTGTGCCACCTCCAACCCACCTTTATCTCCTGACCGCTTTGCACCAGCTCTAGTGATTTTTAGGTGCACGCACGCTGTCCATCTGCTCCCCAAACTTCAGCCTGCTGCAGCAAGAAGACCCAGGAGTCCAGACTCTTTCACACGGCCAAGACTGGGCCACCAAAGGCTCCCGTTGAAGGACAAGGGAGCCACAAGAAGGACCTTGCTCTGCAGGAGAGCAGCTGGAGAAGCGCCTTGGAGGACCCAGGTCTTTGGGCACAGCTGGATTGCGGCAGGCAGGCAGGACATGGTGGCCACAGAGTCCTCGGTCACCCTTGCCACGTCCATGGTGGACACCAGGGCTTGGGCCAGCTCATCTCCAAGCTGCCCAGGTTCTCAAGGCCATAAAAGCAGACAGGTTGAACCAACAAGATCTCAAGCCCAGTCCAAGATCTAGACCAAACAGGCAGTGCCAGCATCAGCAGTGACTGCTGCAAGGCACCAGGGCCACCAAGCTACCCTTATTTTAAGCTGGCAGCAGCCTGGGGCCACCTACGCAGACACAGAGTGGCCCAGAGAGCTGGCCCAAGACACAGGGTCAGGCTGGTCCAGCACCACAGGGACCCGAACTCACCAGCTTCATGGGGCAGGACAAGGTGGATCCATCTCCGACCAACGGGAGAACATCCCAGCATGAACACCAGGCGCTTCACTCTCCATGGCCCCATTTTCTTACATCTGGCATTTTCCTGGTCATTAGCAGAACCATCCAGGGCAGGAGTTGGGGTCTTGGGGGCCTAATTAGCAAAGAAGGGGGGATGGAAGGGAGAAAAGCAAACCTAATTACCACGCCATGATGTTCAGTACCTGCTTTACATGGAATAATGTTCTTCACCCTACATTTGTTTATAGGGTCTTTAACTCTTCCCTTTTTGTAGGGGGGTTTCTGAAATCTATTTTATTAGGGGAAAAAGATTTGAGTGCATTAGGCAAAGTGCCAGTAGCCATGGTAACCTTGGATTTTTCCATCTTCATTACAAGTTCAAGTAAAACCTTCATATAAAATCTAAATGAAAGGGTACATTATAAGTCCATTTTGAAATGTTTGCCTGGAAGTAAAACTTTGGACTGCATCCTTTTTTCTCTGCTGAACATTCTGGTTCTATGCGGAACACATTTTTCAAGTCGGATTTTTGTTTTCTTTCAAATTTTATTCCGTTTGCTCATACAGGGTGGGTCGTCTAGTGGTTAAAGTAAGGCATCAAGGCAACTGGTTTCCAGTCTCAGTCTGTTCCTGATCGGTCAGGGAGTGTTCCCAGTTTTACCCAGGTGACTTTGGCAAATCCCTTAAGCTCTAAAAAAACACTAATAATAAATAAATAACTTCATTTTTTCCTTACCAGTATAACAATGATAACACTTACTTGTCCTGAGGTTGCACTAGGATTCACTATTAGGCTTGGCAAGGGAGTCTTTCCTTGGAAAAGGAGCCGTAAGAGTGCAAGGAGCAGCTAATCTCTCCTACTGCATTTTCTGCTGGGCCCGAAGGCCAGACTGCGAGGTTAAGGAGAGGTAGAGGCTGGAGGACGCCCGAACTCTCCGTTTTCTTTTCAAAGGCTTGATTAGGAAATCTGCAATTAGTCTGCTCGGTTCAGACACGGTCACAGGGCTATTCCAGGAGATACCCAGGCAATACCCAGGGCAATGCCCAGGTGTCACTGGAGAGGATTAACCACTCGTGGGGTCACCTAAAATGCTCTCGTCTCCCAGACCTGCCGCTAGCCTGAGAGGAGCTCCTGCTCAATCCAAATGCCCTGCCAAAAGGAGCCCCTGCTCCTGCTCAATCCGATTTCCCTGCCAAAAGGAGCCCCTGCTCCTGCTCAATCTGATTCCCCTCTGCACTGTCAGAGCCAAATCATCAACCTGCCGCCTCCTGCCCATGCGTGTCTCGGCAAGGGGGGTTGCAAATGGCACGGGGCCCTTTTTTTCTTCATTTTTTTGATACATCCTTCCTTCCGCTCTTCGCAATCAATTAGCGGGCAAAGACTTCCGAAAAGCTCCTTCCTCCCTAACCTTTCGCAGCCTGTTGCGATAATGACTCTGGAGAGCTCGACCTGGGCCTTTGCGTGGGGTTCGTTGCCTCGCCGGGGCAGCCGCCGTGACCTTCATCACTTCCTCCTCTTCCTTTCCTCCCCCCGCAGCTCCCATAGTCTCCCGAATGAGGCGGGGGGCCAGGGAGATCGGTCTAAAACCAGCCCCGTCCCACCAGAAAAAGCCTTTAAGGGGTACCTTGAAATTATTATTTAAATTATTATTACATGATGCATTCCCCAAATCAAGAAATGGAGACATGGAGGGAAGAGGGGCTTTCTGGTTTTAATTTGTCCCTGCTCTCCGCCTCTCGCGCAGGATGAGCTGCTCCAAGCCCTGCAGCTCTCCCCCAAACCCACGGCTCGTAACTCTTCCTAAGAGCCTTATTTAGGACACCATGCATTTTTCCCTGGTCTCTCCGTGCTTTCCCATAGGAGCACCCAGGTAGGACACATTCCCATGGATTTTTCCTGGCATTTGCACCCTGCTGGTGGCGGCTGCAGTAGAGGCTCCACAGGCATCGAGGCACTCAGAACGATTCCCATTGTGCGGAGGAGCTTTTGGCCACCTCCTGCACCGGGGGGGCCCAGGGGACACCCGTGTCCCCAGCGGCACAGCCTGGGCACCCCGTGGCACAACCGGCACCCCCCAGCCGCAGCACCTCGTATCGAAGCCACAACGTCCCCACGTGTCACAGCCAGAGGTCCTGGCGTTTAGTGACTCACATCCACGTCCCAAAGCAGCAGGTTCCTTCCAGCCTCCTTCTTCTTCCTTCCAGCTGCCGCAGGGCTGCACACAAGGAGCACAAGATAAACGGAAATCACCTCACGCCAACACACCTGAGAGCGACTGGAGCCACTTTGGGGCAAAGAGCCTGTTATTATCAACCTCTCCCGCCCTGCACGGGAGCCAGCTGGAGAAGGAGCACCCCAAATCCGTGTGGGAAAGGGGAGAACACGATGGCTCCAGCTAACAAGTATTTCCTTTTCTCTACTGTTCTAGATGTGAACAATGGATTTGTTAAAATAATCCAGAATTTGATTCCGTGTGAATTAATGCAAAACCAGCCCCTGGCTCCTCGCTGACACAGCCTTGTCGATCAATATTTTTAAATCTGCACAGTCCCAAGTGAAGGCAGCCGATGCAGAAGGCCGGGCTGTGCATTGCCCCGACTGCACAGCTTGCTTGGCAGCAGCGGATTAGCACTGATTTGCATTAAGCAAAGATCTGCTGCTATTTCTGGGCATATGGGCATGGGCAGGCTGCTCAAGAGCCACCAACAGCCCCATGCACAGAGCAGCTCTGCCCAGCACGGAGATAAGGGCATTTGGAGGGGAAAGGAGCCCTTCACCAAGCAGCCCAGTAGGAGTTTCCCCTTTCCCACTTCCTCCCCTCTCCCTTGAAATCTCCTCTTGGACCGTAAGAAGCAATAGGGAAAGGCAAGAGACAAGCGGAGGACACAGATCCCACCGCTTCGCCCCCTCCCTCGGCCAAAATCTAATAAAGATGATTAAATTACATGTCTTTTCCTCCCACTGAAATCACCGCACACTGCTCGAATATTAGAGCTCAGGAAATAAGGCACGACAACTTCCCTCGTGAAACCTTAGAAGGCAGCGCAGGGGTCTGGAGCGAGTGGCCTGCGAGCCTGGGCTGCTCTAATTAAGAAATCACCCCGCTGAGCAGAACCTAATCTAAATAAAATAGAGAAAGGAGCTCGCTTCAGACCCGCGGCCGCGCGGCTCCGCGCCCCATAAGGAACCCATCCAAGTTCCAGGGAGTTTTTCTCCTCTGCTCCTTCTCGGAGGGCGCGGGAGGCTCACACAGAGCCCTGTGTGTGCTTGGGGTGGCCAACTTCCAAAGGAAAAATACACCAGCCATGCATGGCCAAAGGCTGCTATTTCTTTTTATTGGTGATTTTTTTTTTTTTTTAATGATACTTGGCCTGCTGTTTGCTATGGAGGGGGCACAAAACGGTGGTGGCATTGGCGGTGTGGCGGGGCCTGGGACAGAAAACTGCAATTTGATTGCGCTGCTTTGCCCCTCTATCAACAGAAGGCTCTGCATGGAAGAATGTTGAAAACCTGAATACTTGAAAAACGCTTTTCACTATAGAATCAAAATCCAAAATATTCTGGACAAAAATCTGAGATGATTTCATCTATTACCATTTCTTGTGAGAGATTCCTTTGGGTCGCCCTTCTCCCCACAGGTCACCCCATATGAAATAACCCACCAGGATCCCTTCTCCCCATTTCCTGGGGATTCAGCCACGAGCTCCGCCTGCCCAGGCCTTTTCCAGCCCATTTTCCTCTCTTCCCTATGTCCCCGCTGCCCTCATCATCCACGACGTCCCTCCCCACCCATGCTTGGAGCGGACGCCCCATGGTGCGCCGCAGCAGCCCAGTCCATCACCTACCCACATTCATGCATTTCATCAGCATGAAATTACCATGCGAGTCATTATCCGAGAGCTCTGGCACTGCAAGATTTACAGAGATAAACAGAGAAGCACAGACCTTCCCGTGTACGCGTTAAGAAAGCACTTACTCGCTTAAAAGGCTGAGTGCTGCCACTTGAAGGGCTTCTGGCCAGCCCTGAAGAGTAAATGAAACCAGCGGGATTTGCATTTATTAACGAAGCCCCTCGGGTTGTTGTTCCAGGGGCTTTTGACTCCCAGGAGCGACGCTGACTTGGAGCAGCCGTGGGGCTGACTGCAGGCGTCCTCCAAAAGCAGGACCCACCACCAGAACCAAGAGCCCAAACCCAGGCAGAATGAGCTAAAGGTGATGCAGGCTGAGCAGCCTCGACTAGGGGACACCTCCTCTCCTCCCACGTGTGACTTGATGCTCTTGTGCGTCGTGGACACAAGTACATACAAGAGCTGCCGCTGCCAGCACTTAGTTTGACCACTACAAGAGCAAGAAGCCAAGGTGAGGATGACCTGAAAGGGAGGAAGGACAGAGCCCTGGGCAGCCCACCCAAGAGAATTCACAACTGATAGGACCACATCTTCAGTGCAAGGTCCAGGCTTGGGTCTCCCGGTACAAGACTAGGTTCAAGTGGTTTCTGGTGCTCCCAAACGTCCCTCAAGCCTTGCACTTGTTCCCAAGGCTCTCAAGGGGGGCAGCAGGCTCCCAGATGATCCCACACTTATTACGATTGCCCTTTCTTTCCAAACAGTAAAACCATTCCTCCGTAAGGTGGCCAAAGCATTAACACTCTGCTTTCCGTTGCTTTTATGATAGCCCAGGGCTCCTGCCAATTAGGTTCCCTGCACTACCCAGCCCACACCCGACTTGCCTGTTCTCCAATGGAAAACCCAAAAGAAACAACAAAAAGAAACCCAAATCAAAATACACACTGTAGAAAAAGAACATAGGAGTTATCTGCCAAGAGCAAAGAGCACTGAGCCAGTATCTGCTCCCATCTCCCATGTGCCCACCCTACACAGGGGACAAGGATCCAGGCCACCTCCCTTCCACAGAGAAAATGAAGCTGTTTGGGAACGTCATTGGGATCCTCACCAGGGCGTCTCCAGAGTTCATGCCCATCTTCATCCTGCTGTCAGAACGGCCAAAAGTCAGGACTAGGCCTGGGATCAGTGGGTTTCCTCCCGTCTACGGAGAGGGTCTTGACCACCTTCCCCAGGGCTGTGCAAAAGTCCATCCTCTGACTCAGTTTCCTTTCTGAAAATAAAGAAAAGAGTAAAGCAAAAGCATGCCCTGACTTTATGGCCCCTTATGCTCCCCATATCACTGCCCAGCGATGGGAGAGAAGCTCGCTATCACATGCAGAGGGACTAGACACTCACCAGCTCTTCCCTTCCCCAAGCAGAGATGTTCTCACCCACTCCCAGCGAGCTGCAGCAGGAGGCAAAACCCACCGAGCAGCACCGAAGGTTGCCTGAGCCCCTGAGATCAGCCTGGGATGACACTGCTCTTTTCCTACATGTCATTCCCCAAGCAGTCGTGATGCATGACACCCGGGAAGCAGAGCCAAAGGGATAACGTGTTCCTGCCCTGGAGAGCTTATGGCCCGAGTGGATTATTTCTCGGCTTAGTGCAGTATTTACTCACCTACGGTGTCAAATATATCCTTCTTGCTTCTTTTTCTCCTTTTCATACATTTCTGTCCATGTCTACCAACAGCAAAAGCCGCCTCCGGCCTCCTTCCCAAGCTCACTGCTACTGGAGGCGCTCAGACTTAGCATCTTTCCTGTTGCATAAATAGAAAACCAAGGCACTGAGCCATGTTAAATAAATTTCAAAGGCAAAAAAAAGCAGAAATAAACTAGATGCATCTTGACCTGAATCCCCGGCTAAGCCCAGACGACACTCGTGGGTGCCCTTAGTCACCCATGGGCACTTTCTGGTCCATTTGCTGGAATGGGGGCACTTTCTGGTCCATTGCTGCACACTCTTTTTTTGGGTTTTTTTTTTTTTTTTTTTTTTTCAGTGTTTTACTTCTCTAAGCTCAGTGTAACCTCATTAAGCAAAAGCACAAATCCTGCCTCATTTATTCCACATGATAAAACCAGGATATTACTCACTGCGATAACACGGGCTAATTTTCAGTGCAGCCTCTCTTGGCAAACTTTTAATACGCTGAATAACAGCCCTATCAGATCCGAGATAAAAGGCTGTCACATCAGCACCTCGCAGCAACACTGTGCTTCAAGGTGCTGAAATTACACCCCCCTGATTTTTTTCCTCCTTAATTGTTACCCGTAAAAACTGAAGCATAAAATTCAATTAGTTCAACGCTACTTGGTGCAAGTCTGGAGCGCGCGGCCAAGTGCACGGCTCTATGGAGAGCGCTGAGGATGCTACTTGTGGTCCTGCTGGCGTCATGGGGATGTTTTGGTGAGAAAAGGGGTCAAAGGAGGAGGAAGGGGCTTGGAAAGCACCAAGCAGGGCTGTTTTGGCCCCAACAAGAAGCCCAGGGCGATGGACTGACTCAGGACAAGTTTCAAGAGCAACAGGGTTATTTTAAAACTAGAAGAGGGCTTGAGTGAGCTCTGCCATGAGCTTGCTTTGCAAGTCTAGGGGCAGGGTGTTTTTCTTCTTTATTAATATCAAGAAGAGCAATACAGAAAAAAAAATAACCACCCTACGCAAGAGATGCCATGAAACACACTATTAAAGCAGGGAAGCCTTCCCGAGGTGTCAGAGCCATGATAAGTCTTGTTTAAACTTTACCCAGAGCTAAAGACCAAGTGTCAACAGAAGCTCCTGCCCAAAGGCTCTGATGGGGCCAGGCAAACATCCAATCAGAAGGATAAATCAAAGCGGCCGAGCGGGTTTAACTCGGCCATTCCCACCGGAGCAGGACTTTCCCAGCAGCTTCCCCGCAGCCAGGTCTCTCCCCAGACATTTATTTATACACGAATCGCGTCTGGAGGGATGATTCCTGTATTTATTTCCCCTGGTAGGCAGGGAACGCCAGGCAAGCGCTCATGGAGCGGCTCATACGTGTCCGGCTCGCTCCGGGAAGCGGAGACTCCGCTCGCGGCGCTCCACGTTGGCCCTTCAAATGATGCAGCTCCTAATTGAAAACCTATGTCCATTGGCCAAGAAGGGTTTTTTTTTTTTTGTTCCCCTGCAGATTGGGCAAAAGAAAGGTTAAAAAACACCATCTGTCGGGGTGATTTTTTTTCATATTTCTCTCTCCTCGACTCGTTAAAGGGGAGGCGGGGGGAGGGAGGCTGCTCATTTGAAGCCCGCAACATGTTTTATTAATTGATGGCAAATAATCCTAAGATAAAGTGCACAATAAATTTTTTAATGAGAACATATGGCGGGGAAAATCAATAGCCCGGAGCCTTTGAAGATTTCCTCGCGGACACGGAGCAGCCGGCAGGGCCGGCACAGGACCGTTTTGGGGAGAAATTTCACCTTATTTGATAATAACAGGCCCCAGCTCCATGCGACCCAGCTTGCATTTGTCATCTAACAAACACGAGCAGACACAAGTGGTGAATTTTGGCCTAAAGACATTCAGCCCTATAGCTGGCTGCATTGCACCGGGGTGTTTGCACCCTTTTTGCCAATCCTTGCTCTTTTGCACCAAAACCACCCTCGGCGCCCTTGCTCCTCAGCGCCTGCCCAGGCTCCCGACACATATCCCTCCAGATTCCTCCCCTTCTTCCCAAGGACTTTGGCCACTCACACCAAGTGCAGGGCAGAGAGGGCCGGCTCCATCGATCCGGGTGACTTTCCCACGCTCTCCGCATGGGCTTTTATCGCTGGGTGACATGAGATGTCAAGGACTCGCTCACGGTGTCAGAAAAGCCTCCCAAAACCTGTGGCTGCATCGACATGCCCCCAATCCCAAGGAAAACCTCTGTTCCCAGGAAATTCCCAGCTTTCCATAATGGTTTTTGAAGGAAAAAGCTGTTTTTCACTTAGCAAGTCAAACCTCTTGAGAACTAGCAGCTCTAGGAACACAGTAGATTCTGCAAAGGCAACGTGTATGCATGCATAGATTTGTATATATGTGTATATATATATATATATACACATATGTATATTTTCCCCACAGAACTTCAGTCTGAGTGGAAAACTGGGCAAGGAAACTTCTGAGAGCAGGATTTCCCAGGAGATTGTCATCACTTCCTATTTATGGCCCAACCAGAAACCTGGTACTGTTGAGAATTGTCTTTTTCTGTGCATTTTGGCTCATCTACCCCCAGTGCGGAACAGCTCTTGACCAAACCGATGGGAACATCAGCTCATCTCCACATTTCTGTTGTTCTTCACGGTGGTGGTTGCTCATGGTTTGGATAGAGGCTCAGGCCGGAGAGGACAGCTCCAACACGGGACTCTGCAATCACACAGGCCAAAACCCAACGCACGACGAGGACATTGGAGCCTGGGGATGCTCATTGCCACGCTGCTTTGAAATGAGTCCTGAAAGTGGAAGTCTCAAGCAACCAGCCCACGGAGAACGGAGGACCAGTCAGATGCAGCTTTGCAAGACAGAGCCTTTCTTCGTTTCATGGCCTGATCCTCACAGAGCTTGGCTATTCCAACCTCACTGCACGCTCTGGGATAGCAATCCTACACAAAGTCAGGAAAAAAGCCATAAATCTTATCTAATTTTAGGGAAGTGGGTCTCTCTAAAGAAAGTGGCAATGCAACATGCAAGGCTGTCGCGTTTGGTTACTGTCCCCATCAGTTGCCTGTCCAAAGCTGGCCCCAGGAGGCCAACAATTTGACCCCTGCCAGAGCAAAATTAATTTGTGACTTCAGAACTTGAAGCAGGCTAGGAAATATGATTGATTTAATTTTTTGCAGACCTACAATAAGCAGCCACTTTCTCTTCCCAATCCCGGGCAGAAACCTGCAGAAAATGCTTTGCCCATCTGCTCTTTCCCTACACGGAGATGCAATCCCGGCACCTCCTTTTCCGTGTGGAGCCTCCACAGTGGGATCCTTGGGAATTTCACTTCACTGTTACGTGCATGAAAGCAAAAGTGCAGAAGACTTCCAGTTTCTAGAGAAAGAAAATCGGGATTCCTAGGATTTCTGAATACCTTGAATCAAAGCAGCTCGAGCACAGGGAGTTGCTTTTCTTTCAAGACCGTCCTTAGGCCCTTCTGCTTGGAAAGTGACTGCAAAAACAACAAATCCGACAGTTTTTGCAAAAACGGGATGCACGGAGTAGCTCAGTGCAGCAGAGGCGCCTGGGGCTGAACCTGCTACCGCAGGGAAAAGCAAAGTGGGGCTGGAAGGCCCCCGGAACGGGGCTTTTTCCCACTTCACAACCGGGATGTCTCACCTGTGTGAGGAGAGGGAAAGGCGAGGGCATTTTCGCATCCCCCCTCCAGATGCGCCGGGCCAGCGGCCGCGAGTGGAATCTGACTCCGGAGGAAGGCATTGCAGACACGGTTTTGCAGTTTGCCTCCAACGTTTGCCCTGCATTTTTTCGCACGGGCTCGAAGCCGAGCTGAGAAGTTTCTCAAGCGCCGGGCGCGCTCCTGACCTCCCCGCGGATTCTAGGAATTGCACCGGAGCGGGGCAGGAATTTTTCAGCAGCCTCCCTACCTCGCCCTGTGCTTTTTGGCCAGCGCTGCCCCGTGCAGCTTGGCCCGGCCTGGCAGCCGAGCGCCAAGGTATATATGTACGTACTGATCCAAATGAATGGGGCTGCTGAACGAAGCGCTGGAGCAAAACCCCGCAGGACAATAAAACCCATTGACGGCGGGATGGAATCGAAGCCCTGGCCATGCCAAGCTGGAGCTTCCAAAGCTCCATCCCAACCGCCCCGGGCGCCGCGCTGGAGCCTCCCGGGAAAGGCCACTTCTCGCTGCAAACACGAGGGGCCGCCTGGCCTGCCAGCTCCCTGCGGGTTTGCGCCTGTTTGCAGAGCCCTGGTGCCCGGCTCGCCGCCCTGCGCGGAGAAACGCCCTGCGGTGACGTCCCCAACGCGGTGACACGGGACGGGAGCCGCCTGCAGCGGTGCCAGCCGCATCCGCCCCACGGGGAGAGCCAACTCTGCAAGGCAGGCGGCGAGACGGCGCAGGGAACAGACCCGAGATGGACAGTCAATGGCCAGGAATAAACATTGTTTAAAAGCCCTACACTATGTCATTTTACAGTCGCTCCCTGGCTCTTTTCTAGCCATAACCACATTTGAAACACGAGTTGAGGATGCAAAGAGCCAGCAACCTCGTGCTGGAAGGAGGCAGCTGCTTTGCAGCTAGCCCGGGTGGAGGTGGGCAAGCCAGCATGCCTGCAGCCGAGCCAAGGCGAGCGGGCTCGCCTGGCTCTGCAGCTCAGACCACAGGCCGAGCCACCGATGCTGCCCCTCTGCATGGGGAAAAGCAAACACATAAATAAAACGTTCCTGTGAATGGCAGAAAACGATGCTCCCGCTGCCTCGGCTGCTCCGCAGTGCTGGAGGAGCAGGCACAAACCCTCTCGCACCCATGAGAGACTGGCCACGAGCTCTGAAAAGTATTAATAAAAACGCCAACAGTTGGTCAGAGGTTTGGGGTGTTTGTTTGTTTGAGGTGACACAAAGCCTCCTGCATTGTGCAAACTTGGTCCTTTGCAAAGCTGGTCTAGGGGAGATGAGATTGCTTGCTGCAGACCCGTAAGCTCTCCAAAGCTCATTCCTTCTCTCTAGTAGCTTATTTTGCCTGTTTTGGGTGGAAAAAGACTCACACTAGATGTCTGCCTCTATCTGGCTTGCTCCTTGCACCCCTGGCAATGCCAGCGCAGCACGGAGAGCACATCCAAAGCAACAAGCCCCATTCCCAGCTCATGAACAGAGCAACGTTCCTGCAGCTCCAGACTACCCAAAACTCCCACCCATCTCCCAAGGCAGAAAGGAAACAACAGGATGCACCAGGACAAGTGCAATTCCTCTGGAGAGCTTAGTGAAGAAAAGGAAAAATAGAGAGACAGGTGGCACACCCTGAAAGGGAGAAGTTTTCGTAATGGTTAAACATTGGCCCGGCGCCAAACCGCAGTTCGGGAAGCTCCGGGGCAGGAGGAAGGGACTTGGGATCCAGACTCCAAATTTCGCAACCGGTCCCACGTACCGACACGGACTGGCCCGAACCCCCTTGTTCAGGAGGCTGAAAGTCAGATCTCGATCTGACTTTGGTGGCTTGGGCCAGTTTCAAGAATCACAAATTACCTCTACTTATTATTAGTAGTAATAATAAAGTGTTATTTCATGCAGGCGCTTTGAGGTTCATTGTGATATGCAGACAAGCGGTGAGGCCAGGGGCTACGTCTGCCGGAGCAGGTGGGATCTGCAGCATCTCCAGGGGCCGAGCCCAGCTCCTCATGGCCACGAGCGGCTCCGTCACCATCCGAGCTCCGCTCCGGCCTCGCAGCACAACTTCTGCAGAAACTCCTCTCCAATCCTCCCCTGCTGCACAAAAGCTTTTTCTTCAACACGGATTTGCAATTATTCTGCCTACGTCACGGTACTTTTGGAGCTTGTTTAGTAGCAGAAGTATCAAAATTTCAAAAATAAAGGTTGTTCCCAGCTACAGAAGAACAAGGAGGGACTAGTCCGCCCCTCACGTGGAGCACACTGGAGCACCTCTTTCCAGCCTCACTTCCAAGCCAATTCCAAGGGCTCCGGCTAAGGGCTCCGTGGTGAGCCAGGCGGATCCAGCAGACCTGGCAGCACACGCAGACTCGCAGCGCGGCCGCCCACGCACAGAGTTTCCACCAGCCAAAACCCAGCCCGACGCCTGCTGTGGACACCTCTGCTTCTCAGAGGATCCTAACGGCTGGAAAAGACCTTTAAAATCATCGAGTCCAACCATAAACCCATCACCACCGCAGCGCGTGATTTACGTACGGGCGGTTGGATGTCCCTGCAAATCAGCGCGCGATGCCAAGGGCAGCGAAACACGGAGCAGCTCTCGCTGCAGATGCCCGGAGGCATCAGCTGCAAGGGGCCGGTGACTCCTGTGCAAAGGTGCCACTGCAGCGAGCAGGCAGCTCAGCGGTTCCTGATTTTTCTTCACGTCCTCCACAGCTCAGAAATCTAATCCGGAGGGAGCATCAGCTGCAGTCGTGGTGGGAATGCGGGATCCCTTTCCGAGTTTAAGCACCAGTTACACCAGTGACCGTTACCTGCTTATTCACCAGGGCAAAGCAGGTTCCCAGGCTGGGGAATCTGAACCCCCATTTTCCTCTCTTGCAGCAGATCGAACACCACTCTGCACTGCTGCAGCCCTTCCTAGGGAACCGCAGGAGCGGTCAGATTAGGAAAAACATATTTTGTCCAATCCCCCTGTATGGCTGGAGTTCTGCAGAATTCCCACAGCAAAACAGCAGTGGGAAATTCCTGTGCCCACCAAGCCCCATTGCTCACGAGTGGGGTGTTTAACAGCAGCAATGTCTTGGGGATGGGCAGTGCCAACACTTGGGGCACACTGGGGAACACGAGGCACTACGGGGCTGATCTGCTGTGGGGAGGCACCAGCAGCTTCAGGGAACTTGGACCATGGTCAGGCTCTCCCACTCTCCCCCTTTCCAACTAACGGGAACAATCCTGCACAAACTGGAGCCAGTTTCCTCACCTTCTCCCTCCTGTGGTCCGAAGAGGGCAGCCCTCCCAGGCCAGTTGGAATCACACGGAATTCCCACAGGGAAGCTGCAGCAGATCCATGGGAATCATCCTCAGCCCATCCACGTCCGTCTGCTTTGGGGCCGAGCCCTTTGCACTGGTCGCACATCAGCCCAGCTGCCCTCTCCTGCTTTCCGAGTCACTGCTCCAAGATCAGTAAGTCAAGCACAAGATGCTGCAAATGAGCCTAGCGAGGGCTGATGGGGAATTATTTAATTGGGTAATTAGCATGCAGCTGGAGCAAAGAGCCTCGTTTCCACAGCTGAAGCCCTGACCAGGAATGATCTTTGCTACCACGTCCCGGGGCCACCACTGGCCTTGGCCAGGAGAAGGGTCCCCATGGGCCGCTCCGCATGGAGCCCTGGATCCCGGTGGGGCCGCGCTCCGAGCGCCCGCTGCCTTGCCTGCATAATCCCGATGCCCCCGAGGGCCGGGACTGAGGCCGACAGCTCCAGGCTGGATGTCGGTGTGTCCAGGCACTAGCTCTGTCAGCCCTGAACATCAGCCTCTTTGGAGAATTTCAACAACTTCTGATGTTGACGACTCTTTGCCAGCCAGAGCAGCCTCTTGCACACACACGCAGATTCCCCATAGTTGCCCAACGCAACTGATTTTCCTTTCACACATGCTACAAAACCAGCAAGATTTGATCCTTCTTGGAGGATTTTCTTTTTTCCTCCAAATATCCTCCTCACACCCCAGTATCCCAGGAAGAACTTGGGCTTTATCTGTGCAGCCTTGGGAATTAGGGAGCCCTCCCAGGGCTGGCCCTGGTGATGGACCTCTCTGAAGCGACTTGTTTGGCCACCAAAACTGAAACGACCGAGAGCTGAGAAGGTTCAGACTGAGCTGAACCCTGATCTGAAAACCAGAGTGTTGGAGCCCACCATGGGCAGTGCTGGTGGGTGCACAACCAAGACGTCCCCAGGGAGCTGCATGGCCACCCTTGCGGCATCTGTGGATTCTCTGAGGTCTAGTATAGATGAGGCTCACGTTGCCGTTCTTTTTTTCCACAAAGTCTTCACTGCACCCTCACAAACCCCTCACAACTTGCTACGTGGGAGATCTGTCCTCTTTGCCCAGCAGGACTGGAATGGGAGCAGGCGTTCAGAGCTAGGGGTGCAGCAGGAGGTGGGCATGTCCATGCACACATGCAGCATGCACGGCCCGGAGCAGGATCCCTGGCATGCCTGGGGGATATCTGGGAAGCTCTGCAGGATCTGGGAAGCTCTGCAGGATCTGGGAAGCTCTGCACAATCCGGGAAGCGCCAGCATTGGACTCCAGACACTGGACCGGTGCAGAGGACGCTGCAGAGCGGCCTGCTGAGACCTGCTGTCCCAGCCCATCCCCAAATCCTCCTTTGTTCCTACCCTGGGCTCTCGGATTCTGCTTTGCTTTTCTCCCCCCCGCCTGTTTTTTTAAGGTAACAATACCTCCTTTCAGGCACTGCCAAAGTCCTACTGGAGCCCACTCCGATAAGGGCTGGCAGCAAAGGTAACTGCCATCAATATTTTGGTGAATGTTAACTACCTGAGGACAGCCTGGGGGGGCACAACAGGCGGTTGGGAGCACCTGGGCTCTGCTGGAAAACACCACAGTAAAAGTCACCTCTTCCCTGGATCCCCTGGAAAAGGCTCCGCGTCCGAGCGGCCGCAGAGGACGGAGCGGGGACAGGGACCCCCAGGGCCATGCCCAGCACCAAGGTACGTCCCGACCAGCCTTCCTTTGCAGCCCTGCAAAAACACAGTTCTGCAGATTTGGGGTAGGGGAGGCGAGGAGGAGCCGTGTCCCCCAAAACCCGCGCGGCTTTCCGAACGGCAACGGATGGGGGGAAAGGAAAAGAGCAGGGAGGGGGGGTCTCCGGCTGTAATCGCTGCCTGAGCTCTGCCTAAAGCTGCATTTCTCCTCGCACGAAGGCAGCACCTGCTCCCATCCTCCTCCTCCTCGCGGCCCGGGATCGTCCCGCGCGGCGCCCAGGGCTCGGCCGAGCAGCCGTCCCAGCCGGGCACCGCGCTGAGCTGCAAGCCAAGGAACATACACAGCGGCCAGGGACCTACTTAGGGGAGGATTTTTCCTAAAACCAGAAAATATAATGATATTCTGTCATGGAGTCTGAGCCTTTCTGTGTTATTATTAAGGCATGGCAAACATTTCTAGGTAAAGAAAACTGGGAGCTGGACGGTGTTCTTCTCAGAATAAGTTTTCCCACTTAGCAGAACGATTTTTTTTAATGCTCATGCAGGAAAAAAAAAGGCGTGATTTTTGCCAAGATAAATGGCTAGTGCATATTTCTGATCTGTCACCGATAGGATACACAGGTAGACAGACAGACGAGAAGAAAAGCACTCGCTCCCTCCCTCTCTGCCTCCATTCCTCACTGTTTTTCTCTCAAACTGCGCTTTGCTATATTAATTTTAATGTGATGAGTGTTATGTTTTCTTTTAACTAAGTATTCTGTTCCCGCAACAGCAATTCCTTTGCTTTTGAAACATAAATACAGCAAACGCAAACAGAAGAAAAATGGAATAAATGACGCCCCCCGCAAAGTGTCACTGTCAAACAAAGGGCTAAACCAGCTTTCTATTCCTGCGCCCTGCAGCGCAGGCAGCGAAAAGATGTGAAAAAAGGGAAAAGACAAATTAAAGGGGAGCATTGGGCTTTCCTGGGGGAAAAGCTGCAGGGGCCTGGGGACACCCCAGGTTTCCATTTGCTCCCGGGAAAAAAACAGCACGAGCTGCAAAAGGGGAGAAATTTCAACCTAAATTCTTCAATTTGCCTTAAATTATGTCATATGTAAAATAAAACAAGATATTGATCTAGCGCTCATGCTCAGAGCTGCACACTTGGCATAAGAGAGGAACCAGCAGAGAGATGCGAGCACTGCCAGTGCCGGCATCCGTGAGCCTGTGCTTGGATATCCATACGTATAGATATATAAAACAAATCCCTGTTTATTACCCAGTAGAGAAAACTGCAAGTTTCTTTTTTTTTCCTTTTTTTTTTTTTTTTTTGCATAAATAATCCCAGGGTAAATAAACTCCCCACCCTGAGCAAACTAGAAGTGATCCCGCAGCAGATTTCTCTATTTTCCAAATAAATCACGGTCCCAAGCGAACACGGCGCTGGCAGTGCGAATTCCCAAATCCTGCAGGAGCAGCGCTGCGCCGGGAGCTGGAAACAACCCAAACAAACAATTTTACAAGTTCCAGAGGTCGAAACTCCCCCCCCCCCCAAAAAACCTCCCTTTTAATTTTTTTTTTTATTTTTAATTTGAGGCGCGGAGGGGTGGCTGCAGCCGCGTGCGCTGGCCCATAGGAAAGCAGTGACCCAGGGACATCTGCAAGCGATTAGGGCGCAGACTTCAGGTAGCTCCGGCAACACGTGCTGTCCACATTACACCCTCCAAGTATATTTCCACAACTTTACTTTTCCAAATAAACAGTCGGGCTCTCCCCGCGCTCGCAAGGAGCTGCACAAACAGGTACAGAGAATGGCAGTTTTATTCCCCCTTCCCGTTCTGATGGATTTCGTGTAAGCTGCTGCTGGCCTGGGTAATTTGAACTATTGCTTGCAAAACATAATAGGGCTGGTTTAAGATTACTGCCATTTATTTATCTGCATGTGACTATGAACGGCCACGCAGGATCGCTGCCGCGCGCGCCGCACCCAAGCGAGAGAGCAAAAAATAACTGGAATCCATCAGGATTTATAATGAGACCGATGGATTTTTTTAAGAATTTAAATTTAAGGGAGGGTTTCTAACTTTGGAAGGAATCCTCCTGCTTTCCAAGCTCTTTCCAAGGCCACACGTGTCCCCATGCATATCACTGCACACCAGGCAGCGATATGGGCAGGGGACACCACTCATCTGCGCGAAAAATTGGGAAAAGCAGGAATGGGACAATGCCGGTTCCTATGTTGTATTTGCCCGGGGGATTTCTCCTTTTCCCGGGATCTGGGTGGCGTTAGGAATGAAAAGCAGCAGTTTTGTCCTCCTTACCCGAGCGTCACCCGATGCTTCTCATGCCCGTGACGGGTCCCTCGGCATCTCGGCGGCACGGAGAGCTCGGGCCGGTCCCGCGCCAGCGGCGACGCCTGGTCACACCGAAAGCTTTCACCTTTAGAGCTGCATCCTAATAAATAAATAAATAGAAAATAAACAAGCAAAAACAACGACATCAAACCCCCTCTTTTCTCCATTTGGAGAAAAATTCGGCGCTTTGGTGAGGGTGTTTCCGCTCGTCTTAAACGGAGCCCGAGAAGTTTTCCACTTCCCGAGCTTGCGGAGCCCCAAACCAGGGCTACAAATGAACAAACAAATAAATAAATAAACCAAAATACATCACTTTAACCCCCCCCAAAATAATAATAATAAAAAAGAAAGAATAACAATAATAACAATAAAAAAAGACAAAGCCTGCAATTTCCAGCAGCAGGAGAAAGCGTAGAAAAAAGCAGCGAGGTTGTGGGCGCTCACAGCGCCGGGACCAGGAATCAGGCCCTGCCTTTCTTGGGGAAAATCAGGCAGTTTCAGATCAGCACCATTTTTTCTAATTAGCAATCAGCATACTAAAATTCCCATCTATTGTTTTTTCCCCCGATTTTTCTCTTCTTTCCCTCTCCTTCACATTTTAACAACCTTTCTAAAGCTCTACCCCGTTGCCGAGGGGCTCCCTGCTCTAATTGCCGCAGGCAGGATCTGGCCCCCGGCGGATTCGTGTTCCCAGGATTATTTTTGAAGTGGTAAATCTCCACGCTATTTAAAGCGACGCTATTTCGGTGGCCACAATGAGTGCGAAGCTATTTAATAGCTAAAACAGAGAGCCCTGCTCAAATTAACCCCGCCGCCCCTTTCGGTCCTTATAAATAATGGGAATATTTTCACGGCAGCACGGAGATCCTCGGCTGTCACCTTTTGAGGCGCTTTCACTTCATTCTAAATAGCCAGTCTGGCAAGTCAGTATTTTCAGGCAGGAATTAAAATGTCACAAAAGCAAATCTCCTTCCGGCAGGGAGTCTTTAGGCTCCCTGTTCCCTTACAAGCTGGAAAAAAGGGGGGAAAACGCCCGTGCTCCAGCTTTGCCTCCCATTCCCAGCTTGGTTTGCAGGACTTAAATCAACAGCAGCGTGGTCCAGCAGCCGTTCAGGGCTGGGTATTAGCCCGACAGGCCAGATGAACAGGGGCATTTTTAAATAAACGAGTACTACAGTGTCATTGCATGAGACTAAGGAATTCTCAGCCCCATTACAAAACAGCAATTCTGCCCTAACTGCACCACTAGTTTGCAACTTTCCTTTTCTTTTTTTTTTTTCCTCTCTCTTTAAACCTTATATTTATGACGACCTTCCAATGAGGACATGTCGGGATGTGCCTGCGAAACTCTGGCCTTTTGCAAAATAAACAGTTCTGGAGCAAAAGGCGACGTTAGCGGGGTCGGGCCAGGCACGCATGCACTGCTCTTAAACACAGAGTTAATATCGAATTGAAATTGAGGAAATTTGGCAGAGAAAAATTAAGAGAGCACCTGCTTCCCACAGTTCTCATCCCATCTCCTTGCTTGAGGGGGGAGATAATTAGGCTGCAATTAATAACTGCGTTCAGCCCCAAGCCTGGGGAGCTGGAAGCTGCCGGCCAGAAATGCAGGGATGGACAATCCCGGCTAACTTGGAAAGCATCTGATGGGCACTGGGGTATGACTATCGATATGTTTTAATATCAAAGCGTTGAGAACGTGTTGCGCCCGCTTCCTCGCCTGCACCCGTCCTTGTTTTCACAGAATTCTGCTCTACCCCAAACTCGGGCGGTTTTGCCCCGCAAGGCGGCCCAGCCGGAGCCCTGCACACGGAGGAGGGATGGGGCTGCAAGGGGAGGCGCAGCAGCCTCCCCCGCTCCCGCTGGGCAGAAAACACCGGTAAAATGCAACTTACTGCAACGTCAGAGCGGCCGCCAGCACCCCGCGCTGCTCCCCGCGCCGCTGCCGCCTCCGGCGCCCTCCGCGCGCAGCCTCCGGCTGCTCCTTCCCTAAAAAACAGCCTTTGGGAACAGCCCGGGAAAGAAACAGCACCGAGCAAGGGGCTCGCTAAAAACGCTTCCCCGCGACCCGCGCTGGCGATAAAACAATTTTAATTCTCTAAAATAAGCAAAGAAAACTTCCCCGCCGACGGAGCGCCCGCAGCGGCTTGTCACTTGAAAGGAAACTTCCAGCCCGGCAAAACGGCTGCGATTAATCAGCTTGTCCCTGTTGTCCAAATAGTCGGGCAGAAGGGGAATTAGCAATAATAATTCCAAAATTACAAAATTGCATGTGATAACACAACTGGAAAGCGATTCCACGTTTCCCTCTTGTTTATTGTTCAGACCTGTCAGGCCGCTCTCTTTTGTTGCAGCAGTGGGAAAAGCAGGGGCCCTTTCAGCACATGGGCACGAAAAACGTTCTCATTATTACACTTTTCATTAAATCAATTATCCTCCCCCATTATTCCTTTGCTTCTCGCGGCCCATCAGCAGCAATCTGCTGCCACCACATTCTTCTCCCCCAGGTACGTTGGCTCCGATTGGGGCCGCAGCGCTGAGATAAGGACGAGCTCCTGGCCGAGCTTGCTTTGATGTCCCCAGAGCAAACACAGAGCAAAAAGGCTTTGCAGAGCTGAAGTGAGCTCCGTTGCTATGTGATCCCAGGCTAAAACTGTCCCAGGAGAACACTTCAAAATTGTCCCCTGTTAATTGCAAGGGTGGGTTTTTGTCTTTTTTCCTCCCAGGGGAAACAGCAATGCAAAACTTGTAGTATCTTAGGCTGCTAGAAAATTAGTGAATTAATACAAGCAGCGCTGCAGAAACGGTCTTGTTGCAGGCATGACTTTGAAAAGCCAAATCAGAAAAGGGCCCAGTAACCAGTTCAGAGACCTACCCCCCCTCCAAGATAACCACTTTCCAAACGGTTGCAAGCAGAAAATAAACCCCACAGGGAAAAAAGCCCGGTCTACCAGGGAACTTGCTTTCAATCTCATTTTTTCAGAGCTCCAGACCCCCTTTACCTTTTTCTCTATATATTTTTACCTTTTTTATGTGTGCATTTTCCATTAAAACTCCCTCACTAAGGTAAGAAGGTAATGGTGACAAGGGCAACAAGGAGCCAGCACAACCACGGAGCTGGCGCTGCTGCGTGGGGAACGGTTCAGTAGGAGAAAATGGGGTGAATTGACGCGGTTTCTGTAAAGTCCATCAGGAACTGCTCAATGGCAGAAAATGGGGCAAATTGAGGCGGTTTCTGTAAAGTGCCGGCGCTCAGGCCCTTCTGCGAGCGCCCTTCCCACACGGCTCCTGTCACCTCAAGGCCAGCGCACATTATTCCGGGCAGCGGCAGCATCCCGGGCCCTTAACTTTTCTTGCTTATTTTTTAGTGGAAAAGCAGCTCGTTCCTCAAACCGCAGCTTCTGCAACATGGACTACACAGGGGAAGCGTCTGCACGTTCCTACCCTGACGTGCTTACAGACAACCCTCAGGAGCTCCTACGCTTATTAATTTGCTCTTTATTGTGTTTTTCGGATGATAACGTTGGCCGGATTAGCCGTGCCCCGGGGAGGAGGAGGAGGAGAGGAGGGACAACCTTCCTCCCGCCCGCAGCGCTGCGGGATCAACCGGCAACGGAGCCGAGTCCCAGAGCAGCGGAGGCTGCACGGGGGGGACACGACGGGGG
>VZSG01000601.1:97991-176141 GCA_013398315.1 Nothoprocta pentlandii | reverse complement strand
TTATTATTATTATTATTATTCTTTTTGGAATCCGTGTCCTGGGTTTGTACAAACTTGTGCTCTGCCTTTTCTCTTCGGTCTAAGGATAAACTGGAAAAAAGAAAGAAAGAAAGAAACCTTGTACAAACTAAAGATTGCAAATGTAGCGTATCACTGAATCATTTGCCTTGTTTTCTGCCTCAGCTCTCAGGGACACGCGAGCGAGGAGGGGAGCGCGGTGGCACCGCGGGTGGCACCAGCTCGGCCTCCTGTCCCCGCGCGGGGGACGGGGACCTTGCTGGAGCTGGGGCCGAACAGTTAAGGATTGCTTTTTAAAAAAGACAGCAAACTTTTTTTATTTAAAAAAAATATATTTGTTAACTTTTTTTTTAGGGATTCAGTAGAAGAAAAAAAAATCTTAAAGCACTCTTATAATATGGCATCTTTCTATTTCTGTATAAAAAGCAGATCTTTTTAAAGTATTTCTGTAACTTAAAAGACCTGTCACTTAAATCATATTTTGTCTTTAGGTAAGTTTTTGTTTTGTTTGCAAGATCCTTCTCTTTGTGAAACTTACCTTTTTTTGTATATTATTGTTTGCAATAAATATACATTGTATTAAAAGTTAACCCCCCCCAATGGTGTCTAATTTATTAGCACCTTTGAGCGAAGCTGGGGCCGGGCTCAGACCCCCGGGACCAGCGGGAAGGGACCCCCGTCCCGACCCAGGTTTTTACCTGTTTTCAGTGCAAGTGTCACCGCGTGCTGCCAGGCGCTTTGGGGGTGTGACAGCGAGTGCAGAGCTGGTGACAAGCGGCTCCTGCACCAGCACAGCCCTTAAGGTAGTTAAGTGCAGGGGCTGTGTTTGCTCTGGCCCCCAGTGAGGCCACTGGCACTGTCCCCTCGGGCAGGGGGCCCTTGGGGACGTTCTTCCCAGCCCCGTGGCACTTTGGCCTTTGCTGCTGCCTTGCCAGGAGGCAGCATGAGCTGCTGCAGGCTCTGCCGCTGGAGATGCCCCCTAACACCTGGCGGGGAGCTGGAAAACTTCCCGAAAAGGGAATGGCCTCTGCCGGCCTCCCCGGAGCTGGTCCCAGGTGGGAAGCCCTTGAGCATCCCCAGTGCTTCCCAAAGCGCCAGAGGGGGGATTCTAGCTCATCCCTCTGGGATGCAGAGCCCCAGCACTCCCAACACCAGCACCCCATCCCTTAGGAGCCTCCGTGTCCCAGTCCAGCCACGCTCAGCTCTCCGCAGGGATCTGCTCCGGAGGAACCACAAAAGCAAAGCTCAACTGCGAGCCACGGAGCTGGACACGGGGCTCCGGGAAGGAGAGTGTGGAGACCCCGGGAAGCTCCAGGAAGGAGAGCGCGGAGACCCCGGGAAGCTCCGGGAAGGAGAGCGCGGAGACCCCGGGAAGCCTGGAAAGGGAGCGGGCGGCGGGAGGGGTCGGGCGGCCGGCGGGAACTCGCGCAATGCTGCGGGGCAGGTCGGAGCAGCAGCCGGCGCCGGGCGCTCCTGCAATGCGGCGCGGCGGGTTTGGGAGCCGGGAGCGCCCGGAGCGCCGCGGGCCGGGGCACAGCCGGGGCACCCGTGCCCCACGGAGCCGCAGCAGCCCCCGTGAACGGGCCGGGGACACAGGGGAAATGGGGGGGAAAAAAAGCCCCAAATGCCCCAAACCTTAAGCCTCTTTCTTGCCAATTCCTCCTGCCTCGCGGTGGTGGCGGGTCGGGCACAGGGGATGTGGCAGCTCAGGATGCCAACGCGGAGACACAGCCACCAGGTTCTAGAAAAGTTACTTGAAATAAGAAAAAACCAGCAGCAGCTAAACAGGAGCAAAGGGAACAGGCCTCCAAAATCACATTTCTAATTAATTCCCTGCCCGGGAGCTGCTCTCAGTTTTCAGCGACTGAAACGTTTTGCAGAGCGAAGCCCGGGAGCAGCGAGGGGTGGGAGCAGAGATGGCAGCGAGTGCCCGGCCGAGCACCACAGGGATGGGGATGAAGATGAGGAGGGACCTGGGCTGCCCAGCAGGGCCCAGCAAGGGGCCTGTCCCCACGGAAGAGCCCTCAGACAGGGGGCATTTGCCCATTGCTTCCCAGCAGTAATTCCTTCCTCGCTCGCAGCCACCCAGGACTCAGCTCCTAGGCCTGGATGCAGCAAGAGCCGCATCCTCCTCCTCCAAAACCCTACAAGGGCAGAGAAGGGCCCGAACCCCGACCTGTGGTATCAGAGGGGCTGTTTTGGCCCCAACCTGGTGTCCTCCTCCGCAGAAGCTGCTCGGCAGGCAGCCCAGCCCTCGCTGCTGGAGGACACAGCCCCAGGACCTCATCCCGGGTACGGAGACACTCGCGTCCCCCAGGCCCCGCACACCTCGACACGAGTCGGGGGAAAGCAAAGACCTCCTGAATCCCATTCTCCTTCCCCCAACGCGAGGATTAATTACACATGTTGTCTGGGCACAGACCAACTATCACCAAGCAAAGTCTCACTCCATAAATTTTAAACTGCTAATAATGGGGCTGGACAGGAGTTTTAAAGCTTCAGTAGACAGTTTACAATTAACCTACTCCTGTCAGCTGGAAAATCACCCTCCAATGCGATTCCCCTTCACGTCTGACTCGCTTGGAGCCAGAAGCTGCTTTAGGAGGGCCGGAAAGGAGGATTCCGGCTTTGACAGATCCCACGCACTCCCAGGAAAGGCAGGTCCAGCCTGGACCTGCGCTCCCACTATTTGGGTGGGATGTTGGCACTGGCTAGAAATTCCTTTTCCCAAATTTTGCAGATCTTTGGATTCCTCCTGGTCACACTTTTGGTCATCTGTCCCAAAGGGACAAAACATGGCTTGAAACAACTTGGATTCAGTGGCCATGATGCAACCTGGTGTCACCTACCCCGGTGCATGCGCTGCCCAGGCCACGAGCCTTTCCCAAGCTACTCTTACCAAGGAGAAAAACTTGTTGGGAATAAAGGGGAGGGTTCCCCTGGTCAGCTGCACGTGCCCTTGGTGGAGCTCGGGATCCAACCTCAGAGCCTGCAGCTGCATCAAGACCAAGACTCGTGTCCCTTGTCACGGCCACAAGGTGAAGCTCCAGAAAGGGCCAATCTGAAATTCCTGGAGAGAGAAGGGAAAAAAAAAGTGATAGCAAATTCCATTAGTGCAAGGAAAAAACATGGGGAAGGGGACGGGGGGGAGGAGACATCCAGTCATTTTCAGCGATTAAAAGGCAAATTTTATTCCCCGGGGCCCTTGGAAGCACGGGGGCGTTGCTATGGTTTCACTCCCACCGGCTGGAAATGACAATATTAGCAGGGCGACCTGGTAATTGGAAACTGTGCCCCCAGGTCAGGCCGCGGAGAAAATAAAGAGAGATTAGGGAGCCCTAAAGACGCGCAGAATGCTGCGGGCTCCTGCGCTCCCCACCTTTTATAAGGGCCCATTTAAATGCAGATTATGACTTTCCACCTGGGGCTGCTAATCTGTCTCACAGCCAGATCAAACAATACGGGGTCTCTCCGCGCTGGGGGGCCGGGCGCTTTCCATGGGTCTGTCACCCGCTCCAGCCACCCCACTTTGCCCAGGGCAAAGCCCAGAATTTTGCATTCACAGATGGTTATTTTTCCACCCGGGATGCTGAGACCCCAATATCCTGGCAAAACCAGCCCCAGCTTTCCCTCATGGTACAAAAAAAGTGGGAGCAATCAAGCTAATGAGCACAGAGGTGGCATTCCCTGCATTTAGGGAGGGAAGGGAGCACCGCCAAGACCAAGCCCCAGGGCTTCCAGAATGGGGGACAACGGCACAGAAATCCCTCAGATGAAGTTATCACTACCACGAGGCGCTCAACCAAGGCGGACAAATGAACAGAGCCATTTGCTCCATTCGGGAAGGACCCAGGGGATGATCCAGGTCACTCCTGCTCTTGGCCGGTCGCCTGTTACTGGCAGGAACCTGGGAGAGGCCGGGGGACCCTGGGAATCGATATCCAGACCAAGGCAGGAGCAGGGAGGGCTGAGGAGCCCAGGGCCGCGCATTTTAATGGGTGCATTTAATCCCCACCATGCAGGGCACCCATCATAAAGCACCTTCCACAACTGCTGACACAGCAGGGAACATTGTCCACTTCCCCAAAGCCAAACGTGAGGCCTCGAGACACGATTTGTCCTAGTGAAAGGTAGTGACGAGGCTGGAAATGGCATGGGGATTTCTAGGTGCCATCTGGCCAACTCTTGGATGGGTCTCCAGTGTCACCACTGCCACCTCTGTCACTTCACGGAGCTCAAACCCAAGCAGGCTCAGTCACCTTCCTCTATGGACAGTTTCTAGTGCGGCCTGTTCCACAGTCACCTCAATATCTCCAAAGCAGGAGGGGGAAAAAGAAAGGGAAATGAGATCCAGAAGACCATGCAGGACACAGGGGTAACTGCTCTCTTGCTCCCATTCACTATTCTTTGCAAAAAGGCTCTTATCTAAGAGGAAGGGAAAAGCAAAAGGGAATCCTCAATCAATAAATAAATCAACTTTTGAGGGCAGACCAGCTTCCAAATGCACCTAGACCAGGCTCTGGTCTCGAGCTGCCTCCTTTGCACCAGCAGCAACGCGGGCAGGACAAGCAGCAACCCTGGAACGCAAGAAAAGCGAGACTGGGCCCCCCAAAAAAGCCCAAATCAAGTTCCCCCGGCCTCAAAGCCGCCTGCCCCAAGCCCTCCCCTTCCTCCCCCCTTCCCAAACTGTCATGCTTTATTTTGTTTGGGTGGATTTTCTTTCTCTGCTCTCCCCCCGCCCCCTTGCAAACAGATAGTTTTCCCATGGAGATCCAGCACGCTCTGTGCCTATTAGCATCCTTGTGCATAATTAGAGCCGAGCGCATTGTCATGCAAAGCGCCCGCGGATGACAACACTTCATCCCCGACGACGCAGAAACGCGGCGAGGAAGTTTCTCACACTGCTTTTAGCCAAGGCAAACGGGGCCGCGCACGGCCTGCAGATTTTAATTAATGGATGGGCGCTGGGCTCCCCTTGCCCGGCTCGAGGGAAGGGCCCCAGCCACCCGTGTCCGCCCCGACTTTAACCATGGGCTCCGCATTTTTGTTTAATACTTGCAGCTCATTAAAATAAATTAAAAACTCCCCCTCGCCCCGAACAGTCACGGAATCATTTCCCACCACCCACAAAGGACAGCACGGCTAAAGCAGGGTTTGCTTTGCAGCAATCAGCCTCTCACTATGTCTGTGCTGCTCTCCCCGATGCCTGGGGCATGGCCAAAGAGGCTCAGGAACCTCTTTGCTCCGGTGCAAACATCTCCGGGTCCTAATGGGTCTTCTGGCTTTGTTGGAGCTGGATATTGGTGGGGTCCCTCGGGACACGTCACAGAGATGGGTCTCAAACCCTCGGCTGCTTTTCCCTCCGAGGTGGAACTGCCAAGGAAGAGCGGGATGGATGTTAGAAGCGTTTTCTAAGAAACACCAAAGTCCCCTTTTCAGAAGGGCTGGAAACTCCCCGAGGATGAAACCCCAGGGACTCGGCAGCCACTTTTGCGCAGACTTTGGGAGCCTCCAGGGAGGACACTCAGGAGCACTGCAGTGCCAGCAGCTCCCCAAAACGTCAGCCTGGACATTCCCTGGGAAAACTCAAGGCATCTGCTCCCCTCGGCCAGCACCCAGCGCTGGGGCTAAGAGGAGGCTGAGCAGAGCCCTGAGCGCGGGAGGCCAGGGCCACCTTGGACAGCGGTGCCCAGGATCCCGCCGCGCTCCCGGCTCCATCCCGACCTCTGTCCCCTCTAAAGCAGCCACGGGGCTTGCAAGGTCCCCTCCTACCAGCAGCCCCAGGTGCCCCCCAGCCTGGGCTGGGAAGGATTCCCCATCCGGAGGTGATTGCAGGTGCAGAGGCAGGTGAACATGTCTGAGAGCAGTTTTCCATCCGCTTCCTTGCGATGGAATTAAAACCCCCTAATAGGCAGACTAACAGGAGGAGGAGGAGCTGGGGGCAGAGCAGCTCTGCGCAGCAGAGATGGGTAATTGAAACGTGTTGAAATGATCTGGGGAGGTCCGAGGCTGCGAGGCGCCTGGCGGGTCCAGCCTGCCTAGACCGAGCGCCCTAGAAATGCCGCCCTCCCCACGTGCCCACGGAGAGGTCGGCACCGAGACCCGCAGTGATTTTCACGCTCCGTCATGGGCTTTGCCCACGTTTTCTGAAACTGTTTCAAGAAAACTAAGAATGAGAAAACAAAACCCGAGATTCCGACAGGTGACACAGAAAGCCCTTGGGAAAGGGCAGCGCTAATCAGAGCAACCGGCGCGGACCCCGGATCGGGGCACGGATCCCTCCTCTCCTCCCACTCAGCTGCTCCCTCCTCCATTCACCCTGGAAAGGAGCAGGAATAGCCCCGAGAAGGTAAATATTCTCTAAAAATCCAAGAAAAGAGGAAACTTCCAACATACTTCCAGTGATTCAGAAAGTGACAGAGCTTTGTTTAGACTTCCTCCTAATTCACATTTTATACTGACCTCTCAATTCATATCCAGTCCATCTTCCCTCTTATTTGTTTTCCCCTTCCCCCTCCTTTTTTTTTTTTTTTTTTTTTTTTTTTTTTGAAACCTGTTTAATCCTTTTAAGTTCAAGGATTTGAAAAGCAAATACTATAAAAGATGAAAGGTGCGTTGGAGGAAATCAACTTTGATAAGAGGCTTTTATGGCTTGTAAACCTTATTCCGGCCCTTGGGCTTGAAAGGCAACGCTAATTTTAAGAGCCTTATGCAAGCCTCACATTGAGCTTTAAAAAAAAAAAAATCATCGTATCGGCCTGGAAACGATGGGCACCTGGTGAAGCGGCTCCTCATCACAGGACACTGAAGGCTCTGGGAAGATCAGAGGAGCAGCAGCAGTGCCCAGCACCTTCCACGGCTTTTCCCACCTGGATTTGCAAGACCCCGGGCAAGGGGAAAGCTCCGAAGGGCAGCGCAGGCTCCGTAAGGGTCTGGGGACGCTAACGAGGGGCACTAAGGAGCTGCAGGAGAGTGTGAACAGGAGGCTGCATCACCCTTGTTTGAGCCACAGGATGGGGAACGAGCTCAGAAGGGCACCCTGGAGCGGTGCAGACCCCGCTCGGGACACCCCAGAGCACCCAGCAAAGCCTCAGACTTTGTGTTTTACACCACGAGCCACCACGTTGCCACCAGCGCCTGGGGGTGACGAGCCACAAGCCGCCACCACCCTGCTTTGGGGCCGCTGCCCTCTGCCTTTCCCATGGGAAAAGCCTCCGACGGAGGGCTCGGAGCGGCCGCACATGGGGACATGGGGACACAGGGACCCTTCCCGCAGGCTGCCCCCATTGGCCCCATGCACGGAGCCCTGTTGCAGTGCCAGACCTTCAGTCGAGTAATTATTAATATCGTAATAAAAATCCTCTCCCTCGGCCGCGTTCGGCTTTTGTGTCTCCCCAGAGCACGGGAGGGACTTGCGGATCAGCTCCTCAATCTTTGTGCTTCTCCTCGGGAGGCTTCAGCATCTTTTCCAGGAACTTGTGTCAGGAACTAACGCAAAGGGAGAGGGGAAATAATAAGAAACCCGCTTGGGGAGCACAAAAGCTTCAAAAAGGTTTTGGGTCGGGTCCTACATGAGGTTTCGGACCTCTGGGAAAACAGGGGGCGGAGGGAAAGGAGAAATTTGCCTCCACTCTTACGGGCTGCTCCATAAAATCCCCCAGAGAATCCTTCTCTGGGGACTTTTACAACTTCCTCAGTCATCAAGGGCCAATTTCCGAGTATTCCCAGCGCTTCTGGGAAGGCAGGAGCTTCCCCTTTGCTCCAAAGTCCCCGTGCAGCCCGAGGTCACTCGTTGTGCTCCGGGTGGCACTGACGGAGCAGGGTCATTCCCCAGCCCGGAGCACTGAAAACGCCCCGGTCCTGCTAAGCAGCTCCCTGCCCCTTTCCCCATCCCCTCCCTGCTCTCATCCCGCTCGCTTCACATGTCCTTTCCAGCTCCAAAACCCATTGCTCATATTTTGGCCAGGGGCCCTGCAGCATTTTGCAAGGATTTGGGTAATGAATCAGCTACCTGCAGCTGTTTCCTCACTGCCACCCAGGCACAGAAATCCTGATGTTAAAGCAGCAACTCACCTTTCCTAAGGCTTGAACTTAAATTAACACAAAACAAGGCTCATCAAAGCCATGCACAGATGTCCCTTCCCTACCACGCTGCTCGTTGTCATCCTGAGTATCTAAAAGGTCAGAAAACAGCAAATTGGAGGAGGATGCGGGTCTGGGATGAGGACAGGCACTCAGAGAAGGGGCACAAGGAGCTCAGTGCCAAGCCATTCCCGAGGCACTTCCCACAGGAGCCACATCCCACCTGGAGCGACGCTGTCCAGCCAGGGTTTATGGGATAAGATAAAGGATTGATGAGGAATCTCCACCACCATCCTGCTTTGCTATTCCACATCTGTGGAGCTGTCAGCCCCACAGCACAAGAGAAAACTCATCAATTTCCAGGGAAGTGCCAAGGAAAGTGCCTAATGGGAACCACGAGATTTCTGCAACATCCTAAGATGTTGAGAAAGAGGGTACACTTAAATGCAGAACAAGGCAGCTGAGCCACGGATTACACGACATAAACAGCAAAATAAGAGTAGAAATGGAAAACATGTGTAACAGGAGGCTAAAATTATTCAACTATTCTGATATCTGCTATCCAGAAAGAAAATATATATTGAACAATTCACATGTCCTGATGACAACAAATAAAGAATAACAGAACTCTATTTCATACTCTCCTTTCCTTTGCCCTTGTGCAATCCTGCATGGATGAAGGCTCTTGCTTCACCCACTCGGATATTTATTCTGTGTAGAAATAGGGGACTGTCTCTGCATAGGGACCAAGGCCAACACACGTGAGGGCTGAAAGCTACGGACCCCATCCATGCTCACCCAAAACCATGAAGTTAAGACCTTTTTTGGGGGAGTCAGAAACATTTACCAATACCTTCATGAACAGAAGTCAGAGAAGTCATAAGCACAAGAAGCCCAAACCCCCAAAGCAAATGCAAAGCATTGCATTCAGTTCTGCATTGCAAATCAACAATGCTTGTAAACATTATAATTGGATCTTCAACATCTCAAGCAGTTTTCAAAGCCAAAATTATTTCCTGCAATTTTAAAATAACAGAAATTACAAATGAAATCAACTCAGATTTTTTGTTTCTGCTATCCAGGCTGAAAAAATGCCAATAAATAAGAACATTAATGAAAATAATCAGGGAGAAATTGCTAGGATTTTTTTTAAACACCCACACGTCTCAGTTGCTTTGGGGAGCCTTTCCCTCCCGGCCAGCTGCGGGATTACAAGTTCTCCGCCACAACCGCTCACCCAAACTCCAGGTCTTTGAGTGACCCAGCTGGAGAGGGACCATTTCATGGCAATACCGAACCACCACCCGGCTCCGGTTAATTTTCCACGCAGGAAAGGTGCTAGGTTGGTTGGGATCCGAAGCTCGGAGCCTCAGGTGGGTGCCGAGGAGGAAACCAGCTGCAGCCCCCACACGTGTCCGGCCAGAGGCAGAACCCCCCGAGGAGCCTCCAAGGGCGAGGACGAGCTTGGAGCACCGCCGGCATCTGCAGGACGCAGATTCCCAGAGCTTGAATATTTAGCATTTACACTATACTATTTATACAAAGCTTTAATATCAAGGATCACTACAGCCAATGGAGCACCTCTGGACTCCGAGAGCCATCCCATGGGATCTCCAGCCTCTCCACACAAGTCATCCCTCTTCCCACCCGGCAGCGCCACCGATTCCGTGGGGATCGGCTAGTGTTACGCAGGGGAAGGAGAGGCGAATCCCGCAGCTGTTTTGTTAAGCAGCCCCGCGCTGCAAACACAATTTGCTAACAGTCATTACAACGTGCCTACAACATTTGGCCACCAGACTTGCTCCGTATTTGTTTTTAGGGGACGAGCGATTGCTCAACAGCTGTTGTGTAGGCCTGGCCAGCCTAAAAAACAACAAAAAAATCCGCCCTTCAGCACATATCCAGGGAGACCAAGGGGCTTTTTCACTTATTTATACTACTAGCAGCACCAAGGGATTCTTAGCAGGATGAGGACCTCGTGGCAGCACCACACGTATCGGGAGAAGCCAGCACGGGGCTGCAGCCGGATGGGGAGCAGGGGGCAGGAAGAGGGGCCATCGTCCCCAGCCGCTGAACTCCGGGTTTAAGCTTGTCTGAGGCAAGAGGAGATGGAAGACTGATGGGTGTCCCCACTCCTACGAGTGACAACGATGCCACGGCTGCTGCTGTCGCTAATAAATCATTAATGGACTGTTTGCCTCCAAGAGTTAATGCTGCAGGCTGCTGAGCGTCTCACGCACAGGTAGCAGAGCAAGGTCCTCTGCAGATGGGGCATGGAGACGTTTGCAACCCGCTACCAACAGGCGCTCCCAGCGCTGCAGTTACTGCCCGATGGCTCCCGTCCCCCTGGACAGTTGTGCAGAGCACTGGAGCCACCTCCTCCATGGGGAGGCTCCACACAGCCCCGTCCCGCTGCCTTCCCAGGAACGGGCACACTTACACGGAGCCCATGGAGCCCACGCTCCTCGTGCCCAAGGACCTCACATCCAGACTAGCGCCCCTGCTGCAATGGCAAAGCAAGCTGCACAGATTACACAAAAATCTGCAACGATTTTATGATGGAAAGAACAAGCTTTTTCTCCTACATTAAAACCCTTTTCTTCCCCCATCTGAACCCAGGAGGACTTCTGCTATACCTGAAAAGGATAAATAAAAACAGCTTTCGTGTCAGCAAGGCTGTGTATTTACCGGGGATCTCAGGCAGAGAGTAAAAGGTGCTTGCAGCAGCAGCAGCCTGCAAGGCTGGCAGCCCCATGCAGGTGCAGCGCTGCCCAGGTGTCACAAGCAGCACCGTGGCGGCCTCTCCTAAGCTGCACATCCCAGAGCAGGCTGGGCTGCAAAAGCTGCACAGGGTCCTCAGCAGGACACGACAAAGACCGTGACTTCGGGCTGATAGAGAGAGGGGCACGAAGAGGAAAGCGACCCCATATTGCAACAATCTCCTCTTCCCAGTCATTAATTGCATCCTGCTGGCACAGCCCTTTGGCAACCCAGCCCTAACCCATGTCCAAGGCTTCCCTCCTCCAGCCACTTGTTAAAGAGGCTTTAACCCCTCGGGGCCCGACGCCGGGGCAGCCTGAGCTGCAGGGAAGCAGCCAGCACGGAGGTCAGGAAGCAGCAGGAGCTTCCAGGGCCCGGCTGCCTCCGTCTGCAGAACGTGGGGAGGGGACAGGGCAGAGGGACGAATCCTGGCGGGAACCCGCTCCTGCCTCTCGGCTTTGGAAGGATGTGCTCACGGCTGGGGGCTGTCTCAGATGAAAGGGTCTTCGGCATTTTCAGGCCAAAGGGTCCTATTTTTATTTTATTTTTGAGGGCCACATGCAGGCAGATACCTTTAATGGTGCTAGAAACAGATGGGCCACCGTTTTCTTTGCTCATACAGGGCGCCGGACGTAAGAAAAAAAAATGTCATTGAGAAAAGAACAAAACCTTCTCCTTTTTCATTTATGGCTCCTTTCTCGCCACCTGAGATTGGCAGCTGGATGGTTGGCAGCCTCCTGAGCCCAGGGAAGGAGGAAGCCATGGAGGAGCCCGGAGCTCTGGGAAGCAAAGGGTGCTCCAGAGTTTTGAGGGATTTGCAGACTCCACAGACCTGATTTATCCCAGCTTTGGGGTGCTGCAGTCCAGCTGCCCTATTCTCCCTGCAGCATCGATGGAGAGGGGTCAGATACTGGATGGAGAACAGAGCTCCTGGTCCTAACAGGGCTCCCTCATTGCACACTTCTCCTCAAAAGGCTCTAGGCAGCTCAAGTGACAAACAAGACCTCCGTCCAGCCAAAATATGCCAAAAATGGGCAAATTAACCCAGCTCCAATGCTCAAGATAACAGAGCAGAAAAAAGCACCAAGCCCTTTTGGTGGGTCTGGAAAGAACCCAACCTTTGCCAACTCCCCAAGCCAAGGGAGCTTCTCATTTCCAAAAAAAATCTAGAACCTTTTCAGCCTCTATTTGTTTGCTGTTTTCTTTTTCATTTCTTGAGATTGCTCCCCTTGCGCTTTTCCTTTATTAATCTTCTCAACTTTTACCCAAACAAAGGAAGAAGGCAAAACAACAACAGCGAAGGGGATACAAGGGAGGAGAAACCGTTTTCACAGATGAAAAAAAACCTCAGGAGACTGAAAACCAACCTCACTCCTTCCTGCAAAGTGGAAATTAAGAAGTCAGGAGTCAGGAAAGAGGAGTAAAAGAGTGGAGCTTTGGTTGAAAAACTCTAACGAGGCCAATTAAAATAACTCGGGAGCCTCTCGCAGAAAAGGACCTTTTCGGCTCCAGGGCTTAGCACACAGAAGGAATTTCAGGAAAAGCTCCTCTTTCTCCCACATCACCAGCTCTCGAACCGGCAGGACACTCCGTGTCAAGGAATGCGCTCAGGACATCAAATCCATTCCCGAGCCTCTTGCAAGTAACCCCCCATCCCCATCCATAACTATGGATTGACCCTTTTCCTTTACCTTTTCACAAGAAATTTTGAAAACAAACGATTTTAAGTCTTCCTCACTCGCAGAGAGGAAGCAGATTGAGCCCGAAACCGAGGCAAAGAGTCGGCTGCGTTCCAGGGAACCGCACGGGCAGAAACCATCCCGCTTCCCTCCGTCTTTGTGGGAAACCCGCTGATTTCCATCTGAGAAGGCAGGGCTGTAACGGAGTATTTCCAGTTTCAAGTCTTGTTCTGACAGCACCTGCAAAAAATATTCAGTCGAAACAAGCATTCCTTCCCATGGACAGAAATAGACACTTTGGTCCAGGAGCTATTTCGGTTCTTCCCCCCCAAATATTTTGACAAAATCCATTTTCATTATCTCTGACATTTCCTCCAGCGCGTGAGGGATGGTGAGAACGGATCCACCCATGGCTCGAGAAGGAATTCAAGAAAGAGCAGCCCGTGGCAGAACTAGAAAGGCCGAAGGAGCGGGAGCTGCTGTGGCAGCAGGGCAGGCAGCACCCAGGGCTTTGGGCTCCTGAAAAGCCGCGAGGAGGCCGGGCAGCCCGGAGCACCTCGGCAAGGGATGGGAGCAGCTCGGATGGTGCTGCACCCGGTGAAACGCAGGGCTGAGCCCTCGGTGCCGACCGAGCTGCTGCCTGGGCTGCCCAGCCGGCACCGCTCACACCAGTGAGATTCCTTAGAAGAGATTTCCTCCCTTTTGAACTTAATCGCATCCAAACCCCAAGCTGCAGGAGGCCTCGAACTGCAACCCCTCACTGCAGACTACGAGATGCTTTCCAAAACCTTGAGGCTTGTAGGGAAAGGCCCAAGGTCACATCTGTAGAATGGCACAGGGTGAAGCGTCCCGCATCCCCACAGCCCGAGGGAACCAGTGGGAAGAGAGGCCCTTTCCATCCAGAGCAGCCAGAGGAAACTGGTGACACCTCGAGGCATCGATACACCCAGTGACAGGTCACACCTTTAGCTTCATTTTCTACCTTCCCGAGCTGCATCACTCAAGAATAACTTAAATGCTGAAGAGCTCTGATTTCTCTCCCCTGCACTTCTCTTACAGACTGGAAAGGAGATAAAAACACCCCCGGGCTGGAGCGGTTACATGTCCTTTCCCTTCCCATCTCGGCCAGAAGCCGTACGGAGGTAGGGAAAGGCAAACTCCCGGTGTCCACATCCAGCCCAGCACTGCAGAGGTGAGACGGGAGGTGCTGCCACGGGAAGCAAATCCCTGGTCCCATTCCAGCAGCAGCTTCAGAGATGGGAATATCTGGGTGGGCGACCAACAGGGCTGCCCGCGCAGGGCAGAGATGGAGGGTGCTCCAGTACCCACGTCTGCTCCGAGCCACGCGGTGCAGCGCATGGAATCACGCTGCGGTTTGGAAACGTGGACCAGTGACCACCAGGGAGGCAAAGGAACCTGCCAAATACCTCGCGCTGGAAAAGCTCCGTGGTTTCAGCTCCCTCGGCTGACACGTTGCCAAAGACACCCTCTTTCCCCTTCCCTCTGCGGTGCGTCAAGGCGAGCTCAAGGTCTGCAAGCCAAGCTGGAACCGGGCCAGCTTCCCTGCTTTGGGGTTGACTGCACAGCCCGAGTTTTCCCAACCTCCTTGCAGCTATGCTGGAAAGCTTCCCTGAATTCCCATAAATGCTTTGGCCAGACTTGAATTAAGGGTTTTTAAGGGTTTGCAGAAAGCCCTGACTGCGGGTGCAGAGCCTCGGAGCCACCGCTCCGCTCTGAGCTCAGCCTGGCGGGTCCTGAAGAGCCGGGGCAGGAAGGGAGCCAAGCGGAGGGGATGAATCACTACTCATCGGGAAAGGTTGGAGCAACGGGAGCAGAACCGGAGAGAAAGGAGCGCAAGGGAGAAAAGGGACAGGACAGCACAGGGTGACACCTCGAGCCAGAAGCTGGGAGGTTTTCAGAGGAATCTGAGCGTGACGGGGGCAAAAGTGACCGTGGAAGAGACCAGTGGGGACGGGGTCGTGGTCACCAGCGCCCACGGGCCGCCCCGGCCCTCCTGCCCCTCCGGCAGCGGCTCCTCGGCTTTTCCCCGCGGCGGGAGGCCCCGGCCCATTAGACAAGGCCCGATTGCTCCTGGCCGCCTCCCCCGTGACACAATCGAGTGCGCATACAAGGCAGAACAAAACAGTGACAATTGGTGACAAATGGACTGCACAGCATCCCGTGGCCCCGTCGCCATGGGGACGGCAGCCGAGCGCGGGCGGGCCCGTCAGGCGGCCGCGGGGGACACCGGGGCCGGAGGGAGCAGAGGGAACGGGAAGGGAGGCACCCCTGAACGTCCCTCGGTCCCGAGCCTCTACTGGCGCCACCGAGCAGGGAGGGAAAGGGCTCAAGCCGCCCTGGCACGGACCCAGCGAGTCCCACCAAGCACGTTTGGGATGCCAAGCGATGCCGCGCGGCGCTGGATGGGGGAGCATGAGCTCCCTTCCAGCGGGGAAGGGACCAAGGCCAAGAACGGGAGAGCAGCGCCGGCTCCCCGGCCTCTCCAGGCAGGGGCAAGCGCCGCTTCCAGCGTGTCCTGGAGCAACTCAATGCCTTTGCACTCAGTGCAAGCGACAAACGCCCCAAAGCCGGTGTGGAAACGCTCACCGTGCACCCAGCGCCGCGGATGCGCTCGAAGCACCTATATAACTGGACATGCCGTTTCGGGAACTCAGCCTCCCCTTGCAGCACTGCCTGGTTCCACGTGGGCTCCCCGACTGCCTGGCAGCCCCCAGGGAACGTCAGGCAGCAGCGACGGCACCGGCAGCTCTGCCCTGCTGCCGGCAGCCACCAGAGCACGGGCGCCCATTGAGCGGGTGTCAGGCCTGCGCGTCCCCCCGTGCAGGTGGGCACGAAAGAGTTAAGGCTGCAGCTGCCCGTGCACAGTTATGCTCCGAGTGTTCCCACTGCTGCATGAAGTCAGCTGTCATTAGAGAACAAAGGCGCCCCGGAGCCGCTCGAGTTGTGTCACACTCGGGAGGCGCGGGGAACTGCTCCCTGATTAGGATTTCTAAATCGGTCCCATCGAGGCCCGGAGAATAAAGCAGCAGAACAATGAGCTGGGCGCATTCACACAGGCGGCAGCCCCCGGTGGCCCCCCAGCCCCTCGCATGCTTCTCCTCCCACCGGGTGCTCGGCAGCACTTCACCTCTAAGCCCCATTAAGCGCCGCAGCCTCTGCACTCGAGCGGTGGCCGCGTCACCTGCAGCTGGCCCTGCTCACCCTTGGGTCCCCATGCTAGAGCATCCCTCTTTGCCAGGGGCCTCTTGCCTGCAGGGAAATCCACCCCGTGCTCCGTGGCATCTATCACCTCCTCCCGGCAAGGCCACGGTGGTGGTTTGGAGAAGGTGGCAGTGCCGCTTCCCAGCGATGCTCCTTCCCCACCGCGGATGCAAAAGGAGCATCCTGCAGCCAGTGCAGCATCCCTCGGTAACCCGGATGGGACGAGGCTGGCAGCCGCTGACCATGGTAGCGAGCCTTCCCTGGAGGCTCCTTGCAGCACTGTCCCATGCTTGGCAGCGGGGAGGAGCGTCCATGCAAGGCGCCGTGCTCCCCTGCACTTCCAAACCTGCTGCTTCTTTGCATCCCAGGTGGATAGAGCAGCGGAGTCTGACACCGGCTGTGGGAATCCTTAGGAGCCAAGTGCTTTTGATGTGGCACCACAAACCGCAGCTGCAAGACAACCCAACTCTGCCCCCTAAGACCCATCTGCTTCCCCTGGCCAGGGAATCACCCACCTCAGATATTCTCCTTTCTCCTGACCAATATTTCACGTGCACAGAAAAAGAGCAGCAGTTGGAGGGGCAGTTGCTGAACTCATGTCAACCGAGGTTCCTCCACGACCGCTCAGGTTCTCACGCTGCTGGCGGGAGGGAAGCATTGGTTTGGCCAGTGATGTCTGCAAAACTTTTCTTGGAAAAAGTACACATTTCGGCACAAAATGACACAGCACAAGTCAAAAAACCTGAAGGAAAACCAAGATCGTTGTGAATTTGGGACATTAAGAAAACAGAGGCAGGAATTAGAGGGCAGTAAATGCTGTTCTTGGCTCCGACTCCCACTTCGCTCACGACATCGGCCTTGCCGATTTGCAGCTCTCTTGCCTCAATTCTTCCCGTGCGGAAGGAGGAGGCGACCCTCTAAGTGGATACTTCCCAGGAATGCAAATGCCGAGCACCGGGAATCCTGCAAGCCACCAGAAACATGCCCGGACTGTCCTCGATGAGGAGTCTCCTGAGCCCAGGGAAGCCCAGGTTTGGGGCACAGCGCCCCATAAGCGGGATGTGCCTACACCTCAACATGCCGCCCGGTGACGGGGACACTTGGGGACACCTCCACGGCACCAAGCCGAAGCCATCACTGTTACTGCACCGCTCAGATGTAGTAAAACACCACAGGATCCACGATGGAAAAGGGGATTGGGATGCGCTTGGCTCCCCCCGCGCCGCGAGCGTCCTCAGCGGCGGGCGGCCAGCAGGTGCAATGAATAAATATCCTGTGCGGGATCAACCCGGGCCGAGGAGGGAGGGCGGGAATGGAGATACGGGGCCGGGCGTCCCCCCCGTCCGGCGCCGGCACGCACGCTAATCCGCCGGATTTGGCCGTCATCTGACATGGGCGGCGGGAGGGCCGCCCGCGCCGGCACGCCTCTCCCTTCACGCCAGGAAAGGATTTTCATCCCTTGAGAGCACAATGAGGGGGGAAGGAAGGCAGGAAAAATAAAATAAAAATAAAAGGGGGGGAAGGGGGAAATAAAATAAAAGCCAATCAAGCGGGGATCAGCTGTGGGCCGGGCCGCCGCGGGGCTGCCCGTCCCAGAGGGGGGCGCGGGGAGACATATTGGGCCGTGTGGGAAACCCGCGGCCTCCGCTTCTCACACATTGTTCTGGCGCCCGGCGCCCCCCTCGCCCGGCAAAGCCGTTAATGCCACAAAAGAGGCCGGGCCCATTGTGCGGCGGGGCCGGCTGAGCGCGCGCGGCCGCCCCGCGAACGCGCCCGCCGGCTGGCCCCGGCCTCGCTGAGCTGGGGCCGCGGCGGGTTAAGCGCGGGTACGGTTTCATGAAGGGCTAATAGGCCCGGGGCCATGGAAGAGACCCCGTTCGCTCAGCGACAGGGCCCCGTGTGCCCTGCGGAGAGGAGGCCGCGGGCTGGGGACGGAGCGCGGAATCCAGCGCCGCGTCCCCGGGGAATTCCTCGCGGATCCCAGCGACTCCGGGCTGGCTCATGCTCCTGCTGCACCCCGAAAACGCCCGCCAGCCACATCTGAGACACCCGCAACCCACTGAAGTCATCAAAGGCACCTCCTTTCCCCCAAAGCAGCTGTCGCGAAGGTCAAATCCTTCGCTGTGGAACACGCATGGAGGAAGCCGAGCAAAACAAGAGCAAGGTTGGCACCAAGATGGGATGCTCCCATCCCGAGATGGGAATGGGAAAGAGGGGGAAATTGGTCGTGTTGCAAGCACGGACACCTATAGCCAGGGCTGTGCTGAGCCCGACAGCCCCAGCCCTGCTCCAACCTTGGTTCTGCCACCAATGGGAACCACTTTTGAAGGGAAGCTGCTTTCAGGGTGCTCAGCCTCACCAGATTTTGGCTTCCCCTCTGTTCTGTCCATATGGACCACGAGCACGGCCATCTCTTCTAGGCTCCCAAGACTCATCCTAGGGATGAAGCTGGAGGACCCTGAGCATCTCTGCTGGACCGTGAAGCTCCACTCAGAGGAACAATCGAGAGAAGGGGACGTTTCAGTGATCGTGCAACAGCTTCACTTCCCTGTCAACCACCACCACTTGCCTCATGCGATGGGTTTTTCACAGTGCCTGTCCCGTCACAAGCCCACATAGACCAAGGGCAGATAAATTCTACATCACGTGCATGACACTCCAGTGCAAGCTTCCTAGCAAACTCCAACACAGCATCTATCCCACCTGACTGCCAAAGACCAAGTTTTTGGCCAAATTTCCTACAAATATTGAGGAGTTCTGCAAGCTTCAAGTCCTCAGAGCGCCACATTTTCATGCTTGTCTCTGTAGCCTAGAAAGCCGGAGCTTGAGTTGTTAAGAAAGCTGGGATTCCCAATATCCTGGAGCCAAAGCCTTCAGAGAAGCAGCAGAAAGCTGCAGACTACAAGGCAAGCTCTCACTTAGATTCTCTGACGTCCACTAGGGTTGAGCTGAAACATGGCTGCACTCCTTTTGCAAGGCTTTGAACGGGTCCTTCTCTTCCACCCAACTATTTACGAAGAGCTTGCTCGAATTGGATGCATTTTGCACATCTGACGTACCAGCAAGTTTTGCCAACGCTGCCCAAGAAGGTTTAAAAGTTAAGGGTGAAACAGAGGGATGGACAGCATGTCTCAAACCCCATTTCCCCAGGAAAGCCCTCTGCGGAATATGACGTTGTGCAATAGCCACGATAACATCTTGACAGCTTGCACCGATATTTTTCTGGTTTTTTTTTTGGTTGTTTGGTTTTTTTGTTTTTTTTTTTTTTGAGAATCAGTGTTGCAATCCACACTCAGGGTTAAGAGCTCTGGAAAGCTCGTCTCCGATGAGCGCTGTAATGGATACGTCTCATGCGCAACGGGCCCACGGGCGGCTGCAGGGGCAGGAGTCTCAGCTGAGAGCAGCTCCGCTGGAGGAACTCCAGCCGCTTACGCAGCTCATGATCCGCTCTGGCCCCAAACATTTATTGTTTCCCAGCAAAATTGTACTATAAGCACAAACAGCAGAATAAAACACAGCGGCACTCAAAGTTTAGCACGTGTTATTTCTTGCTATTGCATCTCAAGATTTTCCAGCGCTAACTTTAGCTGGGGCAACTGGTTTGCTTCGTTCAACCTGACAGACCAAAAAGAGGAGGGGGCAGAAATCAAATCACAGCACAAAAACAACGGGAACCACTTTTGAAGGGAAGCTGCTTTCAGAAACCTGGCCACGTCCAAAAATTACCACCGGTCTCAGCAATTACGAAAAGTAAAACATTAAAAAGCATGAGACAAAGTGCATTTGCATGCTAAAAGCTCCCGTCAGCAGCGCCGAGAGGCTGTATCTAATAACAAAGCAGATAACTTCCCCTCCAAAGAAATATTAACCCTGGTGTCACTTCCCTGTCTGGGTTTGCACCGCGCAGCCGCGCTCCTGGCCGCAGCCCCGGGAAGCTGCAACTTCCCGGCCAAGCCAAGCCAAGCCGCGGGGTTCTTCCCTGCTCAGTCATCCCCATCCAGAGCAGACTCCAGCGGGTTTGTGGGAGGGAGGGAGCCTGGAGCTGGGGAGGTTTCTCAGAATGGGGTGGATTTGCTGGAAAGCGGCGTTCCAGAAAGCGCATTCTAGTTCTGCAATAGCTGTTGCAACAACAGGTTTGAGTTTGATTCAGAGACCGCAGGTGGGCAAGTTACCTGAGGGCCATAAAGAGGAAACTCCTACATCCGTTCTAAAAGTGTAAACTAAGACTTAAGCCTCTCAGCCGCAGAGGGAGGGGAGCTGCAGGGCCAGGCACACACCTTTGCAGCGTGCAGACTTGGATTTCACCTGGAAACACCACGTCGGGCTCAAAACGCGAGCCGAGAGAAGGCTTTGAGCTAAGCCTCACACAGAGGCGCTGCTGGGGGAGGTGAAGTGCAAACCCGAGCCAGAGCTTTGCAGAGCTTTAACGGGGCTGCTGACACCAGAGCTTTGCTCTCCTTGCTGATGATCTGCAGGCTGCCCAACAGAAGGTCAGTGGGGCTGGAGGACTGTCAGCACCCCCTGCATGGGACATCCTTCAGGCATTGCGTTCGGAGTATTTTGAAGAGAGAAGATTAGTCCCTAACCCCAGTGCCAAGTCAGGCTTTTCTCCCCCCTCACTCCAGCTTGTTTCCCATCTAGGCTGTCCACATCCTCATGAGTCACCCTGTGTGCTCCCCTGGTGCCCACAGCCACTTCAACGGGAATTTCTGCCACCACCACCAAACCTTCTCTCCCTCCCCACTGTTAAGGCTGGAGGGACCCAGGTGTACCCCCACATACAGCCCTGTCACCCTTGCGCCATTACAATCCCATTAGCTGTCCTCATCCATCAGCACCTCGGGTCCCCGTGACTGCAATCCTTATTGGATCAGCACATCAACACTCCTGCACCTCGTCTCCATTCCTACCTCCACGGGCAGCAGCTCCTATAGCTTTAGCTGGCACAGCAGCCCATCTCAGCACGACATGGATTAGATGTCTCACAGATAAAGACACTAGGATACTTCTGCTCCTCCACTGCAGAAGGGAGTCAAGGCGAAAGGCTTCAAATGAAACAGCCATTTCCCAAGGGTGCCAAATTGCAGGCTTCACGACAGAAGCTGGTGTTTAGCTAAGACTGCAGGGAGCTGCTCTATTAAAACACATCATAGAGTCACACGTATTACCCAGGACAACTTCCTCTGAAGTTTCTGGTTTTGGCCAACACAAAGGAGAAGGTAATAGACTTCAAGAGTTCATGCCAGCATACTGATGGCAAGGCAACAGACCGACCAAGCCAACAGTTTGTCAGATAATTTCCTGTAATGATCCAGTAAGTCACTCCCGAAATGGGGAAGGATTCGTGTTTGAGTAACGTCAGTAGTGATGTTTGCAATGGTTGCTCCCACCCCGCACCGGTAATGCAAAGCCCCCTTAGCCCTCTCCCTTTCAAGGGCCAACCATAAGCTTTTGCATGTTTTCATGCAAAGCAGCTCTGCAGAACAGACAACTGCTTCAAATGACACATGCAAAACCATCTTAGCACAGAGGATTCTTTTCTATGATTGTTTTTTTACATCTATTCCCTCTGTTCCAGTCGCAAAATTATTTTCCCATAGAGAAGCAGGGGAGCAGAAGCAAGCTGGGAACGAAAAGGCCAGAAAACCTTCAGCCTGGAGGACACATAACGTGCCCAGGAGCTGCAAAGCCTTTCGGTGCTGGAGGGAGCAGCGACTAGAATAAAGGCAAAACAGCGTACAAGCGCATACCAACACACATATAGAACAAGGGCAGTTCTGGTCCCCACGCAGAGGCCTTTCCCAGAGCAAGGCTCATCAGAAGTCCTCACCAGTCCAGTACCTTTCCCCCTCCATAACAAAATATAATCAAGACCAGGGCATGTTCTTTTGAAGGTTGTTTTCTTTCATCCCTCCTCCACCCCCTGTCGCTGCCCTCTCCGGCGCTTGCGGCTGGCCCGGCACCGCGGGCTCGGAGCCAGCTCCTGCTCGGGCTCCTGCCAGGCCCCGGAGCCGCCTCCTGCTCCGTGGGCAGCCCCGCTCCATGAGCGCGGGACGCGAGGAGCCCCGGCCAGGCGAGAGGTCCTGGGGAATCGAGGCCATCCCAATTAGAGCCGGGTCTAGCGCACGGCACAGGGAGCGGCGGCCCCGGGGCACCTTCCAGCCGGGAGGCTGGGGTAAAGCTTCCTAGCGCTCCGTGGACAGAAACTGTCCAGGGAACAAACAAAGGTGGGCTTTTTTGGTGGTAGTTCTTGGTCCCCTACAAAACATTGTGTCCCACTATAGGTTAAGCTCTCGCTGATTCCCCAAATGAGAAGCGGTCTGGGTTAGATGCTTGAAGTGATTATTGCTGAAATCTTTGTCAACACAGAGCTACAGAGTCTCTGCCTGTTCATCAGGCTGAGTTTTCCCACAGCCGGGGTTAGTTGGGAGCTGTCTGGTGCGTGAGGCTCACACAGCCTCTGGTGCCTAAGGGCATCAGGCACCACCAAGCCACATCCTGGGGCTCAGCATCAGCAGGACGTGGCTTTCCAGAGGTGGAGGGGTCTACAAAGCCCCTTCCACCACAATGACAGGGGGCTACAAAGCCCCTTCCACCCCATCTCCCCACTCCGGGTGGCTGCATCCCAATCTGGCCACCCCGGCACAGCAGAGACCATGCAGGTGACACAAGACTCCATGCTCACAAGGGCTCACCAAGTCAAGTCCCAATACGAGCCCGGGGAGGACACCCTTCACGTAGGTCACCGCACCACTAGGAAGACTCCGCCAGGCCAGGGATCTCAGACAAGGCTCTGCAGACACTTGGGCACTAATCCCTCCCTGCTGGTCCTTTTCCACCTCACCTGCACTAGAGCAACGGGTGGGCAAAGCCCCGGCTCCAGACTGATCGCATCCTGCACATACTTGGCAGTTTTGAACGACAGAGCAAGGCAGAAAGCAACAAGGAGTGAGGGCAAGAGGGGATGACAAGCCCTGCCCTCAGAATGCTTATAAACCGAGGAGACAAGATGTAACACGAGGAGGAAACAGGCTGGAGGCAGGAGGGGATACCATAAAAACGGGGTGGTTTCGAACGTCGCTGCTGTGGGCATAAATCACCGCTGATCTCTGTGCAGATCTCGAGAGCGGCTGAACCAAGCCCATGTCCTCAGCTCGGATTGCAGCAGCGCAGCCTCCCCCAAGCCAGGCTCAGCCCGGGATTAAACAGGGGCGCCAAAGGGTGCTGGATCCCTGTGGAACAGCTGGTTCACGGTGCCAAAGGACCCCGATCCTGCCCGGAGCTCGGTGAGGAACAGCGGAGCTTCCCAGCCGGTGATCCCAAGCCCCTTCCTCCCCTCTGGAGCGTGACCTTGGGAGCACAAGCTGCTCCGGGGCTGCTACAATGTGGTGCCAATGACGAAGCCTCCTCACACCAGCAAGACATAAAGATAAATCAAGATAAATCAAATGCCTCTCCATAAAACTGTCCCTCCCTACCCCATTTCTCCTGCTCCGCTTCCCTGGGCCGCATCCCACCTTCCAGCTTCACTCCCAATGCAGTGACAGCAAAGGCGAGATTTTTTCCAAGGAGGGAGAGAGGGGGAGGCTCGGGGGGAAGGGGCACCTTATTTCAAATAAACAAACAAAATTTACTGCCGGACAGCTCTAAGGCCTCGGCGCAGGCCGGCGAGCTGCAGCTGCGGTGCAACAGGCACACCAATAAAGGCAGAGCTCGGCGGAGCAGCAGCGCTGCGGGGCATTAGCATGCAGCGCACACGGGCGCCCTGTCTGCTCGCTTGTTCTCAGCCCCTCGGCTGCAGGAACGGCACAAAAGGGCAGGGCGGGCGGGGGGGCCCAGGGGGATGGGGCCTGGCCGCGCTTCCCGCGCCGCGTCCGACGGGATGAGGGCTCTGGAGCAGGGGGGGCTCCACGCGAGCCACTCTCTCCATCCTCCGTGCAGGGAGCAGCAGCCGCTCGCACAGCCGGGAATGGGGAGGAACGGTGTGAGAAATGAGCCCGATGCCCAGCTGGACTGGCAGGTCACGGACAGCAGTGCGTTGCTCCCAACTGGCACCCCTTGCAGACCGCTGCCACCCGCGTGCCAGTGTCACACCCCGTAGGTGCCCTGTCCCCTCTGCCAACACCACGCTGCCCCAAGCCCCCCTTGCAACGTCCTCCACAGCGTCACCGTGATGAGGGCTGCCAATACCCCTGGGTAAAGGCCGGGGGCGCTGGGGGTGACGAGGAGGGGACAGTTTGGGAAGGTCACCCCCCTTCCCTAAGTGACCAACTGCATCCCGGCTCCTGCTGCGCCCCAGTGCAGAGATGTGATCGCGCTGCGCCAGGATGGCTCATGAGGAGATGGGAACAGGGCTTGGATCTACTGCAGGAGCAGCGTTTCCTGTACCGGGAAGCATTCCGCATCTTTCTCCATCAGCCTTGCTGGGATCTCTTGCACACATTCAAAGGGAGCAAAACGCTGATTTCTTGGCCATTGCAAAAAGGGAAAGAGGAAGGAGGCAAAGCAGCCACACTGCAGATCAAACGTGGGGAGCAAAATCAGTGACCTCGGGGGGAACATGCCAAGGGACAAGGCATCGTCCTCGGGGCGCTCTGGTGCCCCAGGTCACATAGGCAATGAGGGGGCCTCCCTCACGGGCCCTGCTGAGTTATTTTGCCAGGACAGCTCTCAGTGTGAAAGGGGACCGTCCAAGCAGCCCAAGAGCGTCTGTCCTCCCCATGCCACAGACGTGGGCCTCCCTCGGTGACGCGGTGCTGCAGGAAACCAAGGTGTGCGATCCACCCTCCGCATGGGAACCATCCTGCACAGAACTAATTGAAAAACACTCCCCAAACGGAAAACCAATTATCTACTTAAAAGAAAGCAGAGAAACTTCCCTCCGCAGCTGGCACTGCAGCTGGGGCTTGGCAGCGGGCGCGCTTAGCCTGGCGTTGTGAAATAGAAAAGCAGCTTGAGAGAGACACCGGAGCAGAGGCCGCGCCGGGGCAAACTTTGACCTGTCCCACCCGCTGTGGTGGCATCTCCTTGCCGAGCTGTGCAATCGGGAGCTTACTCTGCAGGCGAGCAGATTTCCTGGTCAGAAAGGTGAGGCTGCCGGGGCTGCAGCGACTCCAAACGCATCCAACCCCGTTCAGCCCCTGGCTACAAGCCCAGCCATCCCACCCCAGCGAATCCAGGCCATGCCACAATTTCTGTCCAGTTTTTGTTGAGTTTCACGAACTCGGATGACTTCTTGCAGGAATGGGAAAGCCTAAAACCAGAAACATTCCCGAGCACCTTCGACATGCAGATAACTAGAAAACCCAACCTTTAGAAGTCAGAATTGTCCTAATGTGCACAGAGGTCCCAAAGCTATGTGTTTTGGGTTACTTCGTTTTACTTCTTTACTTCTTAAGTAATGAACTTTGCAGGTGCACCGAGTTCACACTTCTCGGTAGCTTTTGACAACTTCTGTGCTTCCATGCAGGGTGGCATTTCAACATCAGAGCCACCAATGCTCCCGAGATGCCCCCAAAATGAGGAGGAAATAAGTGCTGCAAGAGGAGAGCTAAGGGCAGACTTAAGTCTAAGTCTGAAGTTAAGTTTGAAGTGAAACTCAAGGCAATAGATGATTTGCAGATTGAAACCCAAGCAATCACGTTAAGTGGCTACATTGCACAGAGCGCCTGTAGGGTTCCCTTTCAAGAACCTGAATCAGCAAATCCTGCAGGCTCCCACGGCTTTCGCTGCAGGTTAGCGACGGGGAGCTGCAGTTCAGCAAAGCACCCGCACGGCTGCTGCGGCCAGGGTGGAGAGGGAAAGCCTGCGAACGCTTCTGATGTCACCCATGATCAGGAGACACAAGGACGTTCCCAAACAAATCATGATGAAACTATTAAATACTTTGCATCTCAATACACTGGAGCACTTTGTAACCCTGCAAGTCATTGGTCTTGAATGCATTTTTTTGCACGCAAGCACGAGTAGATTTAAACATGGCAAGATCCATCAACCCTCCACTGGTGGCCGGGCAGGTGACCTCTCTTACCTTAGGTGGGAAACCAGTGCATCCAGCCTCTGATGCATCTCTCAGATATGCCAGCTACTTAGGTGATAATTGACATGCAATAAATCTGGTTTTTAACTCAGTTAATTACCACCGTTGCATCCATGAGTAATACGATAGCGTTTAAGGTGTGGCAGATTTTCCATTACAGAGTCCCTAGTTGCATGAATTTCCTGAGAAATGTTTTCTCCTGGATGCAGTTTTGACAGGAGGAAGCCACGTGCCGGCCCGAGTGCTCGATCTCCAACCAAGCCAGCTCTCCAGACATCTTCTGCAGCCCCTTCCAGGCTGCAGAAGAGCCCAAGGAACCTCAGCCTTTCCCCTGGCCTGACCTCATACCATTACAGCAAGAGAAACAAGGCTTCTCTTGCTATAATGTTATGGTAGCCAATGCAGTTCACCAACAGTGTTGGCAATGCTGGCTAGATTGGAGTGTGCTCTGCCTAAATAAATAAGTAATAAGGCAATGCAGCCAAAGACCTAAGAAAAATGAAGTTTGAAAGACTGTGCACTCAGGTTCCCAGCTGGAAATTGCTCTTAACACAGGTCACTTTAGCAAATAAGCAAAGCAGAGTTTTTGTGAAGGAAAAACATTGCAACAGGAGGAAAGTCTCCAGGACAGAGGACAAAGCAGATTGTGAGGACACCTCTCCGGTACAGCAGCAAACTCAACACGTAACATCTGCAACGCAGACCTCACAGCCCAGGCAATACCCTGCCTTTCCAACAGGACAGAACCCGTTAAACAAACCCGTTTATCATCCGAAAACGCTGCTTTTCTGAAACATCCTCTTGCAGAAGCAGATAGTTTCAGTGCAACCTGCACCCAGGATCAGTAGAGAAGGTTGTTTGGCAATAATGTGCACAGTGGAACTGGAGTCCTGGGCTCATCACCCTGATCCTGTCCTGGGTGAATATGATGCAAGACCCCAGCTCTGAGCACTGGGTCCTACAGACCAGCTGAGTCTCAGGCTCCTGCTCCGAGCCAGGCAGGCACAAGGAAGAGCCTGGAATTCCCACTGCGTGTCCCAGAGGAGCCCGGGATGCTCGACCACTCCACGTCACACCAATAGAGACAAAACACAGAAAAAGCCTGACCTGGAACAGAATCACTTGGGAATTGTTGGGAGCTCCACAAGCAGGAGAACAACATAGAAGCTTTATGCAGAATTAGTGTTTTACTGCATCACGTCCGAGCCGTTCACCTGCAGGACAACACTTTGCAGCTACTGCCATGCCCGATTCAACCAGCTGCCTGAAATTGTACCCACGTTCTCCCACAAAGAGAGGCCCAGATCAGGGCTAACTGCACTTTTGCCCGCTGCGTTTCTCTCTGTACCAGGTCTCCGAGCTCCCTCTTGCCTTCCCCGCTTCCAAGCGGACAGGTATTTTTCAGAAAGAGAAAAGATGGAGAAAAAAAATCCCTGCAGATTCTCATCTTCCTTCCCTAGCCTCCTCGAGTCATTGTTTTGCAGTACAAGTATTTCAGCTCTCTGTCCCAGGGAACAGGATTAGACAGGTCACTGCGGAATCAGATTACAGACTTTTACCTTTTTAACTTCTCTTCTCAGCACGTAGGCTCGAGAACTGACACCCGGCGAGGGAGCAGGCAAGGGACAGGCATGGGTGGAGGTGGCAGCCGAACGTCAGTGATTCAGAGCGCTTTGCCAAACCCCTGGAAGTTCTCACGATTCCAGGACCTAAAACAAAGAGCGAGAGGGCTAAAATTAAAGGGTGCACAAGCTGAGAACCTTAGCCAACCCGTGCCAGCAACAAGGGAGTGAAAATATTCAAAAGGGTCTTCCTAATGTTTATGCTGAGTGATCCTAAGAGATCGGATTGCTTGATTCCCCTCGCTGCTCGGAGCTGAGCCCGGCTGTTTGCAGGCTGGTCGGTGCCCACACAGCCCCAGGGCCCTCGCTACCCTGCAGCGCACGGCCAGTTCTGCAGGACACGCAGCGCTGGCTTGGGAAAGGACCAGTACCTTGCAGGGCATTATTATGGCCACGGACTTCACCTGCTGGGACCCACAACTCTGCACAGAGCCCAGCATCGTGGTCTGAACACCAAGATGGGCAGCCAGTACCAGGCTTCAGTGCCAAGAGACCAAGGACGGACAAAGAGCCCATCCAAGCAATAATCATCCTGGTAAAGGCACAAGTCAAACGTGTTATGGCTGCTCCTAAAAGCTCTTAATGCTCATTACAATTTGTTCTGATAGCTTAAGAGAGTTCACTTTCTCTATTTGCAACCCAGAGCAAGGCAGCTCATTCCCACACCGCCTGCACGGGAGCATCCCACAGATTAGCCTATATATCCTATATGTCTGAAGTGCATAAAAATATCATTATTCCAATCATCTATTTAACCTGAACCTCTTCACTTGAGTCTGCACTGCTCCTGCTCTTTATTATTAGCATGAACAGTAGTTGGCTTTGGGTGTAGCATGGTGTATTTTTCTCCCATGAGATACAGACATTATGGAGTCTATAATTAGATTCAAAGCACAAGGACCATTAAGAGGTGAAATGACTTGCCCAGATTTACACGAGGTGGCCATGGCAGGGTGCAACACAAACTCATTTTCCCAAGTAGTGGAGCAATGCCCCAGCCAATGAACCATTCTTCCTCTATTATTGCCTCAAATAATTAGGGTGGGAGTGCCAATTAGAAAATAAATTATGTTGCTTCTCCTTGTTCACCTACAAGGAGACCTACAAGTATATTAACCTTTGCTGTTCAAACCCATAGGAACATATGTGGGCTTCCAAGGTGCTAAAGGACAACCAGCTTCCAGCACATCCCTGGCCTAGTCCTTGAGCACTGCTCAAAGTCACCACCACTCTCAGAAGGACACGTGGGTCATCAGGGGGATCTAAACAGCAATTCTCATCCCATCCCACATTGTACCAGGCAACACTATTTCCTGCAGAGCAGCTGTCAGCGGAGGGCACCATCAAGTCTCCAGATGGTTGTAGACTCAAAGGCATCATAAAATGGCCAAGAGTCACTAGTTCAAGATACAAGATCAGTTCTGCTTTGGGAGAGAAAAAAAAAAATGCAAGATTCACCTCTCACAAGTACTTGGAAGCCAAGACACAAAATTAAATAAACCAATTTCTCTGCTGTTGGGTGTTGCTTGTGAGCAACATGACGGCATCCAGGGTGTGCCTCGCTTCTCAGCGTTATGTCCATCTTGCAGGGGTTACAAACCCAATGGAAATACTGCTCACACAAACCTAAAGCTTACAGAGAGCAAAATTCAGACAGGTTTCTCTCAGACGCCATCAAACTGATGCCACTTGGGGATCTAAATGCCAGGAGTGCACTGGTGACTCTGTTCTGAAGGCAGCTCAGGCACACGGCTTCGAGTCATCTCCACTTGACCAACTCTACTAGTTGGAAGAATAATCAAGAAAAACTAGAGTTACACACCAAAACCAGAAACACACACTCTCACCTCCTGTTGTGGAAGAGGGAACCATGAGCTGAAAACCACAATTATTATTTAGTAGCTTTGTTATGGTATGTACAACATACATATGCTAAGGTTTTCTCCTTCCCCACAATGTCCACAGTTGCCCACAAGCCAGCAATGAGAGAAAACAACAATTTCAACCAGAACAGGCAAATTTTTGTTGTTCCAGATGAGCCTCCAAATGGACCATCTCCCATCAAATGGACTGGGGCTGTCGGCATGAGCCTCGTGCTGCAAACCCAGCCCAGGGACACGCCAGCCCAACACGTGCCCCAGGCCACAGCCTGGTGTCACTGCTTGCACCCACAGCTCTGCATTGCACGAGCGCCCGTTTAGATGTTCTGGCATATCCCAAAACAGCCCACAATATCTTTGTTAATAAAATTTGAGATAAAGCCTAACGCAATCCTTTTCACAGGCTCATGCTGGGTAATTACAAGCCTATCACTTGCAAGTTAATTACACACAGCTAAAGACGTTATTACGTGTAGATTGAAAAATACATCGTATTCGAAACAAGTTCCTTCTGCCCTTAGCTCACTGATAGCTAAACATTTCCTAAGGAAAGGTGGGAATTCGCCATTGGAACAGCAAGAGCAGTTGTGCAACACCTCTGGCTTTGGAAGAGGAAGCTGGAGAAATCAAAAGTGTCCTATGGGCAGAGAAGGACCCGGAGCAGGAGCCCTTTGGGACTGCACTGCTCGCATGCAGGCAATGGCTGGGGTGCGATGGACTTGCAGAGCTTTGGGGACACAGCTCCGGAGCTGCCCGTGGGGACCAGTGCTCATGGAAAGGCATCTGCTGCCACTGGGCTGCCAGCCCCAGGGAGGGGAGCCGCTCCAGATGGAGCATCCTCTTCTCCAGAGCTTCACAAATTAGTAACTGGGACGTCCCACATCATCAGCTGAAGGTGGTCAGGCCAAATTGATTCTAATGGGGAAGGGAAAAGGAAAAGCTGCATCAGGAGCTATCGGCAACCATTGATGGTATCAGCCTTAGCCTGGTTCCAGCAGACCCCAAAGATCAAAGCCGTGGTCACACGGGAAAGGGGCAGCCCCTCTTTGCTGCTTTGGGAGAGGGTGCAGGGGCTTGGCACCTCCTCCACTGCGCAAACATCTAAACATATTTGTTCCAAACAAGATGCTTCCTATGGGCAACCAAGGAAGCTCACACTGAGACATGAGAAAGGTATTTTTCCGCCTCCAGTTGCTGCCTTATTTCAAGGAGATAATTTTGGAAAAGCGCAAGAAGCAGAAGAAACTCTGTCAGGCTGCAATGATTAATAAATGCCAAACAGATGCACACCATTCTCCGCAGGATGATGTATGCGACAGGCTGGGGCAAACCCCAGCAAATGCATTTCCGAGCGCACTGCCCGAGGGCTGGAACAGGTAGCAACAGAGAGGGAGGGAAGGGAGAAAAAAAAAATCAGAATTATAAAAAGGAACCGTCAGGGAAAACACTGAAAACAAGCAGGCAAGCAAAGTGACAGCGAGTTAAACAAGGGAGGTGGTGAAAGTAGCTGGAGCCGAGCGCTGCTGTCGGCAGCTTGTAAACAGCCGGGAACTCTAATGAGGTTCGTGCTCCAGAACAGATGCCTTAAGGGCCCGTCACCCAGCCCCATGCAGTCTTACTGGGCACCCTTGGGACAACTGGGTCCCCAGCGATGCCACCGGGCTCCGCAGGGGCTGCCACAACCCCTCGCTCAGCCCAGCATCCCATCCATCCCAAAGCAGCCAGCCCATGGAGCTCGCGCCAAGGGACGGAGCATTTACCCCCCGCGGGATGATCTGGTGTTTAATTTAAAACCTCAGTTTATTTTCCAGGGTGAAGTTGGCTGAGGGCCGTTCCCAGCCCTCGCTCTGGACACCTGCTTTGCTGCTCCTCCATCATCCCCGCTTCTCAGGAAGATGCAGCAGCTCATCCCTCACCACCAGCCCCACTGAGGCTTTGCTCCTACACTACATCCGTACCTGCCACCAGTGTTTCAGGATTTACATCAGCAGTTAAGTGCCTGATGCCCGTTAGCTCATTAACAACTTCACCTCCAAACACGCAGCCAGGACATGGCTGCAGGAGCAGCAAAGCCCGAGCTCCGACTCACTACCAGTCCCTGCTACAGAGAATCACCTATTTTCAATAATCCTTAGTCAAAAAAATCAGAGATCTTCCTTAATGAAGTCAGAGGAAAAGCCAACTCTCTCCTCCCCAGGTAGGCTCCTGCCCCTGCAGGTTGTCAGTGCCCTTGCCGGGGTCACCATCACTTCATCACAGCCTGGGGGCTCCACTACCAAATACAGAACCATTTACAAGACATTTGCTGACCCTCCAACACTCAATATACCCGGTCAGCATTTACCCAGCAAAATATCAAATAGATACACAGAAAAATAAAGACAGAAATAAAAGCTTTCAGGGCAAGTGAGAACTACTTATCATTTCCTCCAATCTAGGGTTGGGTTTTGGAGAGTCATTTGCTTGCAGGTGACTGACAGCAGTTTTTTTTTTTTTTTTATGATGAAATACTGTTTGCAAAAACGTCCTGCCTAAAAATGGTTCCACCGGAGCTAATAAATTCCTGCAACTAATCCTACATTGCCACCCACAAAACACATTACTCATGGATACAGATGCAAAAGCCCCAACACACAGCAGCAGGGAGCAGGAAAAGATAAAATAGACTCGGGTGATTGCGAAGATGCAGCCTTGGAGGCTATGAAGTGGGCATGGATTTTGTTGCAGGATGCCCCTCGGGATTCGGGGTCGCTCCATGTGTTGTAATGGGAATACACAGGGATGCACACGGTGCTCCTGCTCAGTGCCGGGCATCTGTGCCCCGTGTCCTGCAGGAGCACATTTCCCATCCCGTTGTGGAAGCAGGGAGACACTATCCCCTTCGTGCACGGGGAAAAATTGAGATACAAAGAGATTAGTCCCGGGCTTCCCAAGACCAGCAGAAGCAAAGCAGGAAGGAAAAACTGGAATCTCTGCATTCTAGTACCCCCTAGTCTGCTGCTGTCTCCAGCTAGCACTGCTAAAATGGAACAAGGTATTAGACTTTAAGACAGAAGCTTGAAAACGTTATAAAACTTAGATTAGCTTCAGCAAGCAGCACACAAGGATATCCCTGAGGTTAATGATCCCATTGGTCCACTCAGATTAAAGTTTGCTAAGGAGATTATTTGAGAATTCTCAAATAACAGCAGGTTATTAAAACCCCCTCTCCAACCTAATCAAAACTGTCCATAAACTCAGCATTTAGGTGGTCTGATAGGGTCCTCTGCACTGAAAATGGGCACAGGGATAAGTGTGACCCCCTTGTCTCAGCTCTTTGGACGGGGCCGCCCTCACTGAGCAGGGAATCATCATCCTCCAAGGCCTGGATAGGCGGCAGGGCAGGTACCTGGGTGTCCCGGGAGCTGACGGGCAGCACCAGGAACAAGGTGTCCTTCCCAAAACAAAGGTCCAGGGCTGCTGGTCTGCGCTGGGCTCACTTAACCCTACAGGACACTTGTGGCTTAGCTCAGACTGCTCTTGTCCAGGCGAGCAACTTGCCTGTGGAGTTTGACACCAGCTACATCCAAAAAGCCTCATGCAGAAGTTGACATTAAACCTAAATAAAGGAGAGGAAAGGAGAGTGAATTCAAACAGCACTTTTGAATATGAACAACTGCATTGGAGCTCTTGCAGATATCAGCTCCCCAGACCCTCAAGGGATTCTCACTGCCTTGAGGAGCTCTGAAAAGCCTGGAAGGCATCAACCAAATCCAGCCCAGCGAGTCTGCTCCTAACGCACCCAGGAGCCGAGCCCCCGACCCAGCCAGAGCGGATTCCTTCTTAAAAGTCATCATCTTTGACAGCTTCTCCTGCTTTGCAGAATGTACCATCTTGGGAAGGCTGGGCATATTTTCCCTAAATGTCCCCTGCTCTTGTTAGGCAAGCGGCAGTGGAAGAAGCAAGGGGAGAGCAGCAGAAAGGGAGGAGAGCGAGAGAAGACGGTTGTAAAAGCAGCAGCAAACTGGCATCAGGGAGGCAGGAGGCGGCGGGTCAGGTAACAGCCTCCCTGTGGCTCTCCGCCAGCACCTGCCAAGGAGCCCAAATCCCTCAAACCTGAGAATTTGCAAGCTAGCAAACCCAGGGACAAGAGCGTTGCGCGGAGCCTGCCCGGGACGCTCGGCGCGCTGCCCTTACGCAGCGCCTCTGCCCTTACGCAGCGCCTCTGCCCTGGGGGTCCCTGCAGCTCCCCGGGCTGTCACAGCCGCAGGACACACGGGTCCCGTCTGCTGCTCAGCAGGAGTGGACACCACCCAGGGGAGAAGCTTTTTCCCTTGAAAGCAGCTTAGGGGGAAGGGGAATATTTGTTTTCCCTGCACGGCTCAACAGAAATACAAATTTCCTCAAAGCTGCAGGCAGCGGTATTTGCTGTCGGGTCTTGTTTCTTTTCCTGGTGAATCCCTCCAAGGGAGCCGGGTGTCCCAGCTCAGGAAACGCTTTGGACTCGCTCGGGGACCCTAAACCCTGCTGGGCGATGCCACCCGAACCACGGCAGGCTTAGGGGCACGGCTTGATAGGCTGAATCAACATTCATTGATCCAATGTGATCTTGTAACTGGCCCCCGGCTCTCCTCATTACACAACATCTTCTGCTTATTACTATCGTGAGGGTTTTTCCAGGCAATATTGCTGGGACTCACGTTAGCTGCCTTGAGGAAAGCCCTCGCTCCCCTCTGCTCTGCCGCTGGCTCCAAGGAGGGACCGGCAGCAGGTTCCCTCCAAAGGAAGCGCAACCACTGGGTTCAACGTTTCAGCTACTCCCGGAGCAATGAAAAGGTTAAAAAATTGCAGAGAAAAAAAATAAGAGGACTCAAATAAAACCAGAGTCACTGTTTACTTCCCTGTGTTGGTTTTTAGATGATATCAAGCTCCTTACCAGGAACTCAAACAGCAGGGACTCGCTTTGATAAAACACATCCTTCCTCTCCATTGCAGGATTTGGGGCATTGGCTCCTGCGAGCTCGTGGTCCCCTGGTCCTCAGCACTTCCCTGGAATGGGACTGCGATTTTCCAGGCATCGAACACCCCTTTGGAGCAGCAGATGTTGGGATCTACCCACAGACTTGGAACCCCGCTGGCTTTGGCTCCCCAGCTCAGCCAGCTCCTCGTGAGCCAGGAACATCCAAGCTGGGTTAAAACCCGAGCCGGGGTTGGCATGCGAGAGGGCACCGAGGCAGCTCTGCCCCCGCAGGGCTGCTCACCCACAGCCTCTCCCTTCACTCTGTGTGATCAGCAGCATCTCAGACAGCCGGAAAGCAAACTTCCCTGCAAATAACACATTCCCGTGGCCCTTCCTTAATGGCCAAGCCCTAGGAATGGCCTGTGAGAGGTTCCAGGGGTGCTTCCTTGCGGGAAACAGCGCTGCGGGCGGCGCAGGGCATGCGCTGCATGGGGCAGCCACCCACCAAACGCTACCCTGGGCGCCCCGAGCGCCGCCTGCCCGGCCCCCAGTGCCACCCCCAGGCCTCGAGGAGACGCTGCTAACCGCAGCCCCACGTTTCCTGAAACTGGAGATATCTGTTGGTTTTGGCCCGGCACTGAAACGTGCCCAGTGCGCCGGGCTCAAAGGCTGCTTAGGAGCGTGTGATTTAATAGGAGACAAAAAAACCTGACTCCAGCAAAACTCCAGGCTGGAAGGAGCCTTCAGTTTACTCCAACACGTTGCATTATTGCTTTTTAATATTCCTCACAGGCCGCTCTCCCTGCTGCCCCACACTCCTGCTTCCATTAGACCCACAGCTCTGGGAGCTGCAGCACGAGCCAAGTCCCTCCTGCTGCCACCAGCCACGTGCACAGACCTTGCCCGGCTCCTTCCAGCTCTGCCATCCCGGCACCGGGCTTGGGAACACACACATGTGCACGGGACCAACCTGCAGCACTGGCTTTCTACTGCCGGCCCCACGGCTCAGCCTGGGAGACACTCCTTCCTTGGATGCATGCCGCATCCCGAAGCAACATCTCCCTCGCGTTCTCCCGGGAAGGTTGCACATATTGCAGATCTGCTGCAAACCTGCGTCCTGGTGCATGGGGACCCGTGCACGGGGACCTGTCCTACCCCCTGCTCTGCCCACTGCCCATCCAGCGCCGGGAATGCGGCACAGGGTCCCTCGGCAGCTCCCGGGAGCAGGGCCAGCTCCCAGGAACCCTGCGCTCCGAGCCCTGGAGTGCGAAGGAGTTAAAGCAGCCTCATTGCTGAGGGATTTCTCCGTAATCTGCGCACATGTCATGGGGATCAGGACCGTGGGTGGCAGTGCTAGCCGGTGGCAGTTGTTCAGGCCCTCGGCCCAGCACCTGACCCGCTCGGAAAGCCCTCTTATCCCAGCAGTTTTCAAATTTAATTAAGGGGGACCTATCACAGGCTTAACTCCGCCGCGGTGCCGGCCCGAGAGCCCTTTTGGGGCTGCGCACAGAGCCAGGCGAGCGCGGTGGCATCGCACGCCGGTCCCCTCGCCGGGACAGGGAGCCAACGCACCCGGAGCACCGAGCAGCAGCTTAGAGCCAAAAAAAGAAAAAAAAAAACAGGGAAAAAAGAAAAAGAGAGAGAGAGGAGGTGACGCTGACCAAGGGGTCAGATTCTTTTCTGCGGAGGTAATAGTGGCACTACAAGGAAATGCAAGTTAATAAGAAACCAACCGTGCTGGTTAACGTTTGCCGGTGGGAGAGCGCGGGGGATCGGCTGCACCCTGCAACCCTGCCGGGCTCCCCCGGGGCGACGCCGCGGGAAGCGCTCCGGAAAACCGCCCGGATGACAAGTCTGAGGGCAGCACCCCCGAGGAGGCAGAAGACCCATGAAAATAGAGCCGCTAGGAAGCCTTGAGGCTCCCCTGCTCCCCCAGGTGTGAACTCAGCAGCTGACAGGGACAGGCTCATGCAGCGCTGCAGGCAGCAGATCGCGCTGCCTCCTGCGCCCCAAATCCTGCCCGCTCCTCCTCAAACCTAGCAATTAACTCGGATGGGAAATCAGCGCCAAGGCCAGCGGGAAGGCCTGCTCCCGATACAGACAGGCTGGAGGGAATCAGCTCTCAATATCAGGCACCCCACACACAGCATCACCCCATGGCACCTTCCCAGCCCAGGGGCTCATTCCCACTGCCCGTCCGGGCACTGGAGCAGTCGGCTCCGATCACCAAGAGCCTGGACCTCGCTCTGACATGACTTCAGTGGAGGTTATGTCATTAACTGCTAATGCAATCACGAGGATGGCAGGAGCTGTGTGCCCTGACTTGAAATTCAGAGCCTTGGTTTGACACGGGGACCAGCAGGTTGGGGTGGGAGGTGGAGGTTTTTTTCCTTCCATTTTTTGGCTACTAGGCAAACTCACCGAGAACAGGAAATTAGGAAGAGAAACAGTCTCAGTGTCAATACTCTGCTGAGTCTATTTACCAAGGGCTATTTGCACTAGATAATCGCTCAGAAGTGTCTCACCTCCTGAGCTCTTCAAGAGCCAAGTGATGTCATGGAAGTGGCATCCAAGGCCGGGGCCAATGTGAACCGACATAACCTGCGCCCGGCAGGAAACCGCTCCGCTCAGGAGCGGCTTCTCAGCTCGGATATTTCGCTTACCTGACTACACTCACTCTGGAACTCAGCTTGGCAAACCGGGTGCCTGCAGCAGAGCTCCAGACTGGCCCTATCTGCCCACAGAACCTCTTTGAGGGCAGAATCCAAGGGGATTTCTTGGAAAGAGCTCCCAAACCCCCTCCCAACTGGCCCACAGGGTCCCCACGGGCAGGACAGGGCAGCATCAGCACATTGGGGAAAGGCCACCACCGAGGTGGCCCTGGGCGCATTTTGCACCTCCGCTTCATTCCCCTATGGACACAAGGACCGGAGACGGGTCCGTGTGATCCTTCCTTAGCTGAGCACAAAGAAACATCTCATTTCATCCACGGATAAAAGAACTAAATAAAAGCAAAGAGGCAGAGGGAGGCATCTCAGGTGATTAAATATCCACAGCAGCTCAGGGACAGAAGAGGACAGGAACACAGGAACCAGGGGAGAAAAAAAATCTGCTTTTTATTATTAAACTATTATTTCAAATTTCTAATAAGCAGGTTGAAGTTTAAATTACACGATCTCTAACAAAGTCAGGATCCAAACAGCTCAGGAGCCCGCAGATAACAATCGCCTCCCCCCGGATCGGTTTCAGGCCATTCCTCTGCCCAGACAAAGGTCCCTTTCAGCGCAGGGAACGGGGACCGCGGGGTTTCGTTACCCTCCTCGCTGCAGAAGCGGCGGGAGAAGCCGGTTCTGCCTCCCGGGTCGTGCACACCTGATGCCAGAGCCCGTCTGGGATGGTCCCAACACAGCCACCATGGAGGGACCGGCCCAAAGGCCCCTCCGATGGGCCCAGAAACCTCCGTGGGCTCCAGCCAACACAGCCTAGGGTCCTTGGGGATATCCCGGACTGGGAAAAGCAGGAGGATGGGAGCAGACACCCACTCCTGCAGCCCCTGCACTCAGGACCGGCCCAGCCAGCTCCCAAAGGGTGCAAATCCACCAGCAACGGGCACGAGAAAAGAGCTCAGAACCCTGCAATGGCACTGAATTTGGGCGCTGTGCAGGATGACGCCAAAGGCAAATACGGAGATGTGCCACGGCTTGTCAGAGACCGGGTTAAACCCCAAGCCCAGCGTGCAGGGAATGCCAAGCTGCGCTCTGGCAAAGAGGACACAACCCTAATAAATCTAGGAGCTTCCATGAGGGGAAGGGACATTCGGTGCTTGTTTGGGAAGGTGGCACCAGGCTGGGAGCAAATCCATCGGCAGGGATGAGGAGCAGAGCGCTTTGGGCCGAGCCCCCTCAAGCACCGCAGGTCCCTCCTTGCACAGGACACCAGCCGGGCACCCCTGAGGTGCCACCCAAATCATCTCAATGGGCAGAGCGGCTGCTGAACAGATCCCCGAGGACAGGCGTTTCCAACAGCTTGAGAAGACCTGCAGATTGCAGCGCTCCTGAGCATTAATTGAGCATTAATTAGCAGGGGGAAACATCCGGCCATGACCAGCCTGCTGAGGGTCCCTGGCACCGACACGGGCTCAGGGCTTATCCCCCTTCCCGCAGATCCGTGTCACTGCGCAAGGAGGCCCTGCCTGCGGATCCAGCCCCATCCCAGCCCTTCCCTTCTCCTGCTCTCCAGCCAGACAAGCGGCTCTGCCAGCACCGTCCTTGTGCACAGTCCCGCTCCCCTCCCAGCCCTTAATTATGGCTCAGTGGCCTTGCAGATTCCCGCGGCCATCAGCGGCCTCCCCTCCCTGCCGAGGAACGGGGAAGGAAGGAGCAGCTCCGGCCACAAGGTGCAGGAGCAGACGAGGTCCCAGGGCTCCGCACCAGGCACTGATGCTGCAGCCACCGGCACCTCCACATCCTGCAGCCCTCTCAGGCAGGAATCCCTGTGCATTGGCACCGGGCAAGACCCCAAGTCACTCCAAGGTCCCCTCTGCCTCCCAAGACCACCAACCAAGAGCTCCTTCCCCTGCCAACCCTCAGTATCCCACCTTCCCCTGCCAATCCTCCACCAACCCTCTGTATTCCACCCCAAAAGCTTCCCCAGCTCCCCGCCTCCAAGTCGCCTCTGATTCGCGCAGGAGAAAATGAATTGCAGCGGGATTTTCAGGAGCGCTGCAGCCCCTGCATGAGCGACCATCAACACCAGCCCCAGCTGCCAAATCCACCGCCTCCCCATCCCAGCCCGGCACCGATCACACAGGGAAAGGGGCGCTCGGCCAAAGCGAAGCCGAGCACCCAGGTCAGCCCCGAGAACAGCGGAGCCGCCGCCGGCAGCGCCAGCGCTAATCCCGCCAGGCTTCCGCCCAACATGCCCCTTTTTTCAAGTGTTTTCTTCCTGGTAAACAACGTTCTCGCCATCAGGCTGCGGATTTCGGGACGCAGTTGCTTGGTGATAGGGGCTGGGAAGCAGGAGGGCCGCCCTCCCCGTGCCCCCCCACGGATAACGGGCACTTGTTAAGAGCACTTAAAAGGCTGTTGGAAGGGGAAGGCAGGAGCGGGCGGGCACGGGCACCCCACTGCCCCCCATCCCGATCCCTGCCATCCCGCTCCCTTCCCACGGCTCAGCCCCTCCGAGCCCCGCGCTAATGATTTGCTAATAGCAATTAGCCCTTATGTAACGAGCACAGCAGCCTTCACCCATCTGCCAAAAGGAGGTCCCGCGTGTTACTGTGCCCCAGACAGAAAAGGGTTTTCTGATTATTTTGGCAAGAAGCTCTCCCTTTGGGAGAAAACCGGCCTTAATGATGCTCATTCAAGAGCAGTGCCCATAAGCAGAGGCCAGGACTCTGCCCCGCTGTAGGCAAAGTGCCATCCACACGGAAACCCTCCGGTGCCGCACGGGATGACCCTGCCACGGGGAGGAGACAGGAAGAGTTGGGAAGGAAAAAAAGCAGAGGGGAGGAATGGGGGGGAATTAACTCTTTGCAATCGAGTTGTCCATCCCGGTGAGATTTTAGTCCTGCCAAGGAGGCGAGGTGGGAGCTGAGCAGGGGTAACGCGCTGGGCTCTGTCCCCTGCAGCCGTTTGCACAGGACGAGGCCAGGGCAGCGGGATGGGCACAGGTGGCAGCACCTGGATCCGCTCCTTCAATGGGATGGTGCTTCCACCTGCCTCATCCCTTAAACCTCGGGATTAAACCTCCTTCCCTCTTCATTTTAATGGAAGTTCTGTGTTCCTCGGGATGTTTGCCAGCTCCGTGCAGGGTGTAACTTCCCCGCCGGTGAAGGATTTGCTAAAAGGAGGAACATCCAGAGCGCAGGTCACAGCAGCAGTGTCTGCAGCGCCAAACCAGCCCCCACGGCACCGCGGGTACCTCCGAGCCGAGACGTCCCTGGCATTAAACCCCAAGGGTCGCTTCCCCCATTCCCATCTCCCAAACCGCTTCCCGACACCCCGCTGCCGTCGGAGCCATCCCGCGTTCCCATGGCGATGCCGGCAAGGGGGGAGGCCAGGAAGGGGACAGATGATGTCAGCGCCGGGGGCGGCAGCCAATGGGCAGCGGGGGTGGTGATGTCATGCCCTCACCCCCCGATGATGTCATGCCCTCGCCCCCTGATGACGTCATGCCCCCCCCCCCCACCCGGGTGAGGATGAGGCAGCAAGTCCAGGGGCAGCAGCAAACACGGGAAATCCCAGCAGAGGTGCTGGAGATGGGGCCAGCGCAAGTGGCTCCCATTTACTGCTAATTAGGGAACAGAGGGAGGGGGCAGGACCGCACTGCCCATCAGCAGGGACATCAGGAATCCCAGGACTGCACCGGGATGCAGCCTGGAAGCGGAGCGGCACGAGGAGACGTCCCCGCTGGGCAGCCTGGGCTCAACGGGAGCGTCCCCCGCGCCGGTCCCCGCGCTGGCAGGGCCCAGCGTGACTCAGGGGTGACTCACACAAACGCGGGCGGCCGCGAGCGCTTTGCTGAGCCGGGACTGACGTCAACCCCGGCTCCGTCCAGCGGCGAGAGGGGCTGTGTCCCCTGCGGGCTCGGTGGCACCGGCCCCAGTCACCGCCTGGCCAGGACGAGCTGCTCCCGCGGCGGGCAAAACCCAGGCCTGGTCATTCCCGAGGGACACAGCCATGCACGGGGGAAGAGACTGTGCACTGTGGCCACCCAGTCATACTGATGCCGCCTCATCCATCCCAACCCATCCGTGCTGTTTGCTGGGACCAAACAGCAGCACTTGGGGCCATCCCTTGCAGGGAACGTACCGAGACCCCCAGGCCAGCTCGCAAGGGAGGCAGCGGAGCACACGTGCCCAAAGGAGGGAGCTTTGCAGCCGGGAAGCTCCCCAAGGTGCCCCAAGCAGCGTGCTGAGCAGGGAGAGCCCAGCACAAGCAGCAGCCTCTCAGAAACCCCCACAGCCCCGGGCTCGCTCCTGCTTTCTGCAAGCACAGAAAGCCCCTCTCTCTGCAAAACATACAGAACATTTATGCTGGAAATACCCAGACTCGACATCCCAACAGGATCCCAGACTGGACATCGCGGCTTTGCCTTGGGCAAAGAGTCCACAGCTCAACAGAACTTGTGCCCCTGCTGCCCAGGACCTGCAGCCCTTTCCTATCATCTCACCCACTGAGATCTCAGACAGATTCACTCGTCACAGTTGCCCGTCCAGCAGCAGAGACACTGGCACTGCTGAAAGGGCCAGGTAATTAGGATCCTAATGACACTAATACCTGCAGTATCAAGGCAGCTGAGCAGCATCATTAGGGGAGAAATGGCAGAAATAACTCCAGGGACTTTAACAGACAAACGAATACACCTGGTTCTCTGCCAAGAAGAGATTTTAACATCTCAACAGCAAAGACTGATGAGGCAAAACATCTCAGCACTCTTCCCATATACTAATAATGCCAAGAGCAGCATTTTGACGCACTGCTAAGGAGAAAGCTCTACAAGCCATTGCATTTGTTCACAAACACATCTGCACCTCTGCAAAGCTCTATCAAAGCAGGATGCTCCTGCAGATCTGGCCAGGTTTGCTGTCCAAGTGAGCTCCAGAAAAGCCCCACAACGACACAGGAATGCTGGAAAAAAGCTCTCCACATCCCTGCTCCAAGGCTGCAGCCAGGCTCTCCAGTGCAGCACCAAGCAGGGTGCCCTGCACTTCACACGCACACGGCAGCAATCTGCAAATGCAGCTTGTCCCGGGAGCAAACCCAGTCCCTGAGCACGGCCCAGCAAAGCTGCAGCTCCGGGCGCCCCAGCACGGGCACCATCCCCAGCTAAAGCAAGCGAGGAGCCTCTGCCTCCGGCTCGCCGTGCCCAAGGGCCTCCCCTTGGCTCGCTCCCCGGCTGCCATTCAGAAAAACACGGGGAGGAAGAGGATTTGTTAGCGCCAGTTGGGCCCCGTTCCTGTCCAACAGGTTTGCTCTCCTGTCCCACGTTGTTACTGTTCCCATGCAACCCCCTAGGCACATTGGGGCACGTCCGGAAACGATTACCATCAGCTACAATAACGCTCGAGCAGCTCCAGAGCGCAGCCAGTGCCGAAAAACACCCCGTCCCTCCGTTTTATGAATGAGTAAACCCTTATGCTTTCTATAAATGTCAAGATAAATTACCTGTGGGCATTCCCCTTTCAGCACAAACAAGCACTTTGGTGCTGCAGCTTTTTAATGGAGACATCAACCTGAATTACTTTCTTTTTCGGGGGAAATGAAGGGGGTATCAAAGAAGGGGACAACAGTTAGGCCTGGAGCTCCAGAGGTCTCACCTGCCTAGTCCCACCTGCAAGCCCCTGAAGGCAAAAACCTCCATTGCCTCTCACAGAGGCTCCTTTTCCCTACAAGACTCACAGGCAGCAAAATCCATTTTTTTTCCAACGTTTTAGTAGGAAGAAAAACCAGCTGGAAAGCAACAGAAGGGAAGTTTTGGCACTTTCAAGGCACGATGGCCATCAGAGGTCTCCAAAGAGGAAAAAGCCTCTTTGGGTGGCCCTGCTCTGGCTAAGGCAACAGGACAGGCTCAGCAACCCCATCCCAGTGCAGGAGACACAGGGATGGATCCCGGATGCAGAGCCACAATCCTCAGGTGCCATCCCAAGCACTCCCCACTTGCCTCCCAGCTGCTCCCAGCATCCAGCACTAAAACCTGGAAGGGGAACCCCATTTCCAGACTTCAAGGTTTAACCACTGTCACCCCTTTCCCAACACATGAGCACCCCAGGAGATCCCCATTTCTGTGATCTCCTCTCACAGCCCTTCACTTTCCTTCTCCCCCTCCCCACAGACCTCAGGCTGATTTTCCAAAACATATTTGGAACAGAAGCAGCTCCATTTAGTAAACGTGATTCACGTCCTTTCAGCATTGATATGGCAGGTCCAAAAATATACTTGGAGATAGAGATCTCAGACACAGGTGGTGGCCTTTCTGGCAGTGAAACAAGTCCTGAAGAAAAGCAAAATAACCCAGTGTTTTGCTCAATAATAATTTCCATTTATGATGTAGAACCAGAGTATGGAAAGAAAGTGAGAGACAGCAGCACTTTCTTGCACAAGGAGGACTGTGTGCAGCAGGCTGGTTATAGTGGAAAATACCACACCAGACAGGCAAGAAGAGCTTGGATTGAAGCCACCACTTCTGATCTGGGAGCGAGGAACAGCTAAGAAACAACATCCTGTGCCAGTGGCACCTAAGGTACCTCCCAAGTGACATGGGCTGCCATCACCCCAGAGAATGAGCACGTCCACCAGCCTTTGCCGGGCCACCATGGGCATCCCAGCACATGGTGACAACTCCAAGCAGAGGACAGCAAAGTGAGGTTGAGGTCTTGCAAGGCTGCCACAGAGCAGCACAAACCCAGCACCACATTGGAACCCGGAGCATGTCCTTTCAGAGGGGGATGCCCACGGTGCGTGACTGCAAAGCCACCCCAGCAAAGGGGCACATTTGGTGGGATCCCACCAAATCCCATGGGATCCTCACGGAAAATATCTGCACTGGACGACAGGGTATGAGAAGAAAACAACAGAACCCCTCCAACTCCATTGGCTTCCTTCAGGCCCTGACTTGTCAGGCAGGCTTGCCGTGGTGCTGTAGCTTATCCAAACATCTTCATCTCTTTCATAAATTCAATCCCTCCTTATCAGCCATCAAGAGGAAATGCAGGAGCTTTAGTGACTGAAGTGTAGGGAAGAGCACAGCTTTGATTAACCCACTTACTGCCCGGAGGTCACTCGCAGTTCAATCATTGTGGATTCACATGTTCTCAATCACGTACTTGGAGATCAGGCTGGAGGTGAGAGTTTTCTTTGCATTAACAAGAGCGGGGAAGGGAGGGGGGTTCTGCAAATATTAATTTCACTTCTCCCCTGCCAGTTCCCATGACTTATACAAGGATCTTAAACTAGCAGCTCCCCTTAAAGCCTCAGCTCCTGGAGCCACAGGAATATGCAATAATCTCAAATTCAGGATTTATTTTTTAAATGACATTTCTGTAGTTATAGGCTGCCAAGATTTTTTTTTCTCCTGTGCAACTAGAGCACAGCCCAAGGGTGACATTTAAAGACAAATCAAAACCGCCCAGGAAGTCTCCTTTAAAAAAAAGTGCACTTATATCTATTGCATATACAATCATCTATATGGAACTGGAATATTTTGTCTGAAACACATGCTTGCTCCTGAAACCAAGCAAGCACCCACCAAGCACAAGTAGCAGGGGTATTTGAGAAGGAAAAAACTTGAGAGGGAAGTTCCCAAGTTCCTATATCAGCAATTATTCACTCTGCTAGAGACGGTTCATCCAACACAGGAAAACTGCCCCAGCATTTATGCCGTTCACCAGCTGAGATTGGGAAGCACAAACCTTGCAACACCGGGTAATGATTTGGGTTTTGGCAGGTGCCAACAGTGGGCAACCCACAAAACCCACCGGAGACACAGGCAGCAAGAGCTGAACTTAGGGAGAACAAAAATGGCTTATGGCCTTTTGGCTTGACGTGTTTTTGCCAAGCCCACCTGATACAGCCATCAGCCCATTAACACCAGCCACCAGGGTCAAGGCTGGGAACTAATAGGACCTGCATAAGCCGGAGTTAACTGCATATTAACAGCACGGAGCACCGAGCACAGGGAGGGACATTTGTTCCCCTTGCTCGCCTGTCACACGGGCCTCCCTCAAGTGCAGCCTTTTGGGATGCAACCAGAGGGAACCCGATTTGCCCAAGGTCAAGCGGGAGCCTGGGGCAGAGAAAACACCAAACACACACAGCATTAAAGCCTCAGGCTTGCCCCAGACAGCTTTGCCCTCAGCAGCACCCCTTCATGCTCATCTTCCACATCACCAGCACTAGCTATGGATCCCCTGGGAACACCTACATGGTGCAGGACCCTTACACCTCTGTTACTACAGGTGTTATTACAAGAGAGGTCCCAGTGGTCTGAGCCAACACAGGGAAAAGCGAGCACCATCCCAGCAGCACACGCACCATCTACGCCAGCCGGCAGGCTCCTCGGCCACCCCAGGCCACTTGGCTTGACCTAGCCAGGCACATCAGGCCAACAGCAAGGTCTAGGCGAGGAGGAGCTGAGCCCCGTGCCAGGGCTGGCCACGCTTGTTAGCAAACTCAGTGCTGGGTGGAAACACAGCTGGGAGATTAATTAAACCACAGTCTGCAGATGAAACCTGCTCATTGCTAGAAACGGAGCTCAAATAGACCATGGAAAGATCTCCGTGGGGAATAGAGAGCAAACACATCACCTGAGGCATCTCATACTATGCGAAAGGAGGAGACCTCAGAGAAGGCAGAGCTGGGGCTGGATTAGATGGCCAGATAGGTCTTTTCCCTGATTTAATCTTTTTAATTTGTTGTCATTCTCATTACAGTGTTCTGTGTTTTTAATTAAGTAAACCACAATATAATTTCAAGGATATGTATGAACAAAGGGCTGGCTTGCTCTCAGCGGAACTGACATGCAGTTTTCAGCTCCCAATTGGTTGGTGATGCTGGAAAAACAAATCACTGAAAACCTGGCAGGTTACTTCTCCAAGAGGACTTTTCATCATCACTACTGTACTCCAGCCTGCGAGCTCCTCTAGATCAACCTTGAGAAGCCAAATGCAATCCAAAGTGGGCCATCAACATCACCCTGCACTACTCAAGGGAGCTCCAAAACACATTTTGCCAGATGCAAAGGACAGTTCACACATGAATAAAGGGTCAGGGGCAGACTAAGCCTCAATCTCTACATTCCTGAAGTGGGAAACCCAAGAACACTGGTGGCAAGCATCCATATTGCCATCTCCATCCTGCTCCCCTTTCAACAGTCATGGAAAGAAACTGCTAATAAAGAGGGTTTTTTTTTTTTTTTTACTTCTTATGACTTCTCTTGCCCTCCGATTCCTCTATGTATAGCTATATGATGCACACAGAATTTCTGCACAGAATTTCTGGTATCCAGGGTAATTCAGCAACATTTACCAATAAAGCTTCCCAACAGTTTTTGAAAAATAAATGAGCCTGAACAGCAGCTGCATCTTATTGGGTGTCCCAGCAGCAGCAGAGGATGGGAAGTGAAGAACAGCCTATCCTCACACAGGCTGCCAAGGAAACACAGGAGAAAAACAAGACAATTAAGCAGGATTCAGCCCAGTGAGCTGGCACGTATTACGTTATCAAAAGCTGATGGCATCTACAAGGACTCAGATCAACAAGGTCTTCAGATTCACAGCTCCATCCAGAACTTCTTGCAACACAAATCACTGTTTTCTCCTGTGCCTACATTTCTCTTGATCAACAGGCTAAGATGTTTATATAATGGACTGCTCAAAGAAGTGATTTTATAAACCAGAGACTGCAGGATACAGTGGCAAAGGTCTGAGGGACACCAGGAAACTAAACTGCAAGGAGGGAGAGCCCAGTGACCCAAACGAACCAGCTAGTCCTCATACCTCCTGTCCCAACGCTGCTTATCAGAGGGGAATCATGTTTTCAAAAAAAGCTTTTCCTTAGAAAAGAACGAGGCAGCCCAGAAACATTTCTTCATTCTTCAGGAATGATTAATTATCTGCCTTACTGGAGTGTAAAATACCTCACTAGCGCGGTAGGCTGGGCTGAGTTATGGAGTGGGAGCGCTCTGAAAGCTCTCCCGCCTCCGGGTCGCACGGGCACAACACGCCTTTTGTAGGGGAAGAAAAGAGGGGCTGGGGACTTCCATGGTGACGAGGGGCCGGTTGCTTAAAATAAAAGCGTTGCTTCATAGCGCGCAACTGAAGCGGCCGGCGGCTGCGGCAGCAGAAACACCTTGCTGGAAAGGAGGTCCGGTCCCACCTACGCTGGTGCCAGGCAGGTTCCCAGCCCGACTGCTGCACCGGCGATGCTCCCATCCCACCGGGATGGTTTTCCAGCTCAAGGCTTGGGGAAGGTAGCTCCCAACCTTCCAGTGTCCAGGGCACCGCTGGGCGGTGGGGAAACACTGGGAAAGGCGGCAGGGCGGGGAGCACATTAACCCCCATACACGTGAACCCCCACGGAGCACTGGCCCCATGCGCTGGGGAGAAGCCCAACACGCACTGTTCAACTGCCGGCTCAGCAGCAGCTGTGGATAAAGTGGTCACATTCCACCTTTGCAGTGCCAGGATCTTGCATTCCCTGCAGCAAAGCAGCCTGCTGGACACAAAACTGGGACTGTGCGTAATGCACCCCCTGTGCAGCCCACACACGCCATCGTGGGGTATCCGAGGTGTTTGCCCTCCCCAGCACAGCCTCAACCACCTACATCTCTAGTTTCATCTAAAACCTCATCCAAAATTGCGTAGGGGAGAGAAAGGAGACCTCCATCCAAGACAGTCCTCCACGCTACCACAACCAGGTTGATGCAAGCTATGCTTGGATTACAGGAGCCTCTAGGAGGTGAAATCTTGCTCATAGTACAAAGATAATCTGTTCCATGAAGCAATGGTCTTCCTAAATGTTGAGAGGACACTTGTAAAGGAGGAGCCCGGATGACACTTGCACTTAATGCCCAAGACAATCTGCTAAGATTGAGGACAAGGAATCCCAAGGAGCCTGTTTGGAACGAGCAGCTTTGCAAGCAGAAGTGAACCCAGAGCATGCCGTGCAAGCAATTGCACAGGGGAGCATTAGTGCCCAAAGGACTAGGTCCTACCATGACAGACAGAACCTAGAGGAGCCAGGAGCCAGCTATGCCTCAATATTTTTTAGGATGTTTGGAGTTTTGGGTTTTTAGTTTTTTTTTTATCATTTGCTAAATGCAGATTTTTTTTTTAATCATTTGTTAAATGCAGCTCTTATTTGGGCTTGATAACATTTAATCTCTTCCTCACTGTGCAGCCTGCCCCTCTGGCCAGTGCAGAGCTCTGCCTCCCAGCACACCCACCGAGGAGCACAGAAGGCAGCTTCTTCCCAGCCAAACCACCTATTTTTCCCGGACCCACCGCCTCCACCCCAGGAACAGCAGCGGGAGGCAGAGCGCTCCGAAGCCGCCCTTCCCTCCTTCCCTTCAGCAGGAAGGGCCATGCGGAGCCGCCGGAGCAGCCCGCGCCTGGCTCGCCCCTAAGCTCATCATGTGCGGCAGCCGCCGCTCGGCCTCCCCTCTCCAAAGCAGATTAAACCCACCGAGCCGCTGGGGCCATGCAGGTTGTGTCAGTGTAATTAAATCAGATTTACTCTCTTTCCCCCCCCCGCCTCTCCCAAAAGAAATTCTAATGGCTGCGGAAAGGGAGTCTGGGGGAAGGGCATCAGCGCTGGACGGGCCTGATGAAAGGAGGGAAACCAGGAAATGCAATGCTTAATTCTCCGTCTCTAATAATCCTCCAGAGGAACTAAAACCACCCAGCTGGGTCCAGGACTCGTGGCACCATCCACCCACCGGCTACGCAGGCAGCAGCACCACTGCCAAGCTGGGGTTTCATGCTAGCACAGCCCTAATTATCAGTGGTTTTACTGTGGGACATGGAATAACACTTACAAGAGAAGGTTGCAAGGCAAAAGGGAGGTCGTGATTCACGTGCACCATCCTCTCAGCTCTGCTGTTCAGCGTTTCCCCCTGCACGGCTCGAGGCTTCGAGCCTGACAACACACAGCGCTTTTCAACTCCTCGTGGCCAATTCACACCCAGCTCAAATTGCTCAAGACCAAAGGCAATTACAGGTTTGGTTTTGTTGTTTTCTGATGGCGGGTTAGATGGATCACGTTCCAGAAACCACCAGCACTGCTTTTCCAAAGCAAACCTTGGTAGGGCAGGAGAGCTGGAACAGCAGATGCGGCTCGTGAGGACACACGCTCTCCTGGCAAAGAAGCTATTTCCCAAGCACTGCTCGAAGGACCTCTCTGAAAGCAGGGACCTTGCTGCTCAGAAGCGCTGAACCAGGCACTGCACTAGCATCCCTGGGTGAGCACGGGTGGTTTTCTCTTTCCTTCTTGAGCCAAGGGGCACAAAGCAGGTCCCTCAGGGACCTGAGGGATCCAAGGCCCTGCCACCCCTTTTATCTAGCACAGAGCCTTGGCCTTGCTGCTGCAACCACCTAGTAGTGCAGAGAGCTGGGTGAGCAGCTCTGCAAGAGGGAGAGGAGAGGCAGGAGCATCACCCTGCAGCAACAGGACCAGGGAGAACAGCCCTGGGATGGATAACCCAGCACAGCTCTGAGCTCTGAGCCCGCTCTGCTCCCTCCTGTGCTGGCCAGGGCCAGGTCAACACAGCTCACACCTTGGGGGCATCTGGAAATATGGGCCCCGGAGCAGCCCACGGGCCTCTCCCCTGCCCCAGGCTACAGGAGCTCGGGCCCAGAGCCCCGCTCCGTGCTTTGCAAAGCTGTTTTTGGAGCCTGGGCTGGGGAGGGTAGGTAACTGGGGCAGGGACTGAAAACAAAGTCTGCTTTCAATTGCTCTGTTTACCGACAGGGAATTATTCTTGGTACTAGCTGTGCTGTTAAAATTAACATTTAAATATCCATTTGGCTGCACGCTGAGGCTACATAAAGAATATACCGAACATGGAGGGATGCTTGGGTTTTCTAATTTTCCTTTGAGCACATGCAAGAACCTGAACGTGCAATATAAAGCGGTCGTCACCATCCTAACCACAGCGCGATGCTCCCCGCGCCGCAGCCGCGCGGCACGGAAACGCTCCCCTGGCTCTTTCCGCACCAGCTGCACACACCCACGGCCAGGAGTGGGAAGCCAGCCTCCCAATTGCAGCAATTAACGTTATGTATATTAGTAAATGAGTCTGGTTTTCCCAGGCGGATAACCTGCAGGGGCTTGTTGGCAGAGCAGAGCGGCCCTGGCCCGGTTTGCAGAAGGCGAGCGAGTCACCAGCGCCTTTGGGAAGAGGCCGTGGGGACTCCAGGAAGCACTGGGAGCTCATCCAGCCCTGGCACTGGGATGGCAGAGCTCTGCAGGAAGCACCAGCTCCTGCAAAGCCTCGCACCAGGCAAACCCCTGATTTCAGCTATTTTCAGGAGCATTTCCAGGCCCCGTGGGAGCATCTCATCCCTAGCACCCCCATCCCAACCAGCGTGGCTCCTGACCCCGGCTGCTCACACACGGCATGAAAAAGCTGTTTGCTTTAAGGGCTGGCTCCCAGGCAGGGACCAGGAGCACCGGGGAGGAGAGGGATACGGTAACGCTGCAATAACCTAGAACACTCATCAGCAGCCCACACACACCCCAGTCCTCCCTCCCCTGTGTCCAGCAGCAGCTTCTCTTCCCTTTCCTGCTGATTCTCTTTTTTTTTTCCAACCTGGGAATATCTTTCTTTTTTAATGCACAGCATGGACACAGGTTTAAAACAGAGCTTTTTACTGCAACCTCTGCCCTTCGAGTCCTTCCGAACACTTCGCAGCCTATTTGCTCTTCACACAGACAAGAAAGAAGCACAGAGCAAGCAGGACGGGGCACAGCGACAGGAAACTGGGCAATTCGGGAACTCTCCCGTTTCTGGGGAATCCTGCACACAAGCAGCAGGGGAACCCCACGTTCCCCGAGCACAGGGCGCCGCAGCTCTGGCCACCAAAGCCCCTTCCCTTGCACGAGGCGGGCAGAGCGCCTCGGCCCCACGGAGCCTGGCGCGGATCCATCCCGGCCTCCTCGGCACGGCCTCCGCGCGAGGCCGCTCGCAGCGGCGCCCTCCCCTCGCCAAGTTTCCATCCCTTCCCGCTCCCCGCAGCGCAGACGATAATACCCCGTTTTATATGGAAAACACTAAAACGGCATCACACCTTTTAAAAAGATATTTCCACTTTGGTGCCCGCAACCAGCCTTTCCCTCCCCCTGCTCTCCAGACTTCACTATCAAGCCTCTAAGCTTGTTTAATTGAAAAAATGTGATTTAGGTTAATTGACAGCAGATGAGCTATACTGCTAAAAAGCAAAGGAACATTTGATCAATGTGATTTATGGCAGCAGAGAACCAACCTTCCCAGCTCTTTGCATCCCACTTGCAGCCCCACTGCCAAAACAGTTCAGCTGGCAAAAAAAAGTAATTAGTGTTTAATTTCTTAACAATTTTTTTTTGCCTTCCTTTTAATTGCTCTACATAAAACTGTCCTAGAATTTTACAGCCTCCAAAGCTACATCCTGGTCCAGTCCTCTTTGCTGGTTTTAATTAGGGTGAGGCACGGCTGGCATGTTAATTTGCAGAGGAGCGGGGGGAGATCGCGCTGCTCCAGAAATGTTCTGCCCTTGTAAATACCCAGGCAATATCGATGGGCACCGAGCAGGGTGGCAGGGAGCACCCATGGGAAAGCAGCTACAAGCCGGCTCTAACTGAGGGCTAATACGACCCGTTTGAAACGGGAAGATTTGGCATCTGTTTACAGCAAACCGCTCTCAGCGCGAGCAGGGAGCGGAGCTGAAGCTTTTCCAGCGGGAGAATTTCCCCTCCTTAAAGGCAACCGAAATATGAGGGCTTAGAGGGGAAAAACGAGCTTAGCGCTGAGCGCCGGCTCCCAAGCCGCTTTTGGGCTAAGCGGCATTCCGGAGGGATTGGGGCTGCAGCCCCCCCGGGGCTTTAGTTGCTGCTCCTCGCGCACAGGAGGCTTTGGAGACGCGGGCAGCGCGCGCCGAGTCCTGGTGTGAACCGCACCGAACGCATCCCCGAGGGAGGCTCCAGGCCAAACACGGCCCGTGGGGGACGGGGTGGGTCCCCTTTCCAGCCTGAACCCCCATTCCACCACTCCTGAGCCTGGTTTCCAGCCTGCATCTCCCAATCGGACAAAACACCATTGTGGGTTTCAAGGAAGTTATTAGCAGGATGAGGGAGAGCAAGCAGACCGAAGGGCAGCCCAAGGGGAGCTCACTCCTCGCAGGACACCAGACAGAGCCAGCAAAAGTGGTCCTCAGCACCGCTCCTCAACCAGTTCCCGGGGCTTCTGCAAGCCCTGACACTCCAGAGACAAATAAACTTCATTGCAGACGGTGGGAAAGATGAGGGAAGGACATGTGCATGAGTGAGAAGGGGGAGAGCTGGAGATACAGCTGAGAAATATCTCAAATAATGGGGAAAGGATATATTTTCCTCCATTTTCTAAGCTTGGCCCTACTTAGACAGTCTTGGGATTCCTGGAAGGGATTTTTCCAGGGGAAAGCAAAGGATTAGTCCCTTAATGAATGGACACCAGCTTCGGATTTGCTCAGCTGTGTTGTCTGAAGTTAAAAAAACACACAGTAAATAACTATTTCACGCCCAGGTCCAGTCCCCTTCACATGCGAAATTCCCCTGGCAGCATCACACCAAGGTGACGGCTGGAGCCCCCGACCCCTACAAACATGAGGAGACCTCAGCTGAGGCTCCCTGGCCTCCACCGAGGAGGCCAGGCCCTGTCTGCCCCATGCAGCAGCCTCCTCCTGCAAGCCCTTGCTTCACCTGAAAAGCCCCATCGCATAAACAATGGAATAAACAATGGCCCTGCAGGAAGCATGCAAAAATAAGGAACACCTGAGAGGGGGCTTTAAAAATTCCTGGAAAAATTAGGATATACGATGTAAACCAGAGCACTCAGCCTTGCTCAGAGGCAGGGTTTGCTACAGCTGAGCATTAAGCAAACCAGCAGTGCTTTGTGCAGCCTGCAGAGACCCAAAGTGCCATTCCATAGAAAGCCCCCGCAACCAGGGCACGCCACCAGCGAGGACATGTTGCCAGACACAACCCGGGCCACCAGCTGCTCCACAAGGCCAGCCTACCTGGTACCTTCAGGTGAAGGTAGAACCTACACAACACGGTTGGGATTTACCAGGGCAGCTTCTCCCAGCAGCAGCGAGGAAACTAAACCAGCCACTTCCATTTGCAACCAAGCTAACCATAAAAACTAGCACTTTAGGTGAGAAAAATAACAGGTTTAAACAACTCACCAGCCTGGAGAGCCCCCAGAGCAGCCTCTGCTCTGCAGCAAGCCCTATAGAGCTGCTGCTGCAGCTCCCTGCTCAATTTGAAGGCAGAGCCCAGGTGCCAACAAGAGGCACCTGAGCAGGAGCAGGGCAGGTGCCCAGGGCTGCTTGTGATTGCAGCAAGACCTGGTGCTCACCGAAAGGCTCTTGGGTCTCCTTGTGCTCCCAGACAGGGGCATGGGGTTTGTGCAGCTCTGTGCACCCTCAAGTCCGCTCAAAGCCGTTGAGCTGAGGCCATGGTTTTGCCAGGGCCACCACAGAGCTGTTTCCTGAGGTTTAAACCTCTTAATTCCCCCCAGCGAGTCGTGCAAAACGCTCTAGGTCTCGCACTGGTGAGCCCCTTCCCAGCCGCATCCTGGTGCAGCCCTGCGTCCCAGCCCCGCCGCGGGGCAGAGGGAGGACAGAGCACGAGCACACCAAAAATACGGCCAAGGGAGGCGACGGGGAAGGAGAGCTTATTAAAATAAGCCAGAAAGTGTGACAAAAAGGCAAAACAAAAGGCTCAAGAAGCTGAAGGTGCAGCAGGGGCGTGCTGGCTGCCTCGCCAGCATTTTCTGCTGCAAGAGCCGGTTGCTTTCGCCACGGGATCTGCGGAAAGCAGCACTTTGCACGCTGCTGCAGGGAGCAAGGGGACAGTGCGGGGGACAGCAGGTGGCCTTGCCACCACCGAGCCCAAGGCCGCAAAGCTGCCCACAGCACCAGCAAAAGGGAGGCGGGCGCCGGGCGAGCGCGGCCGTCGCGCACACAAAGGCAAAGGCAGCCCCCGCGCTGAGCCAACCCCGTCACCATATTTGCGTTCGCTAAAGCAAACTAATAAATCCCCGTGGGTTTATCTGTGCTTCCAGTTTGTATTTATTAGCGGGAACGACAGGCAGGTTTTGCTCCTGGGTACGCAGGTAAATAGCAGTGCGGCTCCCACACCCTTCCCCTTTTAACGGCCGGGCGCTCTGTTGACTCTCCGTCTCTGAACAAGCCGGGATTACACGACTGACCGGCACAAAAAGCAAACAGCCTTGGGAGCAAATATTGGTTAGGGAGCCCGCGAGGCAGCGCGCGCGAGGGCCGGCCCGCGTGGGCGCCCGAGCCCGGCGGCAGGTCCGCGCACGCCGGCATTCACCGAGCAGCAGCTCCCAGGCACGGGAGAGCTTTGAAAAAGGATCCCCAGAGCAGATTCGCCCCCCTGCAATTACCCTAATGATTTACATCCTCTTCCCCTTGGCGGTTTGGGTAAGCACGTGGTGACCTTGCCCGCCCCATGGGCAGCCCAGCCTGCAAACGCGCTCGGGACAAACCAGGACATTCCCACCCCAAAGCCCGGCTGCCGGGGCTCATCCCCATCCCCAAAACCAGAGCAACTGCCAGGGCCGGGCGCGGAGACGCGGTTCATCCCCGGGTATTTACACTGGCCACAGCATGCGGGGGTCACCCCAAATCTTGGCCTTCCCAGTGGAAATCTGAAGTGAAAAGAGAGGTCTCTCAAATAAATTGACTTTTTATGTTGTGCTTCCACATGGCACCTTCTGGTGCACATCGGCTCTCCAGGGTGCAGAGAACACGCACGCTGGGGACTCAGCACAGCAGGAATTGCATGGAATTAGCTGCACGGCAGTCGCTTTTGGAGCAGGAGGCAGCTCTCCCGGGCGCACAGGCCGTGTTTAAGGTTTGCAGAAAGGGGGAGAGGACGAGGAAGACTTTCGCTGCAAAGCCAGCACAGGGAACACTTGGCCTTGCTCGCTAGGGCAGAGCGCTTTGCCAAAGCCTTGCTTCCCTGCACACTCAAACCCATCCACTCCGCAGCCCTGCGCCGGGGCCGTGATGTGAGCGCGGCTGCGCCAAGGCAAACGGAAAGGAACACGGAGCACTCAGACAGGCAGCCGGTTTTATTAAGGAGTTTAATAGTTTCCAAGGGTGACATTTGCCCCCATGTCCGCATCCCCCGGGCTGCGGTTCTAACCCCACATCGCTGGTGCTCGGGCTCCAGTGCCTGCCGAAGGAACCTGCATTCCGTGAGTGCCATACTCTCCAGCTGGGTCAAAGCATCCTCATGGAAAGCCCAAGATCCAGGAAGAAGAGCAAAGCAGGTTAAAAAAAATAAATAAATAAATAAAAAAGCCACCAACTCCACAGCAGCTTCCCTGGAACTGGGGAAATACTCGGTTCTTTGCAGGGAAGAAAACCGAGCTACTGTTTGACCGGAGAGCACTGAGCCGTTCAGCCCCACGTATCCGTCCCGGGAGTCGCCTGGTCAAGAGGAGCATTTCCAAGCCCGGCGGAGAGCGGCTAAGGAATCCTGCGTGGGAGGATCCCCGGGGAGCGGGAACGGCGGCGGCGGCACCGTGGGAGGCTGGCGCGGACGCTGTTTTCCATGGCAGGCGCTGTTGGTGGGAGCAGGGGCGCCGCTTCCCGGCTCCGTCCTGGCCAGGGCGCTCCGGGCGCTCGGCACAGCCGGTCCCCAGCACCGCGGTCTCCTCTCTCAGGCCCAAAGCCTCCTCCATGGATCCTGCAGGAGAAAAAACACGGCATTAAAGCAAGGCCCGGGTCAGGTAGGATAAAGCGGATGGAGGCTCCTCTTCGTTACCCGATTAAGAGAATGAAGGAATGCACGGAGGGGCAGGCTCGAGCAGAGCTGATAAACTGGGTTCCCGGAGCGCCCCGCAGCTGAGCGTGGTCGAAGGCTCCAGACGATGCTCCGTGCGCTGCAGGAGCGCGTCCTTCCCAGGGCTCTTCCTCGGGACCCTTTGGAGGCTGCAAAGTCCGGGTTGGAGGCCAGGAGGAGCCGTCGCTGTGCAGAGCCATCCGGGTGCCGACACGCGGTCCTGCGCTGCATGGAGAACATCCATGGGAAAACGGCCTCACTCGGTCATGAAACCCAGCGGAGCGGGAAGTGACAGAGGTGCCAAGGCTGGGAGGCTGCGCTGGCCACAGCGAGGTGGCCAAGAGCGAGAGGGTGGCTAAGAAAGGCAGCCGGGCGCTGAGGAAATGGCCATTCCCATATGGCAAACAAAACGGCAGCATCGGGAAACCCGCAGGAAGGGAAATGATCTTGTGGTGATGAAACACAGCAAGTGACTCCTCTGAGGGAGACAGAGGCTGATTGGGGAGGATCTGGGCTGAGATGGGACACGAAGTGGTTGCCCAGAACCATGGCTGTGCGTGAGTGCTGCGGGACACTGTTCGGAGCAGAGCTCTGCACACTCACAACGTTCACACTCTCCTTTTTGTATTATTTTTTCCTTTTTTTCCCACTTTGCTGCACGCTCCCACCACGTGCATGCCAGGCAGGCAAGGAGTCCAAGGCAGAAACACTCCTGCAAGAGCCTTCTTTGCAGAGCAGAGTTTGGGGCTGCACTGCACCCTCGCTCTGTCCTACAAATGCAGGAGGAGCAGGGAAAGAGGCTCCTCTCTCGGAGGAGCCACAGGCATTTGGAGAACAAGCAGCAAATGCTATCAGCAAGTGCTGTCCCCGAGTGGAAGTGGAGCCCATCGAGCCCTCTCCATCCAGGAGAGCTCCGCACAGACACGTGTCTCCACCGACCTGCAATGTGCTGGAGGACACCAAAAGCCACCGCTACCTGGGGCGGAACCAGCTCCCATTTGGCTCAGCCAAAATCTTGACTGTTTGAGGCTTTTCATCATTTGCTCTTGAATTCTCCCCCCACTCACTCCCTAAGACTCAAGGGGTTTTCAAGCAAAAGCCCTGCCCAAATCCCTGCCCTGCTCCAAGGCGACCTGGGGGCGCAGAGGGAAGGGTAGAGGTTTATGCCCAGGACTTGTTTATCCTGCCGCACTTATCATCTGTTTGCTTTGGACTTTGCAAGTAGTACGCAAGCAGCATTGGCAGCACCTGGCCAGGACACCGACTGCTCACAAATACGCCGCGTGGGGGTAAAAAACAGCCCCCGTGTCCCGGAGAGGTCTGACAGCCCTGGGGCTTTGGGGGAAGGAGCAGCTCAGCCCCGGAGCTTGCAAAACGCTGTGCGCAAGTGTCCCTGGCTCTTGTAAATGTGTTAAAAAATAAAATCCTTTAAGAGCTTCCAGATGTTCTGTTTATGTTGTGGTGTTACCCAGCTTGGTCCTCCGGAGGCCAATACGCGGCCTCAATGAAATCACAGCGGCCAAGGGGGCGGTGGAGGGAGCTGAGGAGCCCAAGCCCTTTTCCTCCTCTTTTCCCCCGACTTTTCCCATTAACTCCCACGCAGCTGGGCAAAAACTCCCTGCCGAGCATCGCGGGGGCTGCAAGGCGCTGCAGCCTTGCAAAACTTGATGCTACAGCCTTGCAAACCTTGGTGCTGTGACCTTGCAAACCTTGGCACTGCAGCATTGCAAACCTTAGTGCTGCAGCCTTGCAAACCTTGGCACTGCAGCACTGCAAACCTCAGTGCTGCAGCCTTGCAAACCTTGGCACTGCAGCATTGCAAACCTCGGCGCTGCAGCCTTGAAAAGCTTGGCATTGCAGCCTTGCAAACCTTGGAGCTGCAGCCTTGAAAAGCTTGGCATTGCAGCCTTGCAAACCTTGGAGCTGCAGCCTTGCAAACCTCGGTGCTGCAGCCTTGCAAACCTTAGTGCTGCAGCCTTGCAAACTTCAGCACTGCAGCCTTGCAAAGCTTGGCGCTGCCTCGGTGGCCCCTGAGGAGCTGCCAGCACCCAGGGCTGACGGGGAGGAATTATCCATGGGCGAGCACAGGGTGTGGGCGCAGCGGCAGGACGGGGTGGCCACCACCTACGTGTGTGCCCAGCACCCGTGCAGGATTCTTTGCTCAGGGCGTTGCAGGCCCCGCGCGCCGCGTTTGAAGTGGCCGGGCGCGCGCGGCGGGCTCGCTGGCAATCGCAGCCCCATAAAGGCGCTATCGCGCGGGCTCTGATGTGTTATCACCACAGGGCAGGGGCCGGGGGAGGAGGGCCCTCATTTGTGCGGTGCATTTGAGAAACGTGTTAGTGCTGGGAGATCAAAGGCGCTTCCTGATGGGCTCCACCCTTGTCCCTGCCCCGCGCGCGGGGCATTTCTGCAGGCGGAGGCAGCCGGGGTGCTGCAGGGCCAAGCGAGCGCTGCGGGACCTCTGCGCCATCCTGTTTGCTGCAGCACCCCGGGGATAAATGTCTAAAGCCACGTGCCCAGCCCGGTGGCTGCGGGGTCTTTGCATCCTTGCTGTCACCAGCACCACGTGTGTTGGCATTTCGTGAGCGCCCGGATCAAGGATGCTCTTCCCTGCCACCTTCCTCCAGCTGAGGAAGAAGCCCGGGCAGGGTCCACACCTTGCACCCATTGCACAGCAGAGCGCTGAGAAACACCACTGAAATATCTCCCTCCCCTCCTTGGTGGGGACGCAGCCCTGGCGACCCAGCAACCTCCCTCCTCCACCGCCTGCAGCTCCCCTTGGCCTAAACCTATTTGCAGGAGAACATCCCAGGTGCAATTCCATCCTGCGGGCCCGTTGCCTCCCACAAACCGCGCGCTGCTCCCCAGTGCGGCGTCATCTGCTTATCCGAGACCTGGAGCGCTCCGACACCAGGCGGGCGAGCGGCTCGTCCAGCCAGGCCACACACGGAGCGCGTCACGAGGCCGCCGCTGCCTCGCGCTGCTCCCGGGGAGCAGCCCGCGCTGTTGTTTTCCTGCTCTCCCCCAGCCCTCCCGGCGGGAGCGGGAGGAAGCGCCCGGCGCGGCAGCAAGGGCACGGGCTGCTCCGCACGCAGCGGCCGCCCGGGAGGAACCCGGCAGCCAGAGCAAACAGAGCGGGAGGACGGAGCTTGCAGCAGTAATGATGACCGTGTGCGCGCTGCGATGCGCCCTGAGTCCCCTGCCTCCTGCCCCGCGTCCTCTAACCCGTGCGAGGGAAGGGAGCAAGGCTCGGGAGCAGCAGGGCGCTGCAGGCTGCACGGGGCAGCTGCTGAGCACACACTGTGCGGGCACGGAGCAAACGGGACGGGAAGCCAGAGGACGGGGAAACGACGCTGGCAGTGCCTGCCCGACGGCTCGCCCGTCAGCTAGAAATACCTCCCTGATCCTCCCTCCCCGCGTGTCCCTCCCTCGGACCCCTCGCCCTGCCCGGACATGCCCCAGTTCCACTTTTGCAGCAGGAATTCTTTGTAGCTAAAAGGCTGGATTTAGAAAAATGCAGCTGGAGAGCTAGATCGTGGGTGCAGGTCCCGGCACCCCGCGCCGGCGCCTCTCTGCACCAGCCCCGTGTGCACACGCAGGCAATGCCCATCGGCTCCGGAGGCTCCGGATGTGGCGGGCTCTGCGGAGGGCCTGGCACAGCAGAGGATGCGCAAAGGGATGGGATGAGAATCCCATATTCAAACTATGAGGCCACGGGAGGATGGGCAGGAGGGCGAGACACGCGGCAGGTTTTGCGTGGCCCCCATCGCATCCTGGCCCGCGGCTTCATCCCGGCTCGGAGACCATCTCCAGTTCGGAGACGCGGGTTTATCCGCATGCCCCAACGTGCTTAATGAGCGAAGTGCTCTTCAGTGAACCCGGCGAGGGGTTGTAAAATAAACTCAATGAGGCAAGGGGATTAAAGAGAAAAAGGCAAAAGATCTGAGAGATGAAGTGGACCTGTTGGGTCACGGCCTCTGCCTGCCAGCTCGCTATGTCCTCTGAGCAGGACAGCCCTGTCACCCCCTGGGGACCCCGCTGTCCCCCGGGCACACATTGAGAGCCCGCAGGGCATCCCCCGTCCGGCACCCATTCCCACAAGGGCCACTGCTCCTTGCAGCAGCACGTCCCCGATGCCACGGCAATGCGGGGCAGCCTGGCCTGGCCCCGCGGGCACCGCTCATTCCCACGGGCACAGCCGCCGCTCCGGCCAGCATCGCACAGCTCCATCTTGTGGAAAGCGCACGCTCGGCCGCCCGCCCGGAGAGCCGGGGACACGGAGCCCCCAGGGACACGGAGCCTGTGGGGACACGGAGCCCCCAGGGACACGGAGCCTGTGGGGACACGGAGCCCCCAGGGACACGGAGCCTGTGGGGACACGGAGCCCCCAGGGTCACGGAGCCCCCAGGGACACAAATCCCGCAGGGACACAGAGCCTGCGGGGACCCTCAATGGGCACCAGGGAACGCAGCCCCCAGGCACACAGCCCCACAGCTCCACTGGCTTCCAGAACGAGCCTAATCCTGGGAGTTTTGCCCCACGTTCATGGTCTCCATGCACTAAGCGAAGGGCCCGATGCCAGCAGTGGTGCCAGCCTCCGAGGGAGCATCCCGAGAAGCCCGCGCCGGGGGCAGCCGAGCGCAGCTCCGTGGCAATGAGGAACCGCCGCGCGCCCGGGCACTCCCGGCCCCCGCCAGCTGCAGCCACCCATGGGTTTGGGGCACCCAGGGCTGCCCCGGGGGCCCGCGCGCCCCAGCTCACAGCAATCCCGCTGCAAAGCCAAGCGCGGTGCTGGCCCAGGAGAAGCCAGGGCAACGGGGACAGCGCCCGACAGGGACATCTCTAGCTCCCTCCTTGTCAGCACCATTCCCACCTCTTCCCGCTGAGGGATGGGGAGAGCCGGGACTGTCACCTCTGGCCCTTTTCAGCAGGTTTCATCCCTCCTTCCCAGCGAGAAAAGCACTATTGCTTGCTTCAGTGCAATATTAGGCGTCACATTTAACCCACCAGGATGAAGAATCATCCTCCTCTCCATCGTTTCTACAAGGAGCGAAGTAGGGAATGATGGTGGGAAACACGTTGGCAGCCGCAGGCAGCTTCCCTGCAGGATCAGCCCCAGGGACACTCCTGGCTGCTCCATTGAAGTGTCCCCAGTGCCTGGCCAGGCAAGTCCCGCTTGTCCCCATCGGCCAAATCCTCCTGCAGCCGGAGCAGGCGGATGCAGCCCCGACCTGAGGACACCCCGACACCTTGTCCGCTTGGGCAGCAAACTTCCCGCTCGGAGCCAGCGGGTGCAACCCCCTCCCCAGGAATCTCCCACGCCCCAAAGGGACGGGTGCTCTGCAGCAGCACGGGGGGCTCGGCTGCTCCCTGCCCTTCTCCGCGCGCAGCCCTTCCCGCTCAGGCCCTGGGATGGCTCAGGAAGGAGCGCGGGGAACCCCGCATGCCGCTGGATAAGCTCTGTAAGCCGCTTTACGCCTTCCCCGTGCCATTATGTCTGGAGCCAAGGCAATTCTCCCAGAAAGCAGGCTGCAAGGAGGCCGATAAAACGCCAGGCTCGGGTTAATTAATAGATCAAGAGCCCGCGAGGCCCCCGGGGGCGGCGGGAGCAGCTGGTGTGAGCGGGAAGCGATGCCAAGAGCCTCCGGGCACAGCCGCCCACGCCGAGCACCGTGGCAGGGACACGGCGGCCGCCCCGTAGCACCGCAGCATCCTCGGAGCCAGCAGGGATGTGCCCGGATCACAGAAGCCGGGCACAGCCTCCCCGCGTGGAGCTGGGGACAGATTCGGCCAGGCAAAACAGGGGACGATTCGTGCTCTCCATGCCCAAGGTGGTGACGTGTCCTCCCATAGGATGTTTGCTAGGACAAGGGCAGCCCCTCCGGACGGGAATTCTCCTTCCCTTCCCAGCTACACGTCTCCTGCCCTCGCAGCCACCCACCGGCCCTGGGCCCCGGGGAGCAGCAGGGAGGAAAAACCATCAGGCTGCAAATTTATTTTGCAGCTTTGAGCTGCTTTGCACCCCGGCGGATTACCAATTTAAGCAGTATTTTTTCCTGTTCTGACCCTAAGCTGATTACTTCCCTGTGGCCCCTTCCCCGTGCAGGGGAGAGGAGGACGAGGAGCCCGGGTGCAGCACGGCCAGGCAGGGCCACCGTGGGCCAGGCCTGTGGTCCAGCTCAAACCGTCACTTTATGCTCTTTTTCTTCAACGTTTTTAGGGAAAAGGAAGCAACGTCCTCGAAGCAGCACGAGGAGCACAAGTCCCGCCGAGCACCAACTGCATCTGCCGGGTATCCCCCTGTCCTGGACCAGCCGCATCGCCCATCGGTCATGCATCAACACAGGGGCCTCCCTGCTGCCCATTCCACCCGGGACACTCGCATTCCTGCTGCCTTTGCTGTAGGCTTTAAGGGAATCAGGATTTTCCCTCCCTGGCTCCAGAATCCAGCGCGGGGATGGGGAAGGTCCAAGGCGACGGTTTGGGGACCCCCGAGGCCGCTCCCTGCAGACGGTTCCCAGCAGCAGGGAGAGCAGCAGCGACCAAAGCAGGGCCAAACGCGGAGCCGGCCCCTCTGCGAGCGCAGAAAAGGGCACACACAAATGTACTTTCAGCAGAGCCTTTTCCTAGAATTAGGAGGTTTTTGAAACTGTTACTCCCTGGAAAATGCCAATGGGTTGAAACTGAAACTATGCAGGAATATGAAAATGTAGGTCAAGAAGAAAGCATCCAAGCAAAAAGCTTCTTGTTCCTTTGTGCAGCTCCGCGCCGTGCCTGGCCCCGGTGACCCAGGGGCTCCTGGAAAACACCTCTCCCTCCTCTCCTTCTCTGGCCTTTTCTTTTTTAAACCAGGCAAGGAAGCAGTGGATGAGGATGGAGGATACAGGTGGGATCTCCATATTATCTTCTGCATCTTCTTCCTTTCTTTGACAGCCAGGATAAGAGGGATTTTCAGAGAGAAGCCATTATGGGGAAAGGGAGCCGGGGCCACAGCAGCTCCCCCATCCAGGCACTGCTGATCCCCTTTCAACACTTGCAAGCGTCGCAGCTTTAATTTACTGAGCTCATTTAACGGTGGGCGCTTGTGTGCAGCGCCCCGCGCAGCCGCCCGCCGCCGAGCCCAGCACCGCACTTTATTTTTGTTTGCTTTAATTGAGAAATGGGGGAAAAAGGAAAAAAAAGACTCTCCCCCAAAGCCCTGCTTTCATTTTCTCAGGTGCTGTGATTTAGCGAGCTGCCGTTGCCCTTGGCGGGCGGCCCCCGCGGAGCCAGGCGCGTTGGAGCGGGATGCCGGCGTCTCCGCTCCGCATGCACCACGGGTCGCTCCGGGCTCGCTCCGGCTCTCGGAAAGCTTCCAGCAACAGAGACCTTCAGCTCCACGGCCATGCAGGAGCGGGAAGGAAAGGCTTCCCAACGCTGCAAAGCCTGTGCATCCTGCTGAGCTGGCCAAGGGGCAGGGAAGGACGAGCTGAAGCAGCATGCGGGGCATGTGGACCCTGTGGTTCTGCTTCCCAGCTCCAGAGCATCCCTCCCTCAGAGCATCCTGACAGGTTCCCGCGTCCTGCTCCTTCCCACCCGGAGACATCTGTCCCAGCTCTTGCTGGCCCCAGCACAGCTCCAGCCTGGGGGAAAGCACTGGAAGCCACGTTGTCACCATCACACCAAGCAGCTTTGGCCTCTCAACAGTCAGAGCCCTTTCAAATAACATATGTATATATACACATATATATATATAGGTGTCCTTCTAGCTGCACTGCTGGCAGAGCCCCCCACACCAGCAAGTGGGGCCAATCCCAGGATAAACGGAGCCTCCCTGGGCTGGAGGTGCCAGGAACACGCAAGCCCCGCGCACGCTCCCCTGCACAAGCAGCGCTGCAAAAGCAGCCCCGGCACCAAAGCAAGGACCACGGGGTGCTCGGGATCATCCCTGTGTGCAGAGCACAGGAGAGGCTTCCCGGCACCCACGGACACGCTGGACCTTGCAGCAAAGGCACGACAAGACGCCCAAGACTGGGCCTGGCCCGTCGGTGGGCCACGGCGCGCGTTGCTCGCGGGGAGCTCGCAGGGTTAAGCACCACTGCCCTCCCTCCTCGGCCCTCTCTTCCCGGCACGGCCGCGGAGACCGGGGGCTCTCCAGATTTAATCTCCAAGACAAACACGCTGGTGCTGGAGCCTGCTCCATTTGCACTGCGGCCGCAGATATTAAACAGCAGCAGTCGGGCTTGAGGCTCGCCCCACCGGCCCCGCCGGCTGCTTTACATCCCCCCGCGCCCGCCCTGCACGCACGCCCTGTCACCGAGTTGTCACCACGTTTGCTGCGCGTATGGGGGGCTTGGAAAACACCCAGTGCGTGAAACGGGACCCACAGGTCCGGGTGGGCCCTTGTGCAGGGCAGGGGCTGGACGAGCGGGAGCTTTGGCACCAGAAACACTTGCCCAAATGGGCTTTCCCGAGCACTGCAGCTCCCAGGAATTCCTGGACGCTGCTCCAAACGGCAACGCTAGCAGGGCGCAGCACGCCCTGCTTCCCAGGAGAAAACCAGTACAAATGTGGTTTTTCAAGTCAAAATTGCTAAGTTCAGTTCTTTTCTTGCCCCAAGTCCTGAGCAAACAGCCAGGCAAAAGCGGGGCCCGGGGAGGGTGCCTCTTTGGAGGCAGTTTGGTTCAGCTCGAGCCGAAACCCTCCCTCGGGAGGCGGCGGGATCCGCGGGAAGGCAGGCAGGGAACACCTGGATCCTGCTCCCAGGAAGTCGAGGGTCTCCGGGCTATTTGGCAGCAGCAGCCCCACATCAAACACTCCTCTTAACGTTCCCGGCGGAAGCAGAGAGCTCGGGTCCGTCTCCCAGATGGAGTAAGAGTCGGATCAGAGGCACGAATCTCCCAGGTCCCGTGCCAGGGCCGTGTCATGCAGAAGCGCATCACCAACAGCCACTTCTGGCCACAAAACCCCAAGGAAAGCCCAGGAAAGCTGGCACCAAAAGCTCCAACGGGATGCAATGCTATCCAGAGGGACGGCAGGGATAAACCCAAGGGGCACTTAGCTCCACAGAGCATCCCAAGCCAGTTCCTGGGTGATGTTCTTGCCTAGGTTCTTGCCCCCGTGCCGGTTTATCCCACGCAGCAGCATTTTTGGGAGGTTTAACCCATTTCACCGCAGGGAAATCCACTTCCACGTGACAGCGGGTGACTCGCAGGAGGGGAGCGACTGCACAGCCCATCGCAGCCTGTACCACGGGTGGCCAAACCAGCCCGGAACAGGCTGAGAAGCTTCACATTGGAGCCTGGGGCTGGCGAGGGGAACTCGAACGTCACTGGGACCGGCACAGCACAAAGGACGGTGGCAGCTGGGAACCCAAGAGTCACGTCCCAAAACCCAGGTGTGAAGCTGGGACCTGCATGCACCAACCCCGCGCGTACACACTGCCGCTTGCATGGAAAACAGCCGGGACACACAGGGAAGGAGGGGAACCCACAACTCGGTGCTCCGGCCTGCAGCCCCAGTGACTTTTCCTGGATTTTCTTGGATTACGCAGCTCTCGGCTCCCGTCTCCTCCCGAGACCAGCGAGGGGGACAGACAGGACAGCGTCCTTCCCTGCCACCTCCCTTCTCCCTGGAGCGTCCCCACGGGGGAACTCGTCTCATCCGTCTCCACAGGGGCTCAGCAGGGTCCCCATCCCCAAGCAACAGCCCCCGTCTCCCCGTGCAGGACGGCAGTAACGAAGGGCTAATTAGAGGCCCCCGTGCGTCCCGGCCACGTGGCCGGAGCAGCCCCGGTGTCCTCGACACGGCCGCGGCTCCCCCGTCACCGACGCACTTTCGGTCCAACCGGTTCTGCTCCGTATTTTTGTTTCGGGGCGGATTATCGCCATGGCGATGGGCAGGTGACGGGCCGCGGGAAAGCCACCTGCCCCGGGAGCGCCCAGCATCCCCCGCACGCGGGCAGGACAACCTCGTGCCAAGGGCATCGGCACGCGAATCGGGGGTGCCCAGGGCCAGGACAGGCTGCGGGGGCATCTGGAGCTCTGGGAAGGGATGAGAGGGAAGGGCAGCCTCTGTCCCCACTCGGGGGACGCGCATCCACACGTGCCCATGTCCTCTGCCGTGGTCCCAGCGCACGGCGCTTCCACGCTCACTTACAGGTCACTCTGCACTGCGACCCGGACGCCGCTCACACGAGGCTGGCTTGTTCTCATCACAAACCAGCTCCAAAAAAAAACTAGAGGAAAAGCCACCCACGAGCAGCAGAGCAGAGTGGGAGACGCCAGGGACAGGCCCTGCACGGCGCTCGCAGCGGGTGTCCTCGTACCGGGACCGTGTCCCGTCCCGGAGCAGCGCCGGGGCCGCGCAGCCCCGCAAGGCAGATCGCTCCCGCCAGGCTCTGGCAGCATCCGCCCCCGCCGCATCCTGTGCGCATCCGGTCTGGGAATTCCAGGAACATCTGCGAGCGCATCTGTGCGCGGAGCCGCGGCGCGCCCCGACCTGCCGCCGGCCGCGTTCCCGGCGGAGCGCCTGCCGCGAGGGCACCCGCATCCCTCCCGCCTGGCACCGGCACGGCCGCACCCCCTCATCCCTGCCACGCTCCCGCTGGGATCCCTGGTGCCAATCGCTCCATAGCCGCTTGGCCCCAGACCAGCTGCAGCCACCCCCGCTCCCCCTGCCCAGCCCGCGGGGCTCCCGCTCCGAGCCCACACCCCATTTACTGATGCCAAGCAGCTCGTGCATTCCCTGCAGGGAAGCAGAGTTCCCTTGGGAGCATGGTAGGAAGGAAAACATCCTCTTGGGATGCTGCACATCACAAGGGCACAGGTCTGCCCCCAAACCTGGCACACACCAAGTGGTAGCAGGGTCCAACCCGCTGTGTTGCTGCCACCAAAGCTGGGCGCAGGGGCAGCCCGAGGCCCCTGCTTGTCCCCCAGCCACGCAGCGCAGAGCGCCTGGTCTCAGCATCTCCAATTAGGACGTCAGGGAAAGGCGAATGAAAGGAAAAAGCAACTCTGCTTAATTGAAAAGCTGCAGCTAGGCCGTGTTTGCCCAAGATTATACGCAGGAATGTAAGTCGCCTTTATTGCGTGTGCAGCCGCTCGAAACAAAAATGAATAGAGGGGACCGCAGGCAGGAGAGGAAAAGAAAAATAAAGATTCATATGACCAGGATTTAGGGTTGGGATGAGATCTGGTGACTGCCCGAGGGGCAGAGAGCGGCTGCATCCCGGCGCGGGAGCCTCCCCACGCTCCTCCCCTCCCAAAGCACCGTCCCGGGGGCGGCTGGTTCGGGAAGCGGGATGCCCCACACGCTCCTCGCACAGAAGAGCCCACAAGCACTTGACACTCGCAGAGCTTGGCCGCCCTGAGGGGAAAAGAGCCGCTTTTTTCACACGCTTTATCCCCCGCACATGCCCCGACACCCCCCAGCGCAGGCAGCGCTGTAGAAACAGGCTGCACCGCGCGGGACGTTCCCGGCTCCTCCGCGGATCCCGCTCTGCCTCCTGCAGGGCTTGGGAGCACCAGGAGCAATACCGTGATCTACACTGGTCATGGGCCTGGCTTCAGCCTCCCGCCTGCGACACCACAACATTTAGGGCCGTCACGAGAGGGTGCCGAGCTCAGGCTGCGCTTGTGGCTGCACCAACGTGCTCCACCACAGCCAGGGGGGCACAGCCCAAGCTGCGAGTGCAGGCGAGCAGACGGCAAGGAGGGCAGCAGGTCTACGAGCCAACCTAGCAGGGGACATGAATCCGGGCACCATCACACGGAGGAGCTGGATGGGAACCTGCATCAGAGCCATTCCTGCAGCTCCAGCGCTCCTGCAACACCCGCCCAGGAGCCACCTGTCCAGGGCCCTCATAGTAAAAGCGGTGCCCAAAAGGCTCACAAAGATCCAGCTTAAAGAAATATAAGATCAAAGAAGGAGAGAGAAAGCAACCAAAGAGCCTATCCAAGAGCAACATAATTTGGCTACTTTGGAAAAATTAATAACTCTGCATCTTTCCAAGAGAACGGAAGTAGTTCCTTGAGATGGGGAGGGAGGAAGAAAAGGCAGCCTGGAAATCCAGAAACTCTTCAAATTTCTATCCACAATCAAAAGCGAGGCTGGGAAATGCAGAGAAGCACAACACGTTGTTGATGACTTTTCCATTAAGCACAACCGTTTAAACCCCCTCTTTGTATTCCAGCCTTTGCCTTCAGCCTCAGCAGGCCCCACTTCCCACCCCCCTCCTTTTTAATAATAATAAAAAAAGTTATATGACTTTAATTAAATGCACTTATTAAAAGGGTGAAATATTTGGAGAGGCTGTTTTTACGCTGGAGGCACATTTTCCAGCATGCTGCAGAGTGTCTGCATCCGCCCGCCCCAGGCAATTTTTAATGCACAAATAAATCCCCACCTGAAGTGCTGACAGGTTATTATGCAGCGTGGCAGCCAACTAAAGTAAACACAGGGGCAGAGTTTTAACCTCTTGCAGGCGCAGAGCCTCTCCCCCGTTGAGCCGGGCACAGGTGTAAATGACCGGCAGCAAAACCCCTTCCCGCGGGATGCGCCAGCTCCGCTGCTCGGAACGCCGGGAAGAGCGGCGGAGCGCAGGGACCCTCCGCATCATTCCCAGGGGGCAGGGAGCTTCGTGCACGTGGTGCCGCAGCAGCAGGTTTTGGGCCACCGCGTTCCCTCCCTGCTGAGGTACCTGGTGGCTCCTGCAGCAACTTGTGCCAACCGCAGCGCGTTGGCGTTTGCGCTCCATGAGCCGAGCCACGGAGGAGATAACGGACAAAACTCCACGCAGATCATCCCGCAACGAGGAGGGATGAGGGGAAAGCTCCGGGAGGAAGGTGCCGCTCCATCACCGTGCTTTGCCATGCGAGTTTTGGCAAAATCAGTTCTTTACCCATAGCAGCGGGAGAGGGACCAAGGGGTCAGCTCAGCCCCCCAGCTAGTTCCTCCTTGACCAGATCCATGTGCAGCTGCTCCTGATCCAAAGGACCTCGGCCCTCGGTCCCTGCCTGGCCAGCCGCGATGCAGACAGGCTGCAACAGAGTCATCTCCCTTGTCTCCAGAAATTAAGGGCTCCGCTTCGCTTCCGCATCTGACAAGACGCCGCACGCTCTGCTAATCCTTGGGGGAGATTAACTTTTTATTTAGAATTCTTTCCTTTAAATGTGGCAATTACGAAGGGCTTTTTTTTTCCCCCTAAGCTCTTGGCACAGGGAGCACTTTCTCCGAGTTGGCCGAGTCCGTTTCAGTTAGAGGCTGAGCGCAGCTCTAAACTTTTCCTCTCCAGTCAAACCCACGGGAGTCTCTTACAGACAGGGATGAAACCTGCGAGATGGGAGAGTCCTGCAGCAAGAGGGTTGGTAAGGCCCTTATCCCCCAATATCAGCCCCCATCTGACACCAGAAACGAACATAAAAATCCAAAAGTGGGATCCAGGCTATAAAAAGGAGCAAAGCAGCTGCACCAATCCCAAATGGAAATGAAAAAGCAGAAATATTCAGTTGCAGGGAAGATTTCTCCCCTGGCAGAAAGTGGCAGGGAGCCACCAAGGCAGCAGCGATCTGCTGGTACAGGCAGGCCAAAAATTTGCCCCATAAATCTTGCAATAAAGTTACTGAACAAATGTACTGTCGACAGATTCCCTCCGAAGGCATTTTAATTGCTCCTTCCCTACTGGGCTCGCGCATCAGGGAAGTGCCGTGTTTCACCCAGACACAGCTGCGATTCCCGGATGGATGAAGAGAGCCCTTCTCCATATATAAATATATATATAAATACATAAATACATACACACACACACATATATATATACACATATAAAAGTCGTCACCCCCTTCCTTGGAGCACCCATCACTTCTGAGACATTTCCAGTCTCAGCAACAAGCAGTGAACAGCAGTAGTTTGATAGCACAGCACCCGCTCCTGGGCACTGCTGGAAGTGATGCTCAGCAGTGCCACCAAATCAACAATAATAATAATAATAATAATAATAATAATTTGCAGAAGTTCAACCCAGACTTCAGCAGCTCCAAGACCTCCCCATTACCCAGCAGAGCCGCAGTTCTGCTCCCGGACAGCTGGGGAGAGCCCTGCAAGCTCATTACATAAATCTAATTAGCAGGCCTGTGCTTCCAGCACGGCAAACGGCGACGCTAATCCCAGATTTGTTCTCCTAGAAACTAATTTAATCATAGAGTGCCAGGCAGGCTGCTCACGGGGCCGAGGGCAGGAGCGAGCCCCAGATCTCCGTGCCCCCAGCACGGAGCCGTTATGGGTAAGATGGACACGGTTCTCCAGAGCAGCTTGGCGATCTTAATCCCCTAACACATCCCAGGCAGAACCTACTACTGAAGAAACAGAAAGACTCCATGCTAAATTGAAAGGATTTGGGGAGAAAGTCCAGAACTGGGACCAGCTCACACTCCTGACCAGGACCCTTCAGAGGCTGCCAGCACCAGAAGCCTCCAACTTCAGCAGAAGCAGGCCTTAATTAATTAATCTTAATTGGGGGTCTCCAGGACTACCTAACATCAGTATCAGTCCTTGCCAGGCACTGGCGGTAAATTGGGTATCACCAGCACCCGGAGCGTGCCAAGCTCACCGCTCTCTGCAAATCCAGCAACAAAAAGCAAGAAAAAGGGGAAGATCTACCCAGGCAGACAGCTGTGTTCAGATTTTGGGGGGTTTTGTTTGATTTTTCCTGGCTTTTCCTGCAGCCCCAGAGCTGCATCTGGAAGAGAGACCTGGAAACCTGGCCTACGTGATGGCTTTCACAGGGCGCCCGCGCGCTCTCCTCCTGTTTACCCGCTTTGCGGTGGCCAAGGGTGAACGTTTTCCCCTCGTCTGGGGAGAGGTGAGGCAAGGACAGCCCCGGCCAGGCGGCGGCCAGGCTTTGAGTGCACTGGCAGCAACTTTGCTTCTGCAGCAATCCTAATTTATAGCTGCGCTCACCGTAACCTTGGAGAAAGGCAGGAATTGGACGCCTGATCCTCGAAATTAAAGAGGAATCATAATTTGGAAGCACTTTCTTTGAGTTTTCCACTAGAGGACTTGGCTTAAGAGAGCTGACTTTTGCAGGCAGCTGTAAATGGCTAAAATGCAGCATTTATATACAGCTCCGCATCCCAAAAGGACCTCCGGGTCCTCAGCAAGCACAACTCCACCTCCTGGGCATGCACCTAGCTCGGGATTGGGGATTCCTTCCCCATCCTGGGCAAACTGGGATCTACCGGCCCATGTGCAAGGACCTCCGGTATCCTGCATGGAGCAACACCAGGGACCCCAGGGCTCCCGTGCCCCCCCGGGCAGGAGCTGCCGCGTCCTTGGGCAGAGCAAACAGCCGTTATCTGCCTTGGCAAACACGGGGCCGGCAAGCGCCGGGGCCGGCCGCATTACTGACTTACCCCGGTCGTGGGAAGGGGGCAGCCAGGGGGGAGGCAGGAGCTCCGGGCGAAATTCCAGAGATTAAGCGGAGCTGCGGACCCGCACTGACAGCGGAGCGGACAGGGAATATCCCGGCGGTGTTTGCTTAGCCGGGAGAGCTCCCCGGAGCCAGGAGCGCGTGGGATGGGCATTCCCGGAGCTGGGAACACGTGCGCAGGACAGACCCCATCCCAGCGCAGCCCTTGACCTAGGAGCAGAGTCAACTTAGACGGGGCCAACTCGAGGAACCCAACGAGCTCCCGCGTGAGACCCCACCGCAGCGGGGCCAATGCCAAAGACCACCCTAGCGCCTGCCCTTGGGGACGTTTTGGCCGTTCCCAACGCCTCTCCCAGCAGTTCTGCAGCCCCCAGGGGTGCACGGCAGGGAGCACAAGGAGATGCTGAGGACAGCATCCGCGTGGGCCCCACGGCAGGTTTGGGAACGCTCGGATAGCAGGGACCACGGCGGCGCTCCAGTGATCGATGCAGGTTGGGAGGCTGCAGCAGACACGCAGGAATGCGTTACGCAGGGCAACGAGCACATCGGCTCAAGGTGTTAAGAGTCCGACAGGTTGTTTATAACCCTCCATGAACAAGTGATTAACCATTAATCCTCCGCTAGCGCTCTCCTGGCCCAGCCGCTGCCTCGGTGAGGTGCACGTCGCCGGGAGCGGCGGGAAGCAGGGCCCCTGCGCTGCAGGGCCAGCCAAGAAGCCACGTGCAGAACCACTGCGCAACCCGAATGCAAATCCCTGCCGACACAGGCCTCGCAATGCAAATCCCTTCCAAAATACCCTTTCAGGTGCCCATGCCGCTGGCCCTCAAGCTTCACCAGCCCGTGGATCCCATGAAGATGATCCCCCAGCTCTTTCCCAGCTGATCCTGTCCAGGAAGTTGGCTAGACCTGTGCTGGTGGCCTCCTTTCCATAAGAAAAATGCAGCCTCCCTTCCATACGGAGGCTATGAGGATGCTCTCAGCAGGCCTGAGCACAATAAGGAAAGGAGTCTCATTAAGCCTGTTGCATTAACAGCTCCCTCTTTTTGGGCTGCTCCAGTGCAGCCAGCTACCCCATTCCATAAGCAGGAATGGGGCTGGATGAGCTGCTGGGCAGTGGGAAGCTGCCCTCCAGATCCCGCTGCCTCTATCACCAGCGCTCACAGCTCCCACAACTGGCCAGAGCCCCTTGGAACGGGCTTCCCATGCTCGAGGAGCCAGGTTTCATGAGCATCTGGATGAACCCAGGCCAAGGAGAAGTCACCACAGAGCTCGCGCTACCTGCGCATCACAATGTGCCTCTTCCAAGCGGTGGAAGAGCTGCCAAGAGCCAAGCAAACAAAATCCAGCTCTTATGCAGAAAACACCTCCCAAACACCGGCCAAGGAGATGCCCCAGCAGGAACAACCAACACGGCTGCTCAGCATCAGTGGCACGAGTTTATTGCCCTCCGGTTCACAGGCCACTCTGCCCCTGCACGTTCGGGTTTAACGGGATGAACCGGGAGTTTTCCCAGATCTTGAGCTCCAGGAACAGTTGCTTCCCCTCATGCAACTCCAGCAAGAGACACAGGAGGAGTCCAGACCAATTCACCTCCCAGATCACAAGCTGGACCATTCCCATTCTAAGCTAACGCCTTCTCCAGGCCTGGAGGCCCAGAGGTGTCATTACCCACCCCAGGTAACTGTTTCCCAGCGAGGGGAAACGGCTCCTCATGCGGCCATAAATTTGCCTGAACTTTGTTTTCAAACATTTGCTTATCACCCATGTCCGGGGGCATCTCCTCCCCGTCCTGTCGGGCCTCTCCCAGCCACAAAACAATCCGCCTCCTCGCTCGATCGCTGGCCAAATATCAAAGAAGGGGCATGAAAATAAAGAACAGATGGAAAACCTTGCAAGTCAACGAGGAAAGGTTTTAGTCTGAAAACAAGTGTCTTTACAAACACATTCACAGTAATTATGGTGCCTCCACGCTGCAAAGCCAGTCCAGTTTGGCTTTGCTGAAACAGCAGATCGACACTGCAACATGCACAGCCCCCCCAGGCAATATCTGATCATCGTCTCCTCTTTTTAATCGTATGGGTGAGGGAAGGAACAGCTCTTTTCCTTCCCTTTCCCATCCTGGCTTAGTGCTTTTTCTTACTGTTTTTTTGAGCCAGACTTTTCCCCCGTGCCCCTTTTCCAGCATTCCTGCTGGCTACAGGGCTTTCTTGCTGCCTTTGTCACCGAAGCAGCCGGACACACCGGACTGCGGGTCACAAGACCCGAATCCAACACCCTGCTCCAGCCGGGAGTTCCACACACGGGCTCCCGAGTAACTTAAGTCACTTGCAAGTTCCCGTCCTCTTAACTACCAGGCTTTAGAAAATCCCATCCCTAATCCCTCTGTGCCGTATTAGCCTCCCTTTCCTTCTGTAAAAAGGGGATAATATCTTCCTGCCCCGAGGAAGGCTAGAGAGCTCCGCTCCGGAGAGCGGCTCTGACGCAGGAGTGATAAGAGCTTTGCCAGCAGCCGAGCTGCTCCGGAGGTGCCTTTCCTTAGGGGGTCCCATCCCCAGCGCTCTGCAGCTCTTTGGAAGCGGGGAAAAGTAAATTAAAATATATATATATATATACACACCTGGAGCTATGGGCATGCCTGGCTCAAGGCGGGAAGAGCAGGAGCCAGGGACCGGCTTTGCCTGCTCCGTCCTAAACACGGCACGGGGCACTTTGCAAAGAGGGGATGCTGCAGGTGAGGCTCCTGCAGCGAGCTCTCAGCTGCCACCTGCTACTGCAGTTTTGCATTTTCATCAACTTCTCATTCGTTTTTCTTTTACCCTTGCAAAAGGGGCCAGAGCAGCAGCTTTTGCTGCAGAGTACTCACAAACAGCAATTTCTGTTTCCATCCATAGATGGATAGGCCAAATGCACAGTCTCCGTGGGGCTTTGTGCTCCATTTCCTACATGACCTAGGATAAGTTCTAGCACCTTTCAGAGCCTCAGTTCCCCCTCTTAGAATAAAAAAAAAATAAAGCAAAACCCAAACATCACTTACCTGCCTGCCCAAATGGTTACCAGGCTGAGCCCAATGGTTTGCAAAACGCCTTGCAACCATGGCACGGAAAGCGTGAGAAAAAGCACAAGACATGATGGTTACTTTTACGATTAAGAAACTCAGACTGAGTCACGGAGGCAAAGCTGCAAGTTCCCAGAGTCAGGGAGCGTGGACCAGACACTCAACAAACTGGTTTCCAGAGAAAGGATCTCGGGGCTCGTCCCAGGAGGGATGGAGCAGCCGCGGGAATCGGGAGCTTTTCCTCCAGGGCTCTTGGCAGCCAGCGCCGCTCCAGGCCCAGCTAAGGGAGGGTTTGGGCATCTGCTGGCAAGGCAAGCGGGGTGCTCAGGTGCTGCGTGCCACATGCACGTGGCAACCAAATATTTGCTACCAGAGCATTTTCAGTACAATTTCAATCGCCAATGCCGGACAGCTGCCTTCAGCAAGAGAGGTCATCAAAGCTTTGCTCCTCCCTGCAAAAAGCCTTTCTGCTGCGGGGAGTGCATGGAGTTTCCCTTGCCCTTCAAATCACTCTCGCCTCGCTCCCCGCCGCCCGCACCCACTCATTCAGCGACATTTATTATCGCTGCTGATTTCACAATCTCAGGTGCATGATGCAAGAACAGGATTCGAACGGCGTTGCATGTCACAGCCGCGGCACCGAGCAGGGATGTGGGAAAGCTCTGCCCTGCACCGGTGACTTTGAAAAGCGGGAGCAGCTCTGCCTTCCCAGGCAGCACAGAGCTGCAGCGGTTATTGCAAACACAGCAAATCTCCAAAGCCAAAAACAAGCCCAAGTTTGGTGGCCAGAAGGCACCTCCAACAACCCCCCCACAAAAACTGCCAAGTGTGGCCAATGAAGGGAATAAAGCAGGAAGAAGGGAGAGAAGGACTGACCAGGAGGGCATGGGTCGAGAGGAGAAAAATAGAAGGAAAAGAAAAAAGAGGGTAGGATCTGCCTGAAGGGAAATCTACAGCCTGTTCCTGAAGCTTCCAGCCTGTGTGCCAGGCACTCACGAATACTAATCAGAACTGAAAAAATATCAAACAATTAGGAAGGAAAGTCTCTTGGCAGGGCTCCTCCTGGAGACATCGGGCTGGTTTTGTTTATGAGTGAGAGGAAGTGGTAACCGCTCCTGTTTGTTCTGCTAAAGAAAAGAGAAAGCTTCAGTGTTTTAATTTCTCCGCTGAAAACCCTGGAGACTCTGCCTTAAATGAATCAGAACGGCTCAGATCTACATTCACCCTCGGCCTTTTGTTGCAAGAAAATATTTTAGTCGTTTTCTTTTCCCCCTCCTCCTGCTCGGGGAAAGAAAAGGGAAGTTGATACAAAGCAGCATTTTTGTTCTCAAAGGAGCGATGCCAGGAGCATCGCCGGGTCCCGTGGGTGCCAGCAGCTCTGGGTGCCAGGATGCCCTTGCAGAGCAGCTGGGAAGATATGCCCCTGGGAAGGGCAAATATATAGACTTTAAACCTCCTTTGCATTATAAAGGCGTGCAAGGGGACCCACAGCAAGCCCAGATGAAGTTTTTAGCAAGAAACAGGCTTATGCAAGAGCCAGGGGTCTCGCAGGAGCTGCAGAAACGCTCACAGCAGCCAGGTGAAGGCAAAGCATCCAGGCCACTGTGCTGAACCGGTGCAAAGTCCCTGTACAAACAGTTCATTTGTTTTTAGAGCAAGTCATTTGGGGAGAGCAAGTTAAACCGGGTTTATTGCAGTTTATAACACAAGCACTCACAGAGGGATAACACGTGCTAAAGGGAAGGGGGGGGCAGCGGTGCAGCCAGATGCACCAAAGGCAGCGCCTGCCCTGAGAAAAACCATGGTCCGGAGGCAGAGCCGCAACCTGCAAATCCCTCGGCACAAACTTTGCAGCAGCCCAGGGCGTTTCGGTGCCGGAGCAAAGCGGCTTTGCCATGGAAACCCGCCTCGTGGGCTGCTAGCACTAGTGGAATTTGCAACTGGCTGCGGCTGCCAAGGAGGCAGCTCTAACAGTGAAACCTTTGAGGGCGAGCGGTGCCGGCCGAGCAGTCTGCGGCTGCTCGGGAAGCGCTTTCCAAGCGCGCTGCCCTCCCCGGCACTAACTCACCTGCGCGGAGACAGCGGGATGCGGTAGCGCGGAGCCAGACCGCGCTGCCAGCCCCTTTCCCCAGGGAGCGGGAGGAGGGAGGGGAGAGGGAGGAGGAGGAGGAGGGAGAGGCAGCGCAGGAAGGTTTCCAGCGCGTTTTCCTTGGGGAAGGAAGCGAGCGGAGCCCCTCGCGCCGAGGCAGCGGGAATGCTGTGTAGGTGGCCTGCGTGGAGCGCGTTCCAGGCAGGTGGGGATGGCAGATGCGTCTCCCTGCACCCTAGGGCAATCACTAACCCAGCACCAGCCTCGTGCTCCCATCACATCCTTCCGCGGCCCCAGACAGTCCTGCCCTCGGCAGCCGCTTTTCCAGGTTGCACTCCCTCATTGCAAGCGTTTTAGACACAGCTTCAACACCGACATCTGGAAACCGCAGATTCTTCCAAGTGCCAAAAGCTTTTGGCTAAAACTCTCCTAAAATTGCATCCAAGCTTGCCCCAGATCCACAGAGGTCCCATTTACAGCCCCAAATCCCCTCCCTGTTCAGGCTAATCCTCCCAGCCCAGCTGTCCTGCCCCGGTCTCGATGTGTTTTCGCTGGGAGAGGCACCTCCAAGACTATCCCAGGAACCACTAGTAGCTCCCAACAGCCTCGAGAAATGAGGCACCAAGAAAGACTCAGCCCTGGAGCCCTGCACTTAGCTGGGTGCTGGTGGTCACAGAGGAAACCCATGCGAGGGATTTAACCGGGTCTCAAAGCAACATCGAGCGCCCCAACGAGCAGGCTGGTCGTGTGCTGCCCACCCCATGCCGACCATTGCTGCATCCTCTGCTCTGGAGGGAGGAAGATGCTCCTCATCCACAGTTACCTTCCCTGCCTCCCAGTCTCCAGGGCAGGGGCTGTTCTGTCCCAGCCTCCCTTTGCTATATGTTGCCTCATCCAAAGGGACGGAGGCTCCTCCAAGCATGGAGACCTGGATGCCAGCTTCCCTGCGAGCCCTGCCACCAGCCTGCACAGAGATGCCACCACCAGTGCACAAACCGCCCTCAGAGCGGACAGGAAAGGGGACACCCCCGCAAGGCACCTCTGCCCGGACCCAGACCCGCCGCTTTGCACAGGGGGTGGCAGAGGGCAGGGAAGAGCAGCGCGCTGCAGGGAGGCAGCGCTGCCGTGGAGCAGCAATGCCACCCAGCGGCCGCTGCACCGAGCGGGGCCAGCCCCGCTGCAGGGCCCGTGGCCCCAGCACACGCCGCCCTTCGGTGTCACTGCCGCCCGCAGCGCTGAAACCAGCGCCAAGCTCCATTTGCCGCTGCTGTGAAAGCTCCTCTGTGTCCTGCCCGCGCTGTCACTCGGCACGGAGCAGCCATCGACAGCCACCCGGCACTGAGTGGCATCAGCAGGAGCGCCCTTGTCACCTGCCCTGGCCTCCCGCCTTTGGGAGCAGCAATTCGTGCTAAGGTGACCGCTGCAAGGGACCAGTAGAACAGACCTGTTTTATATCATGGGTATGTTTGTGCTTCAGAGCCCACCACGGCACCATCCTTCTCATTTCTCCTGCCCAAAATGGACTTTTAGACCGAAGTTTTTGGAAGTCCAAGCTTTAGTTAAAACACCACATAGCCAACCCTGCACTGACAAATCCATCGGCCCCCCACACTGCCCGAAGAGCCACTGCACACCCCAGGACGCCGCTCTGCGCCCCCCGAGCCGCAGCAGCCGCGGCTAGGGAGGCAGAGCAGCAAAGGACGGCTGGCACTTGCGGCTCTGGAAGCCGCAGTTTTGCGCATTATCCGGAATTTCGCGCATTATCCGGAATTTTGCACATTATCCGGAATTTCGCACTTTCGGGCCACAAA